>CALYLW010001150.1:254064-294246 GCA_944989445.1 Ampullaceana balthica
TGTTACTAGTTTGTTACATCAATGGCTAGTGTTACTAGTTTCTTACATCTACCGCTAAAATTACTAGTTTGTTAAATCTAGGACTAGAGTTAATAGTTCGTTACATCAATAAATATATTTTATAAATGTTAGCGATCCAAACTAATAAATGATAAAATATGAGACATTAACAAGAGTAATGTGAAGTCAGATCAAGAACTTACCATCAGTCAATTTTGAAATAAAAAAACTTAAGTTGTTTCTCAAGACTCATCTAAAAAGCAAACATGAAATCATTGCTACAACTAACAAATTATCTTCATATCAAGCATGAAATCATTGCTACAACTAACAAATTATCTTCATATCAAACATGAAATCATTGCTACAACTAACAAATTATCTTCATATCAACATGAAATCATTGCTACAACTAACAAATTATCTTCATATCAAACATGAAATCATTGCTACAACTAACAAATTATCTTCATATCCAACATGAAATCATTGCTACAACTAACAAATTATCTTCATATCAAAGCATGAAATCATTGCTACAACTAACAAATTATCTTCATATCCAACATGAAATCATTGCTACAACTAACAAATTATCTTCATTCAAATTAAATCGTACCAAACTGCGACGATGATAATTGATTTCATACGAGTTTGTGGGTACTAGACCATTGGATAAAATTAAACTTAAAGTTTGAATAATTTTAAATCTTACTGAGTGTTCCCTTCAATATCTGTTTTTTTAATTTTACGCCTTTTTGCAGCTATATTTGTAAGCATTGTAATCTAACATATCTGTAACAGTCTGTATATTTCCTCTGCCTGCTGTAACACACAATATATCTGCAGTAACACACAATATATCTTCTGTAACACTCAATATATCTGCTATAACACTCACTGTATATGCTGTAAAGCTCAATCAATCTGCTTTAAGACACAATTTGCCTGATGTAACGCACAATCTATCTCCAGTGACACACAATCAATCTGCTGTAACACACAATCTATCTCCAGTGACACACAATCAATCTGCTGTAACACACAATCTATCTCCAGTGACACACAATCAATCTGCTGTAACACACAATCAATCTGCTGTAACACACAATCAATCTGCTGTAACACACAATCAATCTACTGTAACACACAATCAATCTACGGTAACACACAATCAATCTGCTGTAACACACAATCTATCTGTTGTATCACGCAGGGTGGTAAAAGGTATTCCCGGTCGCCGAGTAGATTAGAGGCCAGATCGAAATCTTCAACCGGCTACAAAAATATGTTCAAGAAGAATAGGTCAGCAAGCAACAGCAATGATACTGGTCTAGTTTCGTTCTTAGACTCTGTGTTTACTGAGGTACGACTTTTGATGTGCAATTAAAGCTTACTAGATCTCATTTTAAAAAATATTTTGCCGGGTGTGAGATAACAACAACGATACGATGATGATTTATCATTACATTTTTCGAGGTATCAGTTTTAAAGTTAACAAGATGTTGGTAACTGAGTCATGAGGTGTGTGTTATAAACGTTTTAAAAATGTGTTTAACTATGACTTACAAGGTGTTATTTCATTAAAAACACGGAAAAGTGTTTGACCGTCATTCGGTCACTTGCAGCAAAATACATATAAATTCTCAGTAATTAATGAAGCATTCATTACAGTATTAAAATCTAAAGTAATTGTCTGTTTTAGAATTGATCAAGACATCAGACAACAACTCGTGAGAATAAGAAACAGGAACAAACTCATCCTTAGGCCTGATCTCTAACAGGAACAAACTCATCCTTAGGCCTGATCTCTAACAGTAACAAACTCATCCTTAGGCCTGATCTCTAACAGGAACAAACTCATCCTTAGGCCTGATCTCTAACAGGAACAAACTCAGACTTGGGCCTGATCTCTAGCAGGAACAAACTCATCCTTAGGCCTGATCTCTAACAAGAACAAACTCATCCTTAGGCCTGATCTCTAACAGGAACAAACTCATCCTTAGGCCTGATCTCTAACAGGAACAAACTCATCCTTAGGCCTTATCTCTAACAGGAACAAACTCATCCTTAGGCCTGATCTCTAACAGGAACAAACTCATCCTTAAGCCTGATCTCTAACAGGAACAAACTCGTCCTTAGGCCTGATCTCTAACAGGAACAAACTCATCCTTAGGCCTGATCTCTAACAGGAACAAACTCATCCTTAGGCCTGATCTCTAACAGGAACAAACTCATCCTTAGGCCTGATCTCTAACAGGAACAAACTCATCCTTAGGTCTGATCTCTAACAGGAACAAACTCATCCTTAGGCCTGATCTCTAACCTAATGTTGCCATGTTTCCCTGTAGACTCAATAACATTATGAACCTTAAATGTTTGTTTTTAATGATTAGCGTAGCTTATGTGTAATGTACTGTCCTTTATGTTGTTATTATGGTATGAATGGTTATTTCATTATTATATGTATGTTATGATCTCCATGTAAAGCGCTGTGAGCCCGCTTCCTTACTGGGATACAGCGCTATATAAATTATCAATTATTATTATTAGTATTAATATTATTATTATTGCTGTGTTTTCCCGTAAACTTAATAAAATTATGAACCCTTAACTAATATTGCTGTGTATTCCCGTAGAATAATAACATTATAAACCTTAATATAATGATGCTGTGTTTTCCCGTAGGATGTCAGGGATGACAATCCTAAGGTAAGCAGATTTCCAAATCCTTTTTCTAGCCAGACGGCGTCATTCGAAGTGATCACCGGGAACAACTCAACGTGAAACGTTTCATCCACAACCAGAAGAAACACCAACAACAAAAAACTGGTTTGGACTCGCCGAGACAGCGTCGTCATCGCAAATATATCACGACGCCTCCCTTTCAGTCCCAACACCCCACCCTCCCCCCTAAGCAGCCCACCCTCCCCCCTAAGCAGCCCATCGTCCACCCTAAGCCACTAACCCTAAAACTCAATATGGCCACCCTACCCAACGTCCATGGGAAAATGAATCCTTCTGGTAAACCAATAAATGTAAGACTGCTCGAGCCATTCGTCTAGCAAGCAATTCGTCTAGCGAGCAATTCGTCTAATGATTCACTGGTCTAGCAGGCTTACATTACTTACAATGAAACAATCGCGAGGTAAGTAAGAAGAATTTCTCACGCATATTCACATACTTGATGGAGAAAATGCGTTAAAATATTTTGTATTATACCAAGCATCTAGTGATAAACCGGTAGAGTATTAAAGAATCATTTAATTAGAAGCTTTTGTAGAGCTCAACAGTTATCTATTGGATGTACTGTATCTTCTCTTCCACCCCATTTAACATAACCTAAATATATCTTTCTTCGTCAGTAATTAAAGGTAATATTTCAGTCAAAGACTGTAGATATGCGTGGACACAGTGTTGGTATTTGTTCATCATAAAATATCTAAATGTTTAATCTTCAGACATGACATGTGTCATCAAAGCCAGCGTCATAAACTCTAAACGCTGCTCTGCTGACTCTGTTTTAGGATATAAATATCTATTAACTTTTTAAATGCGACTAAAGTTTTTATTAGAAGTCTTCCTTACTTCCGTTTTCCAATTAGCCGGAAATTGACGCCTTCATCTAAGCCAACGAGAGCTGAAAAATAACATTGACTCTATTTTTGGTGCTTGGTTATTTTCATCAAAATATTTAATATTCAAAGTAACGTTGACTTAATTTATGACGCGGGCAATAATGATGGAAAATATGAAATGACAGCTTAAATATCAAAAATGTTTGTTTGTTGGTTGTTTTTTGTTTAATTTTATTTTAAGATTTAAAAATCGAAAATCGATGTGTTGAAAATTCTGCGTGAGTAAATTTAATATTGTATAATGTTTTTCCAATCTGAAATTTAGGAGTTAAGTAATTTGCTAAAACAAAAAGAACGTTAAAATTTGGGGAGGGGTCTTTTCGTTTATTTAGCGGCCGCCATCTTTGGATACTATTGTAAAGCTCCTTCGTGCTTCTTGGCTCTTCATCTTGCATACTTAAACAAAGTCAGCTTTAAAGCTATCAGTTCTTCTCTTTATTAATCATCACTTCTGTTTGCTACATCTGCTTGCTCTCTCTCTCTACGACTCTCTCTCTCTCTCTCTCTGACTGCCTGTCGGTTCCCCTGTGATGGGGTAAGTCTCTCTCTCTCTCTGACTGCCTGTCGGTTCCCCTGTAATGGGGTAAGTCTCTCTCTCTCTCTGACTGCCTGTCGGTTCCCCTATGATGGGTTAAGTCTCTCTCTCTCTGACTGCCTGTCGGTTCCCCTGTGATGGGGTAAGTCTCTCTCTCTCTGACTGCCTGTCGGTTCCCCTGTGATGGGGTAAGTCTCTCTCTCTCTGACTGCCTGTCGGTTCCCCTGTGATGGGGTAAGTCTCTCTCTCTCTGACTGCCTGTCGGTTCCCCTGTAATGGGGTAAGTCTCTCTCTCTCTCTCTGACTGCCTGTCGGTTCCCCTGTAATGGAGTAAGTCTCTCTCTCTCTGACTGCCTGTCGGTTCCCCTGTGATGGGGTAAGTCTCTAGTTGTCTGTCCTCTAACCCTGGGGTGGGTTACTCTGTCTTGGTCTCTACATGTCTCTGGTGGTTGACTCCCTAACCTGCTCTGTCTTGTCTCCTACCGTCCTTTCGTTATATTGCCGGCCACAGGCATGCGGCCGACACCCGAGAACGCCCCCCCCCCGGTGTGAGCAATAAAATTCTCAGTCTTTCATTCCCTAACCCATGTCCAACTTAGGTTCCCCCCCCCGGTAGACCCTAATGATCTCAAATCCTTTAGTCCTGTTCACAGGATCTAAAATTTTCGTTTCCTGTCTTAACAATGCTGACATTGTTCTTGCACCACCTTCTACCCCTACCTTCTTTCATCCAACGTTCCGTAACTGGGGGGAGGAAGGAGGCCGGAATCTATTCGTTTCCGGTCATTGTCTGAGAGCATCATTGCATTCCAGGTACGACCCTGTCACCTACCTACCGTCAGCTCCCCTCTCAAATATTTCAACCAAGGTTCTCAATTATTTCAACCCAGGTCCTCCACCCTCTCAAATATTTCAACCAAGGTTCTCAATTGTTTCAACCCAGGTCATCCACACTATCATACCAACATATATTGCTACCGGAAATATCCCGTTCCCTCACGCGTACAATTTCCCCGTATCCCACCAGCTCTTGTCTTATCTGTGCATGAGCTACTTCTATCCAGAGGATTATTACGTCCTACTTTCTGTTAAGACGTATATGCAAGTTACACATCGTTCTTTTTACTCAAAATATCCCACAATTCCTCGTTTCTTATAAATATAGTTTCAGTGTTTCAGATAGAAACATCCACACTAATAAATTTTTTCAAGATAATTCAGTGGGTCATTTAAAATCTAAACGCGGGCCGCTTTGGAACTTTGGCTGTAAAAAGACTTTCTGGCAGGTGTGCGTGCCAACGGAGAGAAATGCCGTGGAGTGCGCTCTTTGGGAGTTATTGCACGAGGTTATTGCACGAGGTTATTGCACGAGGTTATTGCACGAGGTTATTGCACGAGGTTATTGCACGAGGTTATTGCACGAGGTTATTGCACGAGGTTATTGCACGGGGTTATTGCACGAGGTTATTGCATGAGGTTATTGCACGAGGTTATTGCACGAGGTTATTGCACGAGGTTATTCAAAAATTTAACTTTTTTTTTCAATTGTCCAAATTCCTTGAAATAAAATGATGAAGACAAAGAAACGTTTATGAAAAATCTAAAGACGTTTCTCTTTAAACGGCGTCTTAAACAATAGAGCATGTTGAGGAAGTTAGACTCTCATGGACAAAAATACCATCATGACCCTAGTCTTATTACAACACATTTTTTTAACTGCATTTTTATTTAAATCTACCAAATAGGAATGGAGAATATAGGAAAATTAAACATTGCTTGTGGAACCAAATCGCATAAAATGTACGAGAACACGCACATAAACTTTGAACAGCATGCAAAACAGATGAGTCACAGCTATAGACACAGCTAGAGTCACAGCTAGAGTCTCAGATAGAGTACAGCAACAGAGAGCTGGTCATAAATATGCTTGTGAGTACCCACCTCATATCATTTGTTACTGTGCACATTTGTTCTTTTTTTACTTCTCTAGATCCAACGATATATTCACTCCTATAAAAATTTTCTTCATCGTTATTTGAAAAAGTTCCAATTACTATTTTTATATTAGAAATGAAACGATAAATAGGGGTTGGGAACATTGTATTTAATGTTTTTTCACCCTCAACATTGCATCAACAAAATAACAATCACTCAACATTGCATCAACAAAATAACAATCACTCAACATTGCATCAACAAAATAACAATCACTCAACATTGCATCAACAAAATAACAATCACTCAACATTGCATCAACAAAATAACAATCACTCAACATTGCATCAACAAAATAACAATCACTCAACAGTGCATCAACAAAATAACAATCACTCAACATTGCATCAACAAAATAACAATCACTCAGCAATGCATCAACAAAATAACAATCACTCAACATTGCATCAACAAAATAACAATCACTCAACATTGCATCAACAAAATAACAATCACTCAACAGTGCATCAACAAAATAACAATCACTCAACATTGCATCAACAAAATAACAATCACTCAACATTGCATCAACAAAATAACAATCACTCAACATTGCATCAACAAAATAACAATCACTCAACATTGCATCAACAAAATAACAATCACTCAACATTTCATAACGTTATTTAAGCCCATTCAGGGAATCATCCATGTCTCCATCTTGTCAGTAGCCGTACATCTTATCACGTGATCACAGCCACAGAGGATACACGTTTTTTGTGTTTTCTGAAATGTATACCTTATATACGCAGCGCTCTCCTACTATAAGATATCATTCAAGTTATAATCCCTGTAAAAGAAGAGTGCGACGTATTATCTACGTCAAACACTTAGAGATTAAGGACTGTGTTGTTTTTTTTAAAGATCATGTCATAGAAATATCAGTTTTTTAATCATGTACATTAAATTTCCTTATCTGTGCAAGATAGAAATGAACTTTATTTTCATAGCTTAATATATTTAACTACTGAAATCTTGTCTGTATCAGTGAATGCATTGTTTCTGTCGTTAAGTAGGACATAGGTGTCGCCTACATACAGACATAGGTGTAGACATTAGTAGACAACATACAGACATAGGTGTCGCCTACATACAGACATAGGTGTAGCCTTCATACAGACATGTGTGTAACACACAAACAGACAAATGTGTAGAAACATACAAACATATGTATAAACTACATACAGACACGTGCATAGCTTCTACCATGGGTGTCGCTTATTCTTCGTTTTTTGTTCCTTCCTACATCAGAGTGTCAAATTTCAAAAGTCGGACCCCAAGCACTGCCACAACAAAGAATGTGTCGGCATTTTAACGGACGACGATGAAGCACTGGACATGCTCAAGTCCATCAGGAAACTGCCGAACGAAAGGTACCAGTCAGTGTCCTTGATACTAGAGGACTGTCGGCCACTGCCCATAGACAGGTACCACCCCACGTACCAACTGGGGACCTTCTCCATACCCAAACAGTTACAACCTCTCTGTTCTAACGCAGGACGGAGGCCATCGGAGTCACGTGGTTATCCTCAAGGTCCACAACTAAGAGTTCCACCCGTCCCACACCTCGATGACGAGTCTACCCCAGCAGGTATATGTAACACCAACAGGTGTATGTAACACCAACAGGTGTATGTAACACCAACAGGTGTATGTAACACCAACAGGTGTATGTAACTCCAACAGGTATATGTAACACCAACAGGTGTATTTAACACCAACAGGTGTATGTAACACCAACAGGTGTATGTAACACCAACAGGTATATGTAAAACCAACAGGTATATGTAACACCAACAGTTATATGTAACACCAACAGGTGTATTTAACACCAACAGGTGTATGTAACACCAACAGGTGTATGTAACACCAACAGGTATATGTAACACCAACAGGTATATGTAACACCAACAGGTATATGTAACACCAACAGGTGTATGTAACACCTACAGGTGTATGTAACACCAACAGGTATATGTAACACCAACAGGTATATGTAACACCAACAGGTGTATGTAACACCAACAGGTATATGTAACACCAACAGGTATATGTAACGACAACAGATATATGTTACAACAGCATGTATATTAAAAGCCACATTAATATAAAACAATCAGTTAATGTTCCCATGTACTATCCCACTTCCGTATCCCATTTCCGTATCTCACTTTCGTAACCTACTTTACTTGGTATATGAACTTAATGCAGCCCCCACCTTCGCCCATCATGGCAATATCGTTCCTATCATTTCTCTACAACATTATACAACATTACACACCATTATACAACATTATACACCATTATACAACATTATACACCATTATACACCATTATACACCATTATACAACATTATACACCATTATACAACATTATACACCATTATACAAAATTATACACCATTATACAAAATTATACACCATTATACAACATTATACACCATTATACAACATTATACAACATTATACAACATTATACACCATTATACAACATTATACACCATTATACAACATTATACACCATTATACAACATTATACACCATTATACAACATTATACACCATTATACAACATTATACAACATTATGAACCATTATACAACATTATCCAACATTATACAACATTATCCAACATTATACACCGATATACAACATTATGCACCATTATACAACATTATACAAGACATTCGTCTTGAAGCCTGTTAGCAAATTGTGAATTCAGTTACACATCTCGTTGGTTTCTTGGTACATGCGATTTATGATTCACCGCCAAAATCAATTGTGCACAGCCAAACCATCAACTTTTGATACCCCTCTGCCAGCCCCTGTCAAGAGTACAACCGGATGTGTGTTTCACTTGGGGTACGCTCTCTGATTAATGGCTCCCTCACAAGTTCCATGTATTATATAATTTACGGTACACCCTAACTGTCCCTTACCCGCTTTGTCTTCTTTGTGCAGATCAGCAGCCCACCGGACAGCCCCACAAGGGAGTCGTCTATCCGCAGTCGTACGCCAACAAGCCGCCATTTGCTTGCCCCGGATACCAAGAGCAGGGCATCAAACAACCGACTGGCATCATCAAGCTTCCCAGAGTTCCTGCTGGGCCAAAGAAAGGCGTTGTCAACGGCATTGAGATGATGGTACCAGCCTGGGTGTCGCCTCTGTATAAACCGTACGGTATTGGCGGACCCTATGGGCCAAACGGGCCTTTTTATAATGTACTGAGTGAACCGTTGCAGCAATTACCGGACTGGAAGAAAAAATTCTGGCCGGTTTTCACAAAATTTACAAAACCTGCTGCTTCAAAACCAAACCAAGGTGTAAGTGAGAGTAGTGGTAAGTCCATATGGAAATCGTTCTTCGGGTTATTTTCAAAGAAAAAGTCTGGCACGGAGAGTACACCGCAAACAGATGTTGCCACGGCACCAACCACTGCAGAGGGTGAAGAAGAAACAGATGCGCCCGCCTCTCAGGAGGTCCCACCAACATATGACGAGAATCCGGCAGACGAATCAACGGACCAAGTGGATGAGGCAGTGACAGAGGATGACTCCGGGTTCGTCGGCTCGCACCGCTCAGTCAGTTTTTAAGGATCAAGTTTCATTAGGATAACGGCCCTCAGTTGTTAGACTCAAGCAAGAACAAACTTGAACACAGTGGAGGACAAGACATGTCAAGTTTTCTTTTTGATAGTATTATATTACATTATACCACAGATATTGAGATCTTCTCAACGTTTAACCCACTCTTTTACTAATTATATATTGACAATATGTTTTTTATAATATGCATACAAAACATAAGGATGGTGCATTCTAATGCTATGGGCTCGTGTAAAGCAAAAATGTGTCTTTTTTAAGTAATAAAATTTTACCTGAAATTTACAATATTTGTGCATCGTTTCATTTCGCGTATATAAATATATTATAAAATTGGATATTTGTTGTCATTTTTTTAATAGATATGTTCCCTCTTAAATCTTAATGTATGGCAATCTTCTTATTGAACTAAAATACAAATATCAATCTATATTTTGAGAACCTTTGAACAACAGTAAATGTCTAACTTAACAACTTTGAAAAACAATTTGGAAAGATATCGTCTGACCCACACAAAAAAAAATAATTAAGAATTCCGTTTTGCACTTTATACCGAATATATTAATTATTAGTACCTATTCCGTCACATAATTTATAAAATTATAAACACCTTTTTTCGTTCAATCTGTAAAATAGCTTATTTCAAGTAAAATCAACCAAAAACTATTCGTATTTTTTGTAAAAATTTTAAAACATTCCTTTGTATAAGTATAAATTTTACTATGTAGATTTTGGACCAAAAAAAACCACCCAGAATTAAGTTATTTTAAAGGTCTTGTGATATAATTAATTTTAAAAGAGCCGTTGTTCTTACATATAATAATGGGCGGTGTTAATGTAATTCGTAACGGATTTTATTTTATTCTTATTTTATTTTATTTTATTTATTTGTTGTTTTTTTGTTGTTGTTGTTGTTTTTTGTTTTTGGGGGGGGGTATGGGACAAGGGGGTTGAAAATATAAATGTCTTGTCTTATTTATACTGAGGCTCCTTCTATATATATTATCTAAAAGATTTTAATTGTTCTGTAATTTTGGAAAATTGCACAGATTTGGAAACCATTTTAACAGATGGAAAATCATCTGATATAAATAAAAGTAAAAAAGGATTGTTAAAAATTACATCCTCGTAAATGGAATAAAGAGAAGAAAATAATTTAAAACTTATAAATTCAAGTACTTTGATTTAATATGACTAAAAACGTGGGGCTGGTATTTGGTATAAAAATTAAAGATTTATAATTTAGAAGACAAAAGAGAGATCTATAAGTGAGAGAATGAGTGAACTGCATATGGGGTGGGCGCTTTTGATGATTTGCATATGCAGTTCACTAAGTGTATGCTATGCAGTGGCGTAGCGAGAGGGGGGCAAATGCCCCGGGCGGCACTTTGTTTGGGGTGGCTAATTTCTCGTCGTTAATTAGCTTCTAAAATGAAGGGAAAAAATTAAATGGGAATTTTTATCAAAACAAACTAAATTCTAAAATAAGAATTTGATAAAAGAAGTAAATTAACTATCATAAAACATGTTAACGTTACCGCTGCCAAAATTTTTAAAAACTCCATATTGAATATAAATTATTCTGATACATATGCTAATGAACTGAAACCAAGATGTTGAAGTAGTATGATAACTTGACACTGAAACACTATATGTACTAAATTGATTCTTCCCATTATGACAGCTACTCCTGTTGTAGAAGTGAAAATTACTGTATTTGAGCAATTTCATATATGAGCCAATCAAATGCTCCGGGTGGAAATTTTTAGCGGCAAATTCCTCATTGTTAATTAGCTTCTAAAAATTGTGAAAATAACAACAAAAGTTCATAATTTTAGATTTATTATAAATTTTTAAATTTTGGTACTTAATACGTTCACATATTTTAATAAAGTTCCTCCATTTTTTAAATTAATTTTTGCCTTGTCTTTTCTTTTATATTATTGTTAATGTACTGCTGCATCTGCTAACATATTACGATCTGGCCTTCAAATTAGAGTAAGCATCTCACATGGCATTTTCAAGCAAGGACTATTTTATCTAACTGGTAACAAAAAAAGTGAATTATTGAATTTAAGATATGATTATTCAATTTTAACAAGAAATTTAGGCTCCAAGTTATCGTGCCTAACATAATATCATTACTTCGAATATTCCTTAAAACTGTGATAAGTAATGCCTGCTGTGAGATAAGCTTATCTAAAATTAAGTTAATTAAAAATTGATTTCGATTAATGGTGAATATTGGTGAATGCACCAAAATTGACTAATCTATAGTTTTATTTGGCTATTGAGCTTCTCATGGCTGAAACTCTTGATACATCAAAGATAATGCAATGAGGAAAAGCAGAGAACTTCAAATTTAATCAATAAATGAAAGGTCTTCTAGCATACAAATGTATAGTGTCTTTATTAGTAATATATAAATTAAATTTAAAAAAAAATTTAAATAGCATCAACATATTTTTCCGGGGGGGGGGCGGCAAACCTGGGTTCTGCCTCGGGCGGCACATACCCCCCGTTACGCCGCTGATGCAATGGTAAGTTTTGTCGCTTCCTTCTGATTATTGATTATTGAAGTATTGATTATGTTCAATATAATACGCATTATTGATTATTGAAGTAATGATTATGTTCAATATAATACGCATTATTGATTATTGAAGTATTGATTATGTTCAATATAATACGCATTATTGATTATTGAAGTATTGATTATGTTCAATATAATACGCATTATTGATTATTGAAGTATTGATTATGTTCAATATAATACGCATTATTTATTATTGAAGTATTGATTATGTTCAATATAATACGCATTATTGATTATTGAAGTATTGATTATGTTCAATATAATACGCATTATTGATTATTGAAGTAAAGATTATGTTCAATATAATACGCATTATTGATTATTGAAGTAATGATTATGTTCAATATAATACGCATTATTGATTATTGAAGTATTGATTGTGTTCAATATAATACGCTTCACGCGACCAACATTTACAGACTGAACGTGACTGAACTCCCCTTGCTGTTCAACACGGGTATGGGGTCATCGATGGCTGGGGTGAACTCCGGTGGCACGTTGATGTCAACAATAGTAGACGGATACAGATGATATATGGAGATGAACTAAAAATGCATTAATTTAATTACGGTACATTCGATCCATCTGAAATTTTTGAAACAATGCTTTGTCATCCATGATCAAACTGTGGTAAGATTTTGAGATCTCTAGAGCCATCAGAAGTGGTTTAATTTTAAGTTGGAAAATTTGAATTTTTGCGAGACTAACAGGAACGAAAGCAATTTAATAATAAATAGAAGTAGATTTTTAAAAACCACTAAAAACGTGGGGCGGGCGCTTATGAGGTTTAACATATGCGGTTCACTCATTCTCTCTCTTTTGCCTTCTAAATTAGAAATCTTTAATTTTTATACCAAACACCCGCCCCACGTTTTTAGTCATATTAAATCGAAGTACTTGAACTAATAAGTTTTAACTTATTTTCTTCTTTTTAGTCCGCTTCTAAAAACGTGGTTTTTAAAAATCTTTTTTTTACTTCTATTTATTTTATTCTTTTTAGTCCACTTATAACAACCTGGTTTTTAAAAATATTTTTTTACCTCTATTTATTTTAACAAACACCTCACAAGCGCCCGCCCAACGTTTTAAAAACATTGTGATGTGGTCACGGGGGGACTCACGGATGTCAACAAAAGCCGACGGTAAAGATGCTTATATATAGACTATAGATAAATTAAAAAGTTCAATAATTTAATAACGGTACATTCGATCGTTCTGAAATTTTGATACAATGCATTGTCATCCAAGATCTATATGTGGTAAAATTTTCAGATCTCTAGAACCATCAGAAAGTGGTTCAATTTTACGTTGGCAGATTTGAAAACATCTTGGACAATGCCACAGGAACGAAAGCGAGTTAATAAAACGTGGTTAAAAACGTGGTTACAATAAAACAAATAAATAAGCAAAAGAAATACAAAAACTAATAGCCGAAACCATGGGATTGAACCAGGGGCCTTTAGATCTTCAGTCTAACGCTCTCCCAACTGAGCTACTTCGGCTATTGTTATCAAATGATGCGTATTGTAATAAATAATTTCATCAGGCGATTCAAATGATAACACGAATTCATAATGATAATGGTATACCTTTGGCTTACTTTTATTGAGTGATATCTAGTCTTTTCTTGTAGTGCACCTGAAGGACTCGTCCAAAGCTACTCGCGTTTACCAAGGCAAGAACTGGATGTTGAAGAGACTTTTTGACACGGAATTTTAGAACGTAGTTTTGATGTCAAGCTATGATCTCGTCACAATTGCCTTATGACTTTATATACGTGATTCACACGTTATCGCATTTAAAATTTTAACAAAATTTATGTATCAATACATGTTCAGGAGTTTTTACAAATATGGACAGAATGTGAAGCAACATGCTGCAAAGCGAAGGTTGCGAAACAAGTTTGCGACAAGATGAGAACAGACAGTTGTTAATAGAAAAGATACAGAACCAAATTTGACAATGAGGCAATTCTCATATGGGATTTATAAGTCTTGAAAGCAATCTCTGGAAATTTGGTATGGTCCTTAAAAGGACCGGTTTAGAAGTTAGGGACGGACAAAATGAAAGCTTTACTCTTTCTTGGCAGCAGGGGCCTTCTTGGCAGCTTTGGGCTTCTTGTGGCTGCAGCTGGTTTCTTGGCGACTTTTGGCTTGGCAGCAGCTGGCTTTTTAGGGCTCTTTGGATTCTTGGGCTTGGTAGCAGCAGGCTTCTTTGGAGATTTAGCCTTCTTGGGTGCAGCTGGTTTCTTAGCCTTGGCAGACTTTGGGGTTTTCTTGGCGGCAGCGGGCTTCTTGGGCTTAGCAGCCTTCGTGACCTTCTTTGGGGATTTGGCTGTTTTCTCTGCAACTTTCTTGACCTTTGGCTTGAGTTTCTTCTCAGCTTTCTCTCCCAAACGAAAAGATCCTGCGGCGCCAACGCCTTTGGACTGTTTGATGGATTCAGATTTAACTCCGGCCTTAAGTGCCGCCTTGAGGCGAGCGTTGATAGCAGTGGGGTTGTCTCCAACTTTGTAGTTGGCGGTGATGTACTTGAGGATAGCCTGCCGGGAGGAGCCGCCACGTTCCTTCAATGCTGTAATAGCTGCAGAAATCATCACTTTGTATTGTGGGTGAGCGGTCGCGGTTTTTGGTTAGGCAGAAGTGGCTTTCTTCTTGGGTGCCTTGACTTTAGCTGGGGCGGCTGCTGGTGCGGGAGCGGCAACATCAGTGTCAGACATTATGAGCTTTAGTAAATGGCTGTAGAGTCTGTAAGAAGCTGAGGTAGAAGAGTGAATTATGTATTATTAAATGGGTGCTTTTTAAATGGATATAAATGATTTTAATAAATTAATGGGTACGTACACACAGAGCCGGACTTTCAAAAATCGACGGGCGCAAAATTTATTTTACTCCGGAGGAACGTTCCGAAAAAATGAATTATTACAAAAACAAGTCATAATAGTGAGTCCATAAATCCTTTCTTTAATAGTATATTGTATACAATTATCCCTTTAAACATGTATGATTTATAAATATATTATTAAAGCGAAAATTCGATTTAAACCCATGCCGCAGTACGTTTCATGATGAGAGGTTATACAGTTCTTTCTACGGCGCCACGGTAAATATGATATTTTGCGCCCTGGGAAAAACTTAGAAAATTGTATAAAACTAGCGCCCCGACACTTCAAGTTTAATCAAATTTCGCTATAATGTAACGTTGTAAACCCCATTTTGGCGCCGCTGTACCTTGGCGACATATTTACTCTACTGTTATTGCAAAATTTTTGCAAAGGCTACATCTTCTTCGTTAGCAATCGATTGTTATAGAAATTGGTGGCATACAATACAAATCCTTTTAAAAAATCATGTGCAAAAAAAAAGCATAAAAAACAACATTTTGAAGCAAAAATTTCTGGCTTGCACTGAGTGTTCGCTAAAAAGATTAGCAAAATAGATGCTAATTCTCTAAGATTTGGAAAAGCATTAGAACGCTGTTTTTCAACGTGTATTTTCGATCGTCAAACTTTCATGCCAAAGCTGTTAAGTATTTAGAGGTAGCAATAAACATTTATAGAAACCGATAATGGAATATTTTTAAAGTAGATCAACTATTAAATAAATTTGATCATGTCATGGAGGAACACGTAAGAAGGTCTTTAAATAAAGAAGTTTTTTTTAAAAGCACATACTTGAGTAAGACAATTCAAAATGACGTAATCCACCAAAGTGTTTGTAATGTCAAAAGTGAACTATTTGAAGAATTGAAAAAAAAATTTTCAATTATGTATTATTTCTCAATTACTTAGATTGCACGCCTCACTTCAGTAAAACAGAACAAATGACCTTCGAAATAGACATCGGCATTAATGAACAATTTTAGGACTTTCTTCTGATTGAAATATTACTTTGGAAAACGTGAGAGGCCAATGATATGATAAAGGGGCGAACAGGAAAGAAGAACATGCATGGGTACATGGGTACAAGCATAGATGAGAAACATCAACCCTCGAGCTTTTTAAATCCCTTATATTAACTTCAACGCCGTCTTTTCGTCATCTCTCTCTGTCTTGGGTGGGCGGAAAAACAAAAGTAAAAAATGACCCATTTCCCGTGATCCGATCGAGCTGAAATTTGGCACACGGGCCCGTCTCACCTAAAAATGCATGATATCAAAATTTCAGATCGATCGGACGTACCGTAATTAAATTTATGCATTTTTAGTTTATCTCCATACGAGGTATGTAATTCAATTTCACAGTTTGTTATTGGTTTTTTTTTCACGTGAGAGCTTAGTTCGCGCGTTGACGCGACCCATCGAAGTACCAGCGTGCTATTGTTTACATTTTACGTGTCACGCTGAGCTCGGTCCAGAGATCGGTGACCAGACCTTTCACCTCTCCCACCCCCCCCCCGGTTATACAGCAGGAGTTAAGGCAGATACAGTATGTAAATGTGTTTCGCGTTTGAAGATGATCAATACTTTTAATTATGACTCATATATAAGGGATTTATAGTCAAAAACTTTGTTTTTAAGGGTTTGTTTTTTAAATTCCTTATATTAACTTCTAAATCTTGTCTTTTGTAGTCGGGCAGGCGGAAAAAGAAAAAGTAAAAAATGACACACTTTCCGTGATGCTATCGAGCTGAAATTTTGCACATAGACTCGTGTCACCTAACAATGCATCCTATCGAAATTTCAGATCGATCGAAACTACCGTAATGAAATTAATGCATTTTTTGTTTATCTATATAATACTATATGTAGCGGTGGATATTGTTTACATTTTACGGGTAACTTGAGTTCGCGCCACCCATCGATGACCACATCTCGTGTTTAACACCGGGACAGTTCACTCATTTCAGGCTGCAAATGTTTGTTGCGTTTGAACATAATCAATACGTTTAGTTATGTCTCATATATAAGGGATTTATAGTCAAAAACTTTGTTTTAAGGGGCTGTTTAATTAAATCCCTTATATTAACTTCACCGTCATGCCTGTCGTGGGCGGCGGAAAAACAAAAGTAAAAAATAACACATTTCTATCGAGCTGATATTTTGCACATAGCCTCGTGTCACCTAAAATTGCATTGTATCAAAATTTCAGATCGATCGAATGTACCGTAATTAAATTAATGCATTTTTAGTTTATATCTATGTAACGTTATGCAGCCTTCTGCTATTTTTTACATCCACGTGTCACTGAAGGTCACTCCAGCCATCGATGACCACATCCCGTGTTTTACAGCAAGGAGAGCTCAGTCAGTTTCAGTCTGTAAATGTTTGTCACGCGGTGCATATTATATTGTACATAATCAATATTTTTAGTTATGTCTTATATATAAGGGATTTATTGTCAAAAACTTTGTTTTTACGGGATTGTTTAATTTATACAATGTGCTAGCCACTCCCTCAACCTGGGGATACATGAGAAATATCAGTGGTGTCTTCTCTATTGAAAAACGATTTAGTGACTTTGGAAGTTATAAAATTCATAACAAAAATGAATTATGCTCAAAACGTGAGAATTGCTCTAAGAATTTTACTAACTCTTCCAATAGGTTTTGCACCCGGGGAACTTAGTTTTTCAAAACTAAAAATCATAAAGACCTATTTGAGAACAACATCTCAAACATGTTGTATGACTTCCCAATAAATGTATTTGCCATTGAATATGAGAATTCTCTTAACTAAGATTTTGTTTACAATTTTCTGAATTATTCTCATTATTGTGAATATAATTATTCTCATTATTGTGAATATAATTATTCTTATTATTGTTAGTAAAAACTAGTGTTTGTGTTAATTACTAAGTTACAGGTTTTTTTGTGTGTTTATTTTAATTTTTCAAAGTAATTTTTTTTAATAATTTTTTTAACAATTACCTACATTGCTTTTACACGGGGGGGGGGTAATTTTTTACTTTTGCATGGTGCGGTTTAGGGCTAAATCCGGCCCTGCCCAGGGACACCCTTGGCCCCAGGAACAAATCATAAATGATTAGTATTGGAAACTACCGTGAATTTTTAAGTCAGTGTCTTAAATTATGAATTAAATTTATGGTATAAAACATGCCACAAAAGACATTTTTAAGAAATTTAAGTTATCTTATTTCAAGGCAAGTGTAACCCACCAGATTAAACCCCTGTCCAGATTATACCCGGAGCCATTCTGGCAGAGGGATTGCTAGCATGTGGTCGAAACTTGAAATCTATTGAGAATCCGTGTTTTTGGCTACCCGCACAAAGTAACAATCATCATCATCGTCATCATCTGTCACGTGACCTTTGCGGTCGTTGGGGGGAGCGCATGGACACATCAACAGATAACGATCTCTACATATGCCTATTTTGAGCGGCGGCAAATAATAAATGCAATTTCATCCCTGTCCATTCCTTTATGTTGTCCAGCCAGCTTTTCCGTTGTCGACCTCTTCGCCGGCCCCCTTCTACAGTGCATTGTAGGATAATTTTTATCAGGGTATCATGTCGCAGTACATGACCGAACCATGCCATCTTGCGTCTCTTAATTGTTGTTATGATGGTTTCTTGATGACCAGAAATAGAGTTTATTCTGTCCCAGCCATATATTCATTGGTATTGTAATTTTCCTCGTGCATTTGTTATCAAATGCCTGCAGCTTGCTTTCAGTGGCTGCCATTAGTTTCCAGGTCTCACATCCGTAAAGGACAATGGTTTTAACGAGAGCTCTGTAAAACCTGAGCTTTGTTGGCAGGCTAATATTTTTGTTGTTCCATATTTTGGTTAACTTTGTCATTGCGGCCATTGCCGACCCAATTTTAGCTCGAATGTCAGCTTCACAGGTACTATCTCTGGATATAATTGCTCCTAGATATTTAAAGTTATGTACCTCCTCCAGCTTTTGTTGGTTCATTACAATGTTGGCCATACTGGGAGCTGAGGTATTAATCAATATCTTGCTTTTCTCTGGGCTAATTTCCATTCCCTATGCATCTGATCTATCTGCAAGTTTGTCAGTGAGCTCCTGTAGTTCTTAACTGCTCCCAGCCAAAAGATCTATGTCATCAGCAAATCGTAGGTTGCATAAGGGTCTTCCGCCTATAGAGATGGATGTGTTGTGGTCACTGAGAGTTTCTTGCATGATTTTTTCAAGAAAGATATTGAACAGGACAGGGGAGAGAATGCAGCCCTGGCGGACTCCGATCGTCGTTTTGAAGAAGTCCCCTACGCAGGCTTTAAATAAAACTGCACTGCTTGCCTGATTGTAGAGTTCTTCGATCACCTTTAACAGCCCTTCTTCAATGTTGAAACTTCTCATCACTTGCCAAAGTCCCACGTGCCGTACTCGATCAAAGGCTTTCTTGAAGTCTATGAAGTTATGATGGAGGTCGCGTTTGTGCTGTAGATGTTTTTCTATGGGCAAGCGACAGTGAAGATCTGCTCGATTGTGCTTCTGTCTGGTCTGAAACCTGCTTGTTCTTCTGCCAGTAATTCCTCGGATATTGGATTTAGCCGGCCGAGGATAATTTTTAGCATTACTTTGCTAGGGTGGCTGATAAGGTTGATTGTTCTATAATTCTGGCATTGTTTCGTATTGCCTTACTTAGGTAATGGTATGATTAGCGACTGCGTCCAATTTTTGGGCCATATCTTATTTTCAAATGTTTTCTGGCAGAGTTTTGTTAGGGCTTTCGTTACCCCTGCCCCTCCATGTTTCAACAATTCAGCAGTGATGTTGTCAACTCCAGGAGACTTACCCCCTTTTAAGTTCCGTACTGCCTCTTCAACTTCGCTCAACAGCACTGGTGGATCATTCATCTCTCTGTTCTGTTGCTTCTGTAGTGTGTTGCTAGCTGGATTGATTTTACTATTGTACAGTTCGGAGAAATATTCTGTCCATTGTCATAGTACCGCCAAGTTATCAGTTGGCCTTTACTGTCTTCAATTATCGAAGCTGTCACCTGGTGCGTTTTTTTTGTAAGATTTCTTAAATTCTCATACCGCTTTCTTAGTATTACTGGCAGCTATGCTATCTTCCACTGTGTGGCACTGGTTATCTATCCATTCCTCTTTGGCCTGCCTCATCTCCTTCCTGATCTTTGTATTAATCAACTTGTATTTGTCTGCTGTAAACTTATTAGAATTTTTGTTTTTCATTAACATTCTTCTCTCTTCACATAAATCAAGAATCTTGTTGGTGACCCAATGCTGTTTCTTGTTTCGTTGGCTACCTATGACTTCTTCTGCTGTTGAAGTAGCAATACATAGAAGTAAATTGCTTGCTTGAGTAAAGCAATCAAAAAGTCTCTCGATGATCTGAATCCCTTTTTTCCTGAGGCAACTTCAGAAATTTTTAATTAATTATTTTCATTATTTGTTTGTTGTCAAATGCTACTAGTATTTATTTTACAAATAAGCTGAAGTTCTTGATTTGCATAGCGGCGAATTTTACTCCCATTCACATACTTCTCTAAACTGTTGTAGTTGGTTACTCCCCCTCAAATACTTCTCTAAACTGTTGTAGTTGGTTACTCCCACTCAAATACTTCTCTAAACTGTTGTAGTTGGTTACTCCCACTCAAATACTTCTCTAAACTGTTGTAGTTGGTTACTCCCACTCAAATACTTCTCTAAACTGTTGTAGTTGGTTACTCCCACTCACATACTTCTCTAAACTGTTGTAATTGGTTACTCCCACTCAAATACTTCTCTAAACTGTTGTAATTGGTTACTCCCACTCAAATACTTCTCTAAACTGTTGTAATTGGTTACTCCCACTCAAATACTTCTCTAAACTGTTGTAATTGGTTACTCCCACTCAAATACTTCTCTAAACTGTTGTAATTGGTTACTCCCACTCAAATACTTCTCTAAACTGTTGTAATTGGTTACTCCCACTCAAATACTTCTCTAAACTGTTGTAATTGGTTACTCCCACTCAAATACTTCTCTAAACTGTTGTAGTTGGTTACTCCCACTCAAATACTTCTCTAAACTGTTGTAGTTGGTTACTCCCACTCAAATACTTCTCTAAACTGTTGTAGTTGGTTATTCCCACTCAAATACTTCTCTAAACTGTTGTCATAGGGTTTTCATTTACACATACAATATCGTGGAATTTGGTCTTGAAGCCCTGTCAAGGAAATAAGTAACCAAACAAGATGTGACCAACAAAAAATATTTTGTCAAACTATCTCAATCTAAATAATCTTGTTGGACTACTTTATTTATTCTGGTGTACCGAGAGTCGCGGGTTCGAATCTCTGTGTCACTGAGTCCACCCAGCTCTGATGGGTACCAGACATTAGTTGTCCCTGAGTCCACCCAGATCTGATGGGTAGCTGACATTAGTTGTCCCTGAGTCCACCCAGATCTGATGGGTAGCTGACATTAGTTGTCCCTGAGTCCACCCAGATCTGATGGGTAGCTGACATTAGTTGTCCCTGAGTCCACCCAGATCTGATGGGTACCAGACATTAGTTGTCCCTGAGTCCACCCAGATCTGATGGGTAGCTGACATTAGTTAGGGAAACAAAGGCGGCTGGGCAATGAGCCACACAATCCCCTTGTAGCAGGGCAATGAGCCACACAATCCCCTTGTATCATGGCAATGAGCCACACAATCCCCTTGTAGCATGGCAATGAGCCACACAATCACCTTGTAGCAGGGCAATGAGCCACACAATTCCCTTTTAGCATGGCAATGAGCCACACAATCCCCTTGTAGCATGGCAATGAGCCACACAATCCCCTTTTAGCATGGCAATGAACCACACAATCACCTTGTAGCAGGGCAATGAGCCACACGGTCCCCTTGTATCAGGGCAATGAGCCACACAATCACCTTGTATCAGGGCAATGAGCCACACGGTCCCCTTTTATCAGGGCAATGAGCCACACAATCAACTTGTATCAGGGCAATGAACCACACAATCACCTTGTAGCAGGGCAATGAGCCACACGGTCCCCTTGTATCAGGGCAATGAGCCACACAATCACCTTGTAGCAGGGCAATGAGCCACACAATCACCTTGTAGCAGGTCAATGAGCCACACAATCCCCTTGTATCAGGGCGATGAGCCACACAATCACCTTGTAGCAGGGCAATGAGCCACACAATCCCCTTGTATCAGGGCAATGAGCCACACAATCACCTTGTAGCAGGGCAATGAGCCACACGGTCCCATTGTATCAGGGCAATGAGCCACACAATCACCTTGTAGCAGGGCAATGAGCCACACAATCACCTTGTAGCATGGCAATGAGCCACACAATCCCCTTGTGGCAGGGTCGGATTAAGCCATCTTGGTGCCCGAAGCACAAACCCACATGGGTGCCCCCTTCTGCCCTGATCCCCCATTGACCGATGGTATGGTCAATATCAAGCAAACCAACTAAGAAACAAAACAGTTGTGAACACACAGGGGCGTCACAAGGGATTGCGGGAGGTGCTGACCGCATCGGGTGACACCAAAGGGTACAATTCTGTATGCCTCGTTATTTGGCATTGGCGTACTCGGAGGAGGTCTATGGAGTAAGTTGTGAGGGGGTGACACCATGACCTACCGAACTGGATAACACCCACCCTAGTGACGCCGCTGTTAACACATATGTTTGTATTAGTATCACTCAAATAAAACCTACGATAAGTTATATCTGTCTTAAAATTGATATTTAATTAATTTTGTAATAACAATAGACAAACATACGATAACTTTTTGAATAGATGAGGAAGTCAGAGAAAACAAACCTTTACATTTTAAAGTTATTTATTCTAGATTTACATCTGGCAAAGTACATCATGCAAGTTAATTTTGCCCAAAATGTCTGCCTCAATCATCAGAAATAAGGAATCAAGCCTTTCTTATTTCATTATTGATCTACTTGGATTTTGTGTACGTTTTAACTGAGAAAAGGAGCGCTCAGTTAAAACGTTCGTACACATTAATGTTAAAAATATGCGCAAGTCCATTTCTACAATGGAAAAGCAAACTGGATGTTGTCTCTATTACTTAGTATAATTCTCCATGACTCAACGCGTTGTTTTCAGATTTTGATTCACGAAACTTGTGGCGAATAAATGAGTGTATCTTTTGTAGTTCAGTATATAAATTATTGTTCAGATCTTCAGGATAAGCATTTATTAGTCCTATATAACACTGAGATGTTTGTGGTACATCGACCAGACAAGAAAATCTAACTCCTTCATCATTATATACCTATCCTCATCTACCCATCTCTGTGTCAAGTTTGTCAACAGTGGCGTAAAAAGCAAATATACGTAATTTGTCTCTGGCTTTCAGAGATACCTCAGGGGCATCACCATCAATGATCACTGTCTTTCATGCAAGTGATCTGCAAGTGAAGAATACAAATCAGCAAAGGTTTTTAAGTTCACGTGCTCATTTTGTAGAGCTTGACTGAATCTGTGAAAATGTAACACTTCTTCCCAAAAGACAAGCGTGAGAGCAAATTCTAATTCTTGTATCTTCTTTGCAATTTTTGTCTGCTTCTCTTCTGGTTTCCCCCTTCTGTGACAGGTCTTATTGTAAACACTCTACCGCTTCTATAATCTGAGGATGAGACTTTAGAATAGCTTTAGTTCCAACAGCATGTGCTTCCCATCTGGTATCGGAAAGAGAGTTTACCAGCGTTCAATCCACAAAGCATCCTTTCAGAATCTTCCATCTGTTGGTTGAAGCTGAGAAAAAAGTATCGATCAGTTGCACTGTATGGAAGAAGTTTACCGTTTACTGCCTCTAATCAAGAGTCAACGGCACTTCTGCCTACCAGATATTGTGAATGGGTAGCACAGGGTATGTAGATAGAAAACTATTTTTCCTCTAGAATTTTGTTCTGCATGCCTTTGTAATACCAAGACATATTAGTTGCGTTATCCGGGACTGACCTCTGCATTTCGCAAAATCAATATTGCAAACTTCACGTAAGTACTGCAACTCTTGCTTAGCCATACCTTCACCGGTGTGACTTTGCAGCTCAAAGAAAGTCAAAAGGCGCTCAATGGGCTCTCCATCTACCACATATTGAAGAACAACTCTTAACTGATCTATAAGTGAAATATCGGGTATTGACAAGCTGAAATAACCGGAAGCCTTTACTTCCTCTATTATTACTTGATGGACTTTTGGGGACATAATTTTAATTAGTTCTTCACATATAGTTTGGGATACATAAGAAGGATTTCCTTTCCCAGAATTTCCTTATTTCGAAATGTGTGATGCTAAAAATGGATCAAATTTGTCCCTTCAAAGGCCATTTCAGGGGTGGATTAAGATTGCACGGGGTCCCTGGCTGCAATTCCACCTGGGGCCCTGTCCAGCCACTTTATTTTACAATTTAATAAGTTTGGGGCCCCTTAATTTAGTCTTAAATCATTGGGGGCCCTTGGCTGTAGCCCAATCAGCCTTCCATTAAAATTTCCCCTGTGCGATTTATTAGTACATTTGTGATTTGCTAACGTCATGCCGATTATGGACAATATACAAATTTTTCTTGAGAACTTGTGGTGCCCCCCAAACGCTTGGTGCCCAAGGCACGTGCCTTGTTTGCCTATAGGTTAATCCAGCCCTGCCTTGTAGCCGTGGTCTGAGAGTGCTGCGTCACTTGTCACAGAGCAGCATGGTCTGTGAGTTCTTATAATCTTCTGCACAGAAGGAGCGTCTGTAATGTTTTTTTTAAAACCTATCTCAATCTAAAATATCTTGAAGTAATATGTATTTGTTTAATTATACATTTTGTACTTCAGTCATCAACACCTGCCCAAAACATGTCTAACGCATGCAAATAAAACATTGTGGGTGGCTGATTATGTGGAGTGGTGTCTCTAGATACGAATGCTTCAATATATGTAAATTCAAGATTTGAAAGGCCACTAGAAGAATTTGTTTGTTCCAAGCAAGATACGAAAAACGCACAGCTGACAACATTCGGCATCCTGTGACTGCATTCAACGCGCCACCAACATTTCTTGTGAAGTTCAACAGTTGCCTGACTCACTTCAGAAACATTGTAAAATGCAGTAAAAAAAACCAAGCTTCCTTGGAGAGATCTTCAGTAAGCGAAGATTCAAATATATATATTTTAATAAGACAAGAAGTTGTTGGTGGAAGTGAGGCAAAGAAAATGAAAAGTGAAACAAAAAAGCGCAAAAGAAACCCAAAAAAAATAATAGGCAAAAAACATAATAATAATAATGATAATAAATTACATAAGTATAAGTATTATGTTATGTTTGTTTAGTGTAAAGTTGTACTAAATCAGTGGCGTAGCTAGGGGAAGGGGGGTCCAAATTTGAAAATCCCCTAGGACCCTCACTTGAGGAGGGGCCCCAAAGGAGTGCCCAAAATTTTTTTACATTGAATATTACGCCACTGACAGTTAAGCAGGGCCCCCCAAAGAGGCCAAGCCCTCGGGCCCCCAAATCCCTACAAATCCTTAGCTACGCCACTGACTAAATTTAAGAGTTTATTTAACATTAATTCGTGCAAAGTTTGTACATAACGTATTATTTTCATAAGTTTAGTGTTTCGTACGTAATACCGTAATGATTTCTGCCATCCGTTCTCCTCCCCTAGCACCTTCTCCGACACTTTGCCACATCGTCTCATTCGAAAGATACATTTGTATACATATTATTATTATGTTTCAATTATTTTATTTTGTTTTCATTGTTTTCTTATTATTTATTTGATTTATAAAGTGTACTTTTAGGGATTGGAGAATCCTACTTCGTTTTTCTATAGTTTTCCATGATATTTTCAATTTTTAGTGTTTTTTCTGTTTGGCTTGGAACGTATGAAGTATTTTACACGTAAAACTTACTTCAAGATACGAAAAATCCAAAATACGAAAGCCACCACGGAACGGATTAATTTCGCATCTCGGGGTACCACTGTACGTTAAATTACAAACGTAGGATTGAGTCCCACGGGTAGAATGCGAATGTGTTTAGACCCGTAGGTCGCCGTATAAGGGCGTGTGAGTTGTAAGGTTAAAGTTCCGATTGTAAAATGCGAAAGCATAAACTTAAAGTGTAAAGGTTTAATGGATGCCCAGACATCCCCAGTTCCCGACCCCAGGAAAATATGTAAATTAAAACCTATTCTGCGGCCTTTCCCGGGCGAAAGAGATGGTTTAAAGTTAGTCAATTGTGACTCATGTTCTATTTTTTAAGGACTCTTCTCTGTGAGAAGTTTTAAACTATAACTAAAGCTTTTCAATTCAATATGGACGAGTTTTTATATAACAAGCAATAAATATGAATTACATTTACTTTTACATGAAAAGACAATTAAACCATGGGGGGCGCCACAGGGTGGGCCAGGTGGGCCATGGCCCACCCAATTTTTAGAGCTAATGGGCCACAATGTATTTGGCCCACCCAAAAAATCAACTGAAACCAATAATAGGGCAACTGTTTAATTTCTTCTTTTTTATAAGTTGGCTAATTTTTTAGTACTAAATAACATTGCGATTTTGAAAAAAAATCAGTCCGCCACAGAAACCAGGCACTACCCCCGTCTCCCTCCCCATCCCCTCCCCCCCATTCTCTCAGACCATATCGCATCAGTCCCTCACCCGGCAGAGTGGAGTTTTGACCATTGGAATGCGGCGATCGCTGGTCGCGTTAGCGCCGAACAAAAGCTCAAGTTTAAGTACCAGCAATTCCGACCCGGGTCCCGAGACGTCATGGGCAGTGGTCAATGAGTGGCATTTTAAGTTGCATCCAGGTGGGACAAGGGAACAGGAGAATGTCAACAGTATTTTATAGAGGCCAGGGAAAAACATGAATGGAACGAATTTTTACGACTTGGGCCTGAGGATGATCTCCAATGTCACCCACATTCCTCTGACTACCAATATAAGGGGATGTCTGTGGGAGACAAGGGAGAGAGAGAGTCAATCAGCTCCTGGAGAAAAAAAAACTATGAAGCGTTTCCTCACGCAATCCACTCAACCGGAAATACCGAGTAAAAAAGTTGGAAACGTCGTCTCATCTGATGTTATTATGGACGATGTTGATACCAAGGATCTAACTGATTGCCCAGATGATACGTTGTTAAGCCAGGCTGCTCGTGATTACAGTGGACGTCGTCAACAACCGCAGGCAAAATGGTTTAGCAGTCATCCATGGCTGCGCATATCACGTCAACGGAAAGTTCTGCTTTGCAGCTGGTGTCGTGAAATGGGCAACAAGCGTCTTGTTGGAGCATGTAAAGTCGAGTCCGCGTTCATTGACAAGGGATTCAACAACTGGAAAGACGGATCCCAGAAGCTGGATGAAGACGCAGCGTCTTCATCTCACAGAGCAGCGGCCGAATACGTGAGTAATAGAAACAAAACGTCTGTTGCCAAGCAGCTAAGTTGTCAGCTCGCTAAAGAACAGCAAGTCAATCGGAATAGGTTGATCATTCAGCTGAACAGTCTAATGTTCGTCATGCGACAAGGGCTGGCGATTCGTCGAGGTAAAGATTGTTAATTGGAATTGGATGGTGTCATTTCATGGTTCAACTAAGTATACATTATTATTTTTCAGAATATAGCCATATGACTTAGATCAGTCATTTTCATTTTTTCCCTTTATTTCTCTTATTTTTTATGTTAACAATCTACGTAATATTGAAGCATGATGTAATTTATTTATATAAATTAATCTGCATTTTCTTTTCAGGATAGCTCTAAATTGAGTCTTTTAATCTGTTAATTCACACAAAAAAATCCGGGGGGGCATGCCCCCGGACCCCCGCTAGTGTTTTGCGCCTCCGGCGCTTGACCGCGCTACGCGCGGTGTGTCATGTCCATCAAAAGATAGGAAGAGACCCAGGGTTCAAGGCCATATTTAAGGCAAGGGTATCTAATTAAAACTAATTTATGTTACCAACTTGGCCCACCCAATATTTTGCTCATGGCGCCCCCCATGAATTAAACATACTAACACTAATAGCTTATAAGAAGAAGAGTGTACAAAAAAAACAAAGTCAGTTGTTTTGAAATAGAAAACGAATTTATTTTGATCAGAAAAAATACAAATTTAAAAAAAAATATATGAAAGCTCAACTGGCTGAAGAAGTGATGAAACTAAATACAGTCAAGCATTTTTAATTATTTTTTAAATGATTATTTATTGATTTTTGGTAAGCTTTCATACATACATAACTCTCACATTTTGGAAAGCCAACATACCAACTATATAAAGCTCAGTTTGGCTAAAACATACCAACTATTTAAATTTAAAGCTCATTTTGGCTATGTCAGCCTATGTTTCTTTGTTAACGGGTCGAAGAAAACAAAGGATTGCAGCCAAATTTGACATGGCCCATGGCCATTACCACTGACCATCCTGGCAACTTTGTTCATAATCCCCAAATAATAAACAGCTGCGATTTAAATAAATCAGAAATGTGGTGTACATTGCAATATAAAGCAATTAACATATAAATAGTTTATAATAATTTTAAATTTTCTAACGGCTTACAGTGCGTTAAAGTAAAATTAAGTGAAGATACCCAAATAAATCTTTATTTAAAACTGTGATTTCAAACAAATTTTAACAGCAGGTTGTCAGTTGGCTTTAGTTTGGTACAGACAGTAGGTTGCCAGTTGGCTTTAGTTTGGTACAGACAGTAGGTTGTCAGTTGGCTTTAGTTTGGTACAGACAGCAGGTTGTCAGTTGACTTTAGTTTGGTACAGACAGCAGGTTGTCAGTTGGTTTTAGTTTGGTACAGACAGCAGGTTGTCAGTTGGCTTTAGTTTGGTACAGACAGCAGGTTGTCAGTTGGCTTTAGTTTGGTACAGACAGCAGGTTGTCAGTTGACTTTAGTTTGGTACAGACAGCAGGTTGTCAATTGACTTTAGTTTGGTACAGACAGTACAGAATATTAAAGAAAGCTTTCTTCTTTCTTTAAACAAATGTCAATAAAAAAAAATGATTTGCTGTTTAATGCCATTATGTTCTTGGTGTATCTAGAATATAAAACTAGCAACTGTGGTACTAGGAGAGGGTAGGACACAAGATAAGATTTATCACACAGCTCTGGGGCATGCATAAATGATGCCTTGTAGTAGATAGGAATTCACTGTTCTACCTTGGGAACGGAAGGTGGTTCTGTTAATCGATTATTACCAATAAAATGTCAGACATGTGTTGGGAAGGGTCAATCTTTATCTTGTGGTCAAGATTAGGGAAACTATGTCAGTGAATCAAAGGGTCAATCTTTATCTTGTGGTCAAGATTAGGGAAACTATGTCAGTGAATCAAAGGGTCAATCTTTATCTTGTGGTCAAGATTAGGGAAACTATGTCAGTGAATCAAAGGGTCAATCTTTATCTTGTGGTCAAGATTAGGGAAACTATGTCAGTGAATCAAAGGGTGAATTCTCTCCTTATGTTAATATCTAAAAGGCACTGTATGCTGTATTTCTCTCAGAACAATTGGAGTTGGTATTAAATTTACTTTGTTTTTAAATATAAAATTATTTACATTGTGTACATTTATCATAAACTTCTTTAACACTAAACAAGTTTCCCACTAGAGAAAAACTATGTTCATTGGGTTTATGTTCATTGGGTTTTTGTTCATTGGGTTTATGTTCATTGGGTTTTTGTTCATTGGGTTTATGTTAATTGGGTTTATGTTCATTGGGTTTATGTTAATTGGGTTTATGTTAATTGGGTTTATGTTAATTGGGTTTATGTTCATTGGGTTTTTGTTCATTGGGTTTTTAAAAGTTCATAACCAGGTTCAAAAAGTCTATAATTAGGTTTAAAGCAGTTTGTTGTACTTGTTTTATATCTGAAATGTTGAAGACTCTATAGTATAGCCTGGTGTTTTTTCTTTTTCAAATTAAATTTAGGTTTTAAAAATTAAAATGTTCCCCAAAAGTTCTTCATAATGTTTGGCTCGAAAAGTATGACAATATTTGTGTGATCTAAAAGTGAGTGGAAATTCCTCAAATTTTTCTTAGTAAAGGTTAATATATTTTCTGTAATTTTCATGAACTTCACTTTAATGTGTTATAATTTTTTATTAATTAGTTTAATGACATAAATGTCATTTTAATGTTTAAGTTTCTAGAGTAAAAGTCAAATTGATTTTTATGATATGTCATGAAATCCGATTAAAAGATATTTGTGCATTTTTAGAAAGTTCCAAATGAGTGTACAAGTTCTATAATGTATTTTCCTTATCATAGCTAAAGTACTACATTTTAGTTACAATGCAAACTTTTACTTCTACTATAACAGTTCAATCTTGCTGAGATTCTCAGCCAAACTTGTTAACAAAAAATTTTTAGTTGTTTTTTTATATAAATCTAAAATTACTCAATGATGAAAAATCTTAACTCTGCTATAAAGACCTTTGAGACAGTAACAAGAGTACAAAAATTTTAGCTCTAGCATAAATGAAAATGGTAACCAGAAAGAAAAAAAAATTGGATGAAGGAAATGTCTGTAAAATATATGGCTAATAAGAATTAACAATATAATTTTCAATAAACAGAGCAATGATTAGCAGGCTGAAGTACGTTGAATCTTTTCTTGAGAAGAGAATAGGAGTTTAAAATCTTGAATTATTTGTTGTATTTGTATACAATTATGAGTTATTTCTTGAATGTAAGAGGTTTTAGTTGGGAAACTTGACGATACAAATTCCATTTGGTATTTGTAATTGCTAACAATGCTTTGAAAGAAGTTGTAATTGTAATATTTTAATTTGTAAAATGTGGGTTAAATGGTTTTCAAAAACAAAAGCTGGGCATGTAGTTTGTTATAAAGTAAGCTAATATCTAGTAAGTCTTCAAAAAGAATAAAAGTATTTATGAACAGTTTTGGCTTAGGAGAAAATTCGTTCTGATCCATGAAAATATACAACACTCATGCCATATGATGAGGAGTTTAGCCAAGCTTACAGAAAAGTATTTAGAATTTTATACAAGAAGATGATATCAAGAAGGGAATGATCTCAAATAATTCAGAATTCAGTGCAATATTTACAACATGCCAAATGGCAGTCCAAGTCCAAGTGAACCTGTGGAGGTCCTGTTTCATTCTTTGATAAAATAACATTTTAGATTAATCATTAAAAAAATATTTTAACACTAAAATCTTTTATGTAAAAAAAATATAAAAATTCTGAAGTCTGTGTTCAAAATCTCTTGAGTTCATTGCCAGATTTCTTGACAATAATTGAATAAATATGCCTTTAAAACTGCTTGATTTCCAAATGGTTTAAAATGTAAATAAAAAACAAAAACAATAAATCACTTAGACAACTTTTTCAAAAACTAAATAACAAAACATAATAAATTCAATTCTTTCAATAATACTAATGATTGAGGAATTCCAAGATATCGCTGTTGAAGATGCTGCCAAGTTTAACCAACAAAAACTGAAATATTCAAACACAGCTAGGAATGGTTTTTTTCAAAATAACATTCTTATTTACACACAAAACAGTTTTATTTTATCTAAGAATTTAACTTTTAATGTCTGTTGCAATAAAATAAAAATACCATTTTTAATTCAATAATGGCAATGACAAAATGTGTGTCAGACAAAATGTGTGTCAGACAAAATGTGTGTCAGACAAGATGTGTGTCAGACAAGATGTTCATAAATGATTATTTCTAAGACATTTGATGTCTCTTTGGTACTTGGGAAATAAATACGTCGACCTGCTGTTTATTAATAATACGATGATAACACTACTTTCCGTCAATTAAACAAATACTATATTACACAAGTCAGCATGTATAGCAATAGAAATTACCATTTAACAAAGCAAACATCAAGGTAACACTGTTGTTTGGTATTTGAACAAGTCCTAATTCCAAAACGAAACATTTACGCAGACAGCTGTGGAAATATAAATAGATTAGTCAAGTTTTATAAGCTCAGTGACTAGTCTTGACACTGCCAAGCAAATAGTTTTACACAAGGTGCAACAAGGATAGGGAAAGAACAAAAGTCAAGAATATAAGTATAAGAAATTCCAGTGTAATTATATCATAGTTTGAGGGAAAAAAGGGTGGAGGGAGTGGAATAATTAAATCAACAGCAATGAGAAGAAAACATTCATCCTCTATACATGAGACACACATTTTATCCTCTATTGATGAGACAACACAATTTTGTGGAGCCTCAGGCTATTCACAAATAACAATTACATTAAATTGGATTGTGCCATACAATCAAAACTAGAGATGAATTTGTGAAGAAAAGTTATTACAAAAAATGTCTCTATTTCCTACACAATTTGTGAAAAGTTATTACAACATGTCTATTTCCTCCACAATTTGTGAAAAGTGATTACAACATGTCTATCTCCTACACAATTTGTGAAAAGTTATTACAACATGTCTATCTCCTACACAATTTGTGAAAAGTTATTTCCTCCACAATTCCACAAAATATGTATTTGACAGCCCCCCACCCCCACTTCCTCAACCATAAATTTAAATATGTGGTTTTGTAAAAGCTTTTACAATATGTATAGAAATCATGTGACCAAGACAAAAAATGTCAACTTTCATTATTGAACATTTATGTCAGTTAATACATTAGGTCAACAAATTTTGGCATCAACTTTGATAAATTTAAATTTTAATGTTGGACTGTAGGCACCATTCAATTTTTAATTCAGATGAATAAAATAATTACAGCAAGAACCTTAGCTGGAAAATTTAGTTTTCCATCTAATAGTTTGACCTTAGAAAATAGAAAATTTGATACTTCACAGGAGCATTTAAGTTTTTTTAAAAACAACACTAATTTACATCTTTAAAAACTTATCAGAAAAAAGCATGGATCAAAATATGAGATGATTTTTAGTCAGTGATAATTTTTATATTGGCACAATTTAAACCTATAAATTGGTTGTTCTACAATTGACTGTGTGAAGATTATTTCAATCTTTAACTACATACAATTAAAAAAAATATAGTAACAAAAAAAAATTGTAAAGATTCAAATTTTCCAGTTGAGATTAAGCATATTTAGAGTAATTTTTTATTACATAATAAGCAGTAAAATAGTTGGTACAATAAACATTTCTCATCATTCATCCTTCTTGGTAATCAGATAGCAGTAACTGCCAATTAATATTATCACATAAATATTTTACTAACTGAAAATACTCCTAAGTAAAAAGGGCTTGAAAATTCATTCCGATTTATTTTCTGAAGATATAGCATTCATTTATAACACAAACAATAATCTGTATAAAGTCTTTTGCAAAGTGAAAGTCTTATTTTTAATTCAAAGTAAATTTTACCAAACTGGCACATGGGGAATAACAGGAAATAAAACAACATCTGTCACAGTTACACCATCTGTGTGTGTGGATACTAAATGATAACAGTAGAAAATTTTTTTTTAAGTAACACACCATTTGGTTTAAATTTGATGTTTGGAATATTTATATAACTGTTTTCTCTGATGATAACTCTATACTTTTTAAAAGTGCATGGTAATGCTATAAGGAATTTAAACTCTCAGTTGATAACAAAATAAACTAATGATAATCATTTTTAATTTTGCTGTTTGTGGCATTTAGTAAGTAAAAATGATTTTTTAATGAACATTTTGATCTCAATAGAATTAGAAGAAACTTGTGTTATGTATGCTTTAATTTAACTCATAGACACATAATTTATTTGTGTCCTGCCAATGTGTCATTTAAAAGAAGCCTGAAATTATTAAATAAATAAATTGCAATAATCATCAAATTATATTTAAGAGTTTTTTAATAGTGAAATGTGTAGCCGCCCATTAACTGAGAGTATCATGATAAGGTCAAACAAATGAGTCTCTAATAAAACAATCAAAAGGGAATGCCTTCTTATCGGACTCGGTTTTAAAGATACTCTGCATTCTATCAAGTAGTAAGGAATAATGTGCATCCTATTCTTTATATATATAAACCTGACAAAACTTTTTTAAATGTATAATTTTATAATCATGCTGCTGTGCCTTGATAAGAAAATAAAATTTTATGTTTCATGTCAGAGATAATGAAAAATTCTACCCATTTTAAAATTAAAATTGAGTAGTCTATTTCATTGCTACAGCGAAAAGCATTTCTTATTATCTGTGAAATGAAAGCCTGGTTTATTCTTACTTTGTGCATGTATTACAGAGAAAAACTGAGCAAAAATAGCAACAGCTATCCTGCTAACATAAAGTTCATGATCAATAAAAAAAAATTCTTGACAGCTTATAGTTATAGTTATAGTGTACAAAATACGGTACACTCTGTTTAAAACAAGAATACTGTGAGGCCTGCCTCTAAGCTTTGTACAAATTTCAAAAATCATTTTTTAAATGGCAATTGTGTATAAATTTGTCCATTCTTAGAATGTACAAGATGAGAAATAAACATACAGTCTTACAAGAAATCTTAATTTTTAACAATAAGAAAATATTTAAAAAAAACAAATGTTAAATTTTACCTTTAAAAATTGAGAACCTCCAAAGAAATTAAAAGTAGTTAGTCAAGTTGTGGGAAAAAAGGGTAACTTTTGGCATATATGAGTAGTCTACTCCTCAAGATATACAACTTTTAACAACTGAAAATTCTGGTTTATTGAAAAGCAAAATTTGCACAGGAATTTTATAAAAATAACATGATAACATATTTTTAAAAAACCATCATTGGCATAAAATCTGGATAAAATTGAAAGTGAGATTGTCATGGGGAAAGATCATGTGTAAGTGCACTGCACACAACGAAAACAACAAACAACAGCAATGCCAGTTGCTAAGTACAGCTCCATGTTAAACCACTCAATAAATGTACATTATACTACAGACTTGTTATGTTTGGCGTATGCACAGTGGTTGTTCAATTAATGATATTGTGAAAAATGTGTGAGCAAACATCAAAACTTAGTTTAGTCATTTTTATGTGCCCTGCTGAATAACATCAAGTATTTCATACTCAATACAGTTAGCATTTTTTTTAAAATATATAAAATAGACAAAATGTCCTACAGCCATTTTATTAACTCAAAAGTGTAACAAATATGTAAAATACTTGGTGAAAAGTTAAGGAATGAATAATTTGGGAAAAAAAGACAAGGTTAACCATGTCTTATGGCAGTTCATATTAAGATAATCATTTTTTTTATTAAGATACAAGTGATGCATTATCATTACTAAAATCAAACAAAATTTTAATGTATCGGTTTTCTTAAACTTTTAATTTTATTTTATGGGAAGTCAAATTTAAATGAAAGAAAATTCTTGCTAATTCAGTTTCTAAGACAACATTGCTCACAGTAGGTAAATAGTTACTTTTTACAAAATGGAATGGTTTCAAAATTTATATTGGAGACTTTTTCCAAACATAATCGGTCAGAGTTTTTGGTCATTTAGAACATATAATTAATATAATGAAAATGATAAAAGCATTTAAATAATTTAAACTAGTTTGTTTTGTTTATTTTGTAAATAATCATTGGGTTATAAAACTTTTATAGTTTTTTATTTTCTTGAATTGATGGCGAAGATCAAAAATTAATTCACTTGGCTGAACGACGATGGAGATCTCTCGACCCACAGCTGCCAGGCGGTGGTCAATCTGGCAACACAAGATAAACAATTAATTTATTCATTTGCCAAAAGGAGCTGCAATATTTTCAACCAGGCACACAGTATGCTATAAAAAAAATTCAAGAAACATTGTAATGATAAAAAAAATTGACCTTTCATGTAAGATATGCATGCTTGGTGGCTGGTAAGCCACCAAGCATGCATATCTTACATGAAAGGTAAGCCACCAAGCATGCATATCTTACATGAAAGGTAAGCCACCAAGCATGCATATCTTACATGAAAGGTAAGCCACCAAGCATGCATATCTTACATGAAAGGTAAGCCACCAAGCATGCATATCTTACATGAAAGGTAAGCCACCAAGCATGCATATCTTACATGAAAGGTAAGCCACCAAGCATGCATATCTTACATGAAAGGTAAGCCACCAAGCATGCATATCTTACATGAAAGGTAAGCCACCAAGCATGCATATCTTACATGAAAGCATGCATATCTTACATGAAAGGTAAGCCAGCAAGCATGCATATCTTACATGAAAGGTAAGCCACCAAGCATGCATATCTTACATGAAAGGTAAGCCACCAAGCAAGCATATCTTACATGAAAGGTAAGCCACCAAGCATGCATATCTTACATGAAAGGTAAGCCACCAAGCATGCATATCTTACATGAAAGGTAAGCCACCAAGCATGCATATCTTACATGAAAGGTAAGCCACCAAGCATGCATATCTTACATGAAAGGTAAGCCATCAAGCATGCATATCTTACATGAAAGGTAAGCCACCAAGCATGCATATCTTACATGAAAGGTAAGCCATCAAGCATGCATATCTTACATGAAAGGTAAGCCACCAAGCATGCATATCTTACATGAAAGGTAAGCCAGCAAGCATGCATATCTTACATGAAAGGTAAGCCAGCAAGCATGCATATCTTACATGAAAGGTAAGCCACCAAGCATGCATATCTTACATGAAAGGTAAGCCACCAAGCATGCATATCTTACATGAAAGGTAAGCCACCAAGCATGCATATCTTACATGAAAGGTAAGCCACCAAGCATGCATATCTTACATGAAAGGTAAGCCACCAAGCATGCATATCTTACATGAAAGGTAAGCCACCAAGCATGCATATCTTACATGAAAGGTAAGCCACCAAGCATGCATATCTTACATGAAAGGTAAGCCACCAAGCATGCATATCTTACATGAAAGGTAAGCCACCAAGCATGCATATCTTACATGAAAGGTAAGCCACCAAGCATGCATATCTTACATGAAAGCATGCATATCTTACATGAAAGGTAAGCCAGCAAGCATGCATATCTTACATGAAAGGTAAGCCACCAAGCATGCATATCTTACATGAAAGGTAAGCCACCAAGCATGCATATCTTACATGAAAGGTAAGCCACCAAGCATGCATATCTTACATGAAAGGTAAGCCACCAAGCATGCATATCTTACATGAAAGGTAAGCCACCAAGCAAGCATATCTTACATGAAAGGTAAGCCACCAAGCATGCATATCTTACATGAAAGGTAAGCCACCAAGCATGCATATCTTACATGAAAGGTAAGCCACCAAGCAAGCATATCTTACATGAAAGGTAAGCCACCAAGCATGCATATCTTACATGAAAGGTAAGCCACCAAGCATGCATATCTTACATGAAAGGTAAGCCACCAAGCATGCATATCTTACATGAAAGGTAAGCCATCAAGCATGCATATCTTACATGAAAGGTAAGCCACCAAGCATGCATATCTTACATGAAAGGTAAGCCAGCAAGCATGCATATCTTACATGAAAGGTAAGCCACCAAGCATGCATATCTTACATGAAAGGTAAGCCACCAAGCATGCATATCTTACATGAAAGGTAAGCCACCAAGCATGCATATCTTACATGAAAGGTAAGCCACCAAGCATGCATATCTTACATGAAAGGTAAGCCACCAAGCATGCATATCTTACATGAAAGGTAAGCCACCAAGCATGCATATCTTACATGAAAGGTAAGCCACCAAGCATGCATATCTTACATGAAAGGTAAGCCACCAAGCATGCATATCTTACATGAAAGGTAAGCCACCAAGCATGCATATCTTACATGAAAGGTAAGCCACCAAGCATGCATATCTTACATGAAAGGTCAATTTATTTTTTTTTATCATAACAATGTTTCTTGAACATTGTTATGATATTTAAAATTTGACCTTTCATGTAAGATATGCATGCTTGGTGGCTGGTACTGGTAAGTAAAAAGTCCTTAATAAGAATGGAGGAGATAGAATCAAACAACAGGCTTTTCATTGCATCTAAATTAAGGTGAAATTTTAGCTGTTACACACATTTGTCTAACTAACATTTGATATGTCATGAACTTTATTTAGATGTCAAGTTTATATAAGAAAGTTATAGTTTGCCTTTATTCCATTTTGTGGTCCTTAGAACTAAAGCATGTTCTATTTCTATGGTCATTTCTATTGCCCAACAATACATAAGTCAACACTCACTTCATTGTCCTTAAAGAAAATATTAAGTGGCCTGTTGTTAATCTCAGTCAGGAACCAGGTGCATCGTGTTGGACCAGATGGACTTGGAGCGTACGGAGTGAGGCCATGTTGGGCTGCTAGACCATTGGGATCCACATACACAATCTATTGGAGGTCAAACATAATTTAGCTTAGACTTGAGGGCAGACAGAAAAGTACAGAATATTATCATAAGATTCGAATGGTAAAGAAATATTTTTTAATTATAGATATACGTAGTAAAAATAATTTAAATATTTAAATTTAGGATGGGAGAAAGCTACTACTAATAGTAAAGGTGTTGCATTTGTTATATCTTTTTAAGTGCATTACCAAGTCAATGAGAAACCAAATTCTAAGCCCGACAGAATGTGTTTGAACACATTGTCACTACATAGACATGATAAGAAAACTTCTCCATAATTTAAAATAATACCAACCTCGCCAGTGCCGCCTTCTCTTTTAATGCCCAAACTCTGGCCCTCCACATTTTTTCGTATTGCAAATACTTTAGCATATGGCATACGATGCAACGAAATATCCACTTTGGATGTATTAGGTTGTTTGAGCAATCTCTGGGCCATATCCACTGATGTCACCGTGACATTGTTGACACTAAGCAGAATGTCACCGACATGAAGTTTCCCATGCAAGCTGGGGAAGTCTTTTTGGTTCCAGCCCACAATACTGTACAAGGAATTATACAAGGAATTATTCAAGGAATTGTACAAATACAAGGAAGTATACAAGGAATTATACAAGTACAAGGAATTATACAAGGAATTATACAAATACAAGGAATTATACAAGGAATTAAACAAGGAATTATACAAGTACAAGGAATTATACAAGGAATTATACAAATACAAGGAATTAAACAAGGAATTATACAAGTACAAGGAATTATACAAGTACAAGGAATTATACAAATACAAGGAATTATACAAGTACAAGGAATTATACAAGTACAAGGAATTATACAAGGAATTATACAAGTAAAAGGAATTATACAAATACAAGGAATTATACAAGCACAAGGAATTATACAAGGAATTATACAAGAAATACAAATGAACAAAGCTACAGCTGAAGGTAGAATGAATTAAAATTACTACAGCAGTAAGTGTTTTAGATTTAAGGAGTAAGTTAGTGTAATAAGTGAAGGGAGATAATTAGGATGTTTAGAAAGATTACACCTTTTTTTTTCGAAACAAAAACAAAAAAACTTCTAAATCCCACACCACATTAGGATTGAACCCTGAATTATATAATGCCTGTTTGATTTCCGGTGTTCTTTAAAAAGTTGCAATTCCCAGAAAAATAATTAAACATAAGGATGTATTTAAAAGTAGAAGATTGGAATACAAAATTTTAAAAGAAAACTTTGTAACAAACTTTCTGAGACAAGCATTGAAACAGTAGGAAATAAATTTAAAATTTCTTTAAAATGCATAACAACGCTATAAAAGCCTGACTAGTTGTGGAGATGAGAATAAAGTTCAACCGAAAGATTTTATTTTAATATTGACAAAGGTTAAATACATTTGTATGTATTAGATTTTATTTTAATATTGACAAAGGTTAAATACATTTGTATGTATTAGATTTTATTTTAATATTGACAAAGGTTAAATACATTTGTATGTATTAGATTTTATTTTAATATTGACAAAGGTTAAATACATTTGTATGTATTAGATTTTATTTTAATATTGACAAAGGTTAAATATGTATTA
>CALYLW010001150.1:297875-582073 GCA_944989445.1 Ampullaceana balthica
ATGTATTGATTTGATCAGATTTTTAATATGCAATTTGCACACACTTTCATAAAAGATTTGCAGCACATCTTAGATTTAAATTTAAAATACAAAATACACCAACAAATTGTGTAATAAAAACAAGAAATTTAAGCTTTATTATTGAACTAATATACAACAGTAAACGTTTCGGCTAAAGACTTCATCAGTACAATAAACATACAGTACTTACATAAGTACATGTATTAAAATTATATTTAAATTATTAAGACATACATTGTACTATATCAAGAAAAATAGTTATGTAAAGTTACGTGCAATGATTGTTGAATGCAATGAAGTATTTGTTGAAGTATCAGAGAATAAGGATAACTCTTGCACATATTTTTACAAGTAACAAAAACCTAATGTCCATTAAGACCATCCACCTTAAAAACACATTATTTTGACACTGACACATTCCTGAAATCCAATTAAGCCATTAATATGGAACTATTTTTTTGTTTTCCAACTGTACAAGCATAGTGACAGTGTTACTTTTGTAAAAATAATGGGTTACATTATCTCAGTGTGTGTAAAAGAGAACTAAGGAAGTGAACCTACCAGACAGAATCCCTCCAAGCCACCAGTGCCAGACCATGACAAGACTTCTGCGTCAGTTGGACCACCACACTTGCCATCATGATCTCTGCCTGAAGAATGTCCGCCTGGGTCTGTTTCAAGGACACCACTGTGTGCAGGCTGTGAGAGCGGTCGAGTAGCATCTTGCGAGAGAGCCCCGAAGAGTTGTTGCTTGAAACTGAATAAACAAAATATTTGAACTGATAATGTAAGCAGCTTTGCGTGCCTCTTACTTATCTGAATACACCTGAGTAACAAAAAACATTTATCAGGATAATTGTTACTTAGCTATTCAATAGGATTTAATCGGGATAATTGTTACTTAGCTATTCAATAGGATTTAATCGGGATAATTGTTACTTAGCTATTCAATAGGATTTAATCAGGATATTGTTACTTAGCTATTCAATAGGATTTAATCGGGATAATTGTTACCTAGCTATTCAATAGCATTTAATCAGGATAATTGTTACTTAGCTATTCAATAGGATTTAATCGGGATAATTGTTACTTAGCTATTCAATAGGATTTAATCAGGATAATTGTTACTTAGCTATTCAATAGCATTTAATCAGGATAATTGTTACTTAGCTATTCAATAGGATTTAATCAGGATAATTGTTACTTAGCTATTCAATAGCATTTAATCAGGATAATTGTTACTTAGCTATTCAATAGGATTTAAAACCCTTTCATCACAGCTTAGTCCCATTTAAATATCTATTAGCAGGGCAGTGGTGGCAGCGCAAACCAAATAGCTCTGACTCCAAATTTAGCCAGGTTTGACATACACACACACATACGTATATTTAATGATATATTTATTGATATATTTATGGATATATTTATTGATACTGTATATTCATTGATATATACATTGATATATTTATTAATATATTTACTGATATATTCATTGATATATTTATTGACATATTTATTGATATATTTCTAGTGGTAATTGTTTGTTTGTTTGTTAAGACTGAAAGCCTCAACTATTATTTGTCTGATGTATTATTTGTTTTATAACATAAAAGGAGTTATCTTACTTTAATTATATTTTAATGTTAACTTTCTTTTGTTAGCCATCCATGAAAGTTTTAATAAATTATTACAAGACATTTTTTTAGAATTAGAATACATGTACTTCTAACTTACTATTCTCTTGTCTTTTATTTAATTTGAAAAGGTCCTCACTTTTGTTATCCCCAATGGGCAGTTCCACAGAATTAGCATGGGGTCTTTTGATAAAAAAACTTTGAGAGTTCCTGCATGGTAGGGCAGGTGGTCCGTTTTCATCAACACTACTACTTTGGTCTTGTCCATGGGAGGGACGGCGTGGGGGCATAGGTGGAATCTCATGAGAACCATTGCTGACAAAAGCACTGGTAGGATGTGGTTTTTGTACAGGTTCAGCAAAATAGGCTTTCTTCCGTGGGAGGGGAAGAGGGGGTGCTGCCACAAGCTCTTCCAACATTTTGACATGCATAGATGATGTTTTGACTTCAGAGCCCAGGTGTTTGACTTCAGAGCCCAGGTGTTTGGCTTCAGAGCCCAGGCGTTTGGCTTCAGAGCCTAGGTGTTTGGCTTCAGAGCCCAGGTGTTTGGCTTCAGTGCCCAGGTGTTTGGCTTCAGAGCCCACGTGTTTGGATTCAGAGCCCAGGTGTTTGACTTCAGAGCCCAGGTGTTTGGCTTCAGAGCCCAGGTGTTTGGCTTCAGAGCCCAGGTGTTTGGCTTCAGAGCTTGATCTGGAAGTATGGGGGTTACTTTTCCTCCTTGGAAGAGAATCGTTCCGTGGGGGGAGGGGTGGTATGGGTGACAATGGGGGTATGGGGGGTGCCATCGTATCAGGGGGGGAGGCATCATAAAAGTTTTCATTCTCATCTTTTCTTGATTTGTGAGTCTGAGCAATGTCGACAGTCTGCGTCATGATAGACTTGTTGGTGAAGTCATTGAGAAAAGCTTTCCCTCTCATGTCAATGTAATCCCTACCACTTTGTACCAGCATGGGGTACTCGTCATCTATATCCTCCAGCAACTTCTCTCCACTCTTCTCAACTGTTTCAGCCAGCACACTATTTAAAATTTCCTCCGAATTACCACTATTGTCTTTAATGCTTGAAAACAAAAGGTTGCCATTTGTCAACGATTCCGGAGATGAACTGTCAGATGACTTCTTTGAGAGCCTGCGGGGCATCGGAATCGGTTTAGAAGCAGCAAATGGTGTGCAGCTGTCAAGAGGATCATCGTTATCACATGCGAGTCCAAGTCTTTCAGCTGCACTGTCACTTTTGAAGCAGGGAAGGTCTGAGTATTGATTCTCTTGAGAAGTTCTGTTCCCAGCAACACCACAAAATCCAGAAATATCGTTTGCTTCTATGAAATGTTTATAACTGAAATCATCCACGATTGGCGGTGAGCCGTAGGAATCATTTCCTTTTTTAGAAATATGCAATTTGGCAAGTTTTGGCTTTTGATTTTGGCAGCCCTCACCCTCCCTTTTCTGGCTGTGCAAAGAGGGGTTGGGATCACCAGAAGGCTCGACATTTTCCTCCGATAACCTTAATTTGGCTATTTCTGAATTTTTCAGTTGTCGAGAATCACGCAGCTGTGCAATGATCTCTGGGGAGACGAAGTCACTGTCATTGCTGCTGTTTGAATCAAGGTGTTCGGTACGATGAGGTTTCTTGGCGTGCTGGTCGTCTCCCTTTCCTACGTTACTGGCACGGAGTGGCTGAGGGGGTTGTCTAGAGGGCAAGGGAGGAGGAGATTGTTGCTTGGTGGAAGACTTGCTTGATGCTGGTGAGGAGGGACAAGCTTGGTGTGAGTTTGACCGCTGTGTTAGAGGAGATGGCTTAGGGGAAAGACTTGGTCGATCCGAGCGCAGTTCAACTGGACTCAGTAGATGAGAAGACCCGTTGGTTCTGTTTTCATCTGTTTTTTTAACAGATGTATGAGATGACCTTTTGTCTTCTGATGTCTGAGATGACCTGTTTTCCTCAGATCTCTTTAATGCTGCTTGTGAAGATTTCCGATCCTCAATTATTTTGACCGCCGTCTGGGAAGACATGTTCTCTTCCTCATCATTGTCAGTGTTGATATCTCGGCTAATCCTAGGCTTCTGTATAACAGCTGGACACATTGTGTAGACATGATCCACAACTTCTTGCTGAAACAAGATTTGAGAATGTAACTAAACATTTATAGACAGTTAAACTTTTAAGATTTAAACTTTTTTTGAAGATATATCTTGTTTATTTTAAATTTTAAACAAATACTTTGAATTCTTTTTTTATTTAATTCTTATAGGCTAAAAATGTCTGTTAATAAATAATTTTTCCCACCCTTAAATTGTGAAATCTATTTTAAAAAGCCGGTAAATGAGTTTACCTGAAGGACACCAAGTCGGATGAGACTTGCTTCTACTTCATTTACCCACTCCACCATTTGTGTTCTGAGAATATGAAAGACACAATTGGCATCAGATAACAGAGTATAAGTTATAAGACATTACAGTTTTTATAAATAACATAAATAATTAACTATTTTAGTTCTTATCTGTTTACAGACGCTCCTTCTATACAGAAGATTATTGCGTCCTACGCTTATCTATGGTTTGTGTTTAGTCCTGCATTTTTATTAGAGATTTAAATGTTGATAAAGTGTTGGTTTTCCTGGATTCTTCAGGCAACCCGTTCCACGCCCGAATTCCGGACGGGAAGAAGGAAAACTTGTATGTGTTTGTTCTTGCATACGGAATAAGGAAGGTGTTTTTATCCTTATGTCTATCTGAGGGTTGTATTAAGTTATCTTTGTGTTGTATTTCTAAATTAGAATTAATTGCTTTATGTATGATTACTACTTTGTTCTTGGTTCTTCTATCCTCTAGTGTAAATAAAAGGTATTATGAAAGGTTTATAGACTTCAGAACCTAAATAAGATATTAAATATAACAATAGTAGTGAAACTGATCATCTTAATAAGATATTAAATATAACAATAGTAGTGAAACTTATCATCTTAATAAAATATTAAATATAACAATAGTAGTGAAACTGATCATCTTAATAAGATATTAAATATAACAATAGTAGTGAAACTTATCATCTTAATAAAATATTAAATATAACAATAGTAGTGAAACTGATCATCTTAATAAGATATTAAATATAACAATAGTAGTGAAACTGATCATCTTAATAAAATATTAAATATAACAATAGTAGTGAAACTGATCATCTTAATAAGATATTAAATATAACAATAGTAGTGAAACTTATCATCTTAATAAAATATTAAATATAACAATAGTAGTGAAACTGATCATCTTAATAAGATATTAAATATAACAATAGTAGTGAAACTTATCATCTTAATAAGATATTAAATATAACAATAGTAGTGAAACTGATCATCTTAATAAAATATTAAATATAACAATAGTAGTGAAACTGATCATCTTAATAAGATATTAAATATAACAATAGTAGTGAAACTGATCATCTTAATAAAATATTAAATATAACAATAGTAGTGAAACTGATCATCTTAATAAGATATTAAATATAACAATAGTAATGAAACTTATCATCTTAATAAGATATTAAATATAACAATAGTAGTGAAACTTATCATCTTAATAAAATATTAAATATAACAATAGTAGTGAAACTTATCATCTTAATAAATATTAAATATAACAATAGTAGTGAAACTGATCATCTTAATAAGATATTAAATATAACAATAGTAGTGAAACTGATCATCTTAATAAAATATTAAATATAACAATAGTAGTGAAACTGATCATCTTAATAAGATATTAAATATAACAATAGTAATGAAACTTATCATCTTAATAAGATATTAAATATAACAATAGTAGTGAAACTTATCATCTTAATAAAATATTAAATATAACAATAGTAGTGAAACTTATCATCTTAATAAAATATTAAATATAACAATAGTAGTGAAACTTATCATCTTAATAAGATATTAAATATAACAATAGTAGTGAAACTGATCATCTTAATAAGATATTAAATATAACAATAGTAGTGAAACTTATCATCTTAATAAAATATTAAATATAACAATAGTAGTGAAACTTATCATCTTAATAAAATATTAAATATAACAATAGTAGTGAAACTTATCATCTTAATAAGATATTAAATATAACAATAGTAGTGAAACTTATCATCTTAATAAAATATATTAAAGATAACAATAGTAGTGAAACTGATCATCTTAATAAGATATTAAATATAACAATAGTAGTGAAACTTATCATCTTAATAAAATATTAAATATAACAATAGTAGTGAAACTGATCATCTTAATAAGATATTAAATATAACAATAGTAGTGAAACTGATCATCTTAATAAAATATTAAATATAACAATAGTAGTGAAACTGATCATCTTAATAAAATATTAAATATAACAATAGTAGTGAAACTGATCATCTTAATAAGATATTAAATATAACAATAGTAGTGAAACTTATCATCTTAATAAAATATTAAATATAACAATAGTAGTGAAACTTATCATCTTAATAAAATATTAAATATAACAATAGTAGTGAAACTTATCATCTTAATAAAATATTAAATATAACAATAGTAGTGAAACTTATCATCTTAATAAGATATTAAATATAACAATAGTAGTGAAACTTATCATCTTAATAAGATATTAAATATAACAATAGTAGTGAAACTGATCATCTTAATAAGATATTAAATATAACAATAGTAGTGAAACTGATCATCTTAATAAGATATTAAATATAACAATAGTAGTGAAACTGATCATCTTAATAAGATATTAAATATAACAATAGTAGTGAAACTGATCATCTTAATAAGATATCAAATATAACAATAGTAGTGAAACTTATCATCTTAATAAAATATTAAATATAACAATAGTAGTGAAACTTATCATCTTAATAAGATATTAAATATAACAATAGTAGTGAAACTTATCATCTTAATAAGATATTAAATATAACAATAGTAGTGAAACTTATCATCTTAATAAGATATTAAATATAACAATAGTAGTGAAACTTATCATCTTAATAAGATATTAAATATAACAATAGTAGTGAAACTGATCATCTTAATAAGATATTAAATATAACAATAGTAGTGAAACTGATCATCTTAATAAGATATTAAATATAACAATAGTAGTGAAACTGATCATCTTAATAAGATATTAAATATAACAATAGTAGTGAAACTTATCATCTTAATAAAATATTAAATATAACAATAGTAGTGAAACTTATCATCTTAATTAAATATTAAATATAACAATAGTAGTGAAACTTATCATCTTAATAAGATATTAAATATAACAATAGTAGTGAAACTTATCATCTTAATAAGATATTAAATATAACAATAGTAGTGAAACTTATCATCTTAATAAGATATTAAATATAACAATAGTAGTGAAACTTATCATCTTAATAAGATATTAAATATAACAATAGTAGTGAAACTGATCATCTTAATAAGATATTAAATATAACAATAGTAGTGAAACTGATCATCTTAATAAGATATTAAATATAACAATAGTAGTGAAACTTATCATCTTAATAAAATATTAAATATAACAATAGTATCGAAACTTATCATCTTAATAAGTTATTAAATATAACAATAGTAGTGAAACTTATCATCTTAATAAGATATTAAATATAACAATAGTAGTGAAACTTATCATCTTAATAAAATATTAAATATAACAATAGTAGTGAAACTTATCATCTTAATAAAATATTAAATATAACAATAGTAGTGAAACTTATCATCTTAATAAGATATTAAATATAACAATAGTAGTGAAACTGATCATCTTAATAAGATATTAAATATAACAATAGTAGTGAAACTTATCATCTTAATAAAATATTAAATATAACAATAGTAGTGAAACTTATCATCTTAATAAAATATTAAATATAACAATAGTAGTGAAACTTATCATCTTAATAAGATATTAAATATAACAATAGTAGTGAAACTTATCATCTTAATAAAATATTAAATATAACAATAGTAGTGAAACTGATCATCTTAATAAGATATTAAATATAACAATAGTAGTGAAACTTATCATCTTAATAAAATATTAAATATAACAATAGTAGTGAAACTGATCATCTTAATAAGATATTAAATATAACAATAGTAGTGAAACTGATCATCTTAATAAAATATTAAATATAACAATAGTAGTGAAACTGATCATCTTAATAAAATATTAAATATAACAATAGTAGTGAAACTGATCATCTTAATAAGATATTAAATATAACAATAGTAGTGAAACTTATCATCTTAATAAAATATTAAATATAACAATAGTAGTGAAACTTATCATCTTAATAAAATATTAAATATAACAATAGTAGTGAAACTTATCATCTTAATAAAATATTAAATATAACAATAGTAGTGAAACTTATCATCTTAATAAGATATTAAATATAACAATAGTAGTGAAACTTATCATCTTAATAAGATATTAAATATAACAATAGTAGTGAAACTGATCATCTTAATAAGATATTAAATATAACAATAGTAGTGAAACTGATCATCTTAATAAGATATTAAATATAACAATAGTAGTGAAACTGATCATCTTAATAAGATATTAAATATAACAATAGTAGTGAAACTGATCATCTTAATAAGATATCAAATATAACAATAGTAGTGAAACTTATCATCTTAATAAAATATTAAATATAACAATAGTAGTGAAACTTATCATCTTAATAAGATATTAAATATAACAATAGTAGTGAAACTTATCATCTTAATAAGATATTAAATATAACAATAGTAGTGAAACTTATCATCTTAATAAGATATTAAATATAACAATAGTAGTGAAACTTATCATCTTAATAAGATATTAAATATAACAATAGTAGTGAAACTGATCATCTTAATAAGATATTAAATATAACAATAGTAGTGAAACTGATCATCTTAATAAGATATTAAATATAACAATAGTAGTGAAACTGATCATCTTAATAAGATATTAAATATAACAATAGTAGTGAAACTTATCATCTTAATAAAATATTAAATATAACAATAGTAGTGAAACTTATCATCTTAATTAAATATTAAATATAACAATAGTAGTGAAACTTATCATCTTAATAAGATATTAAATATAACAATAGTAGTGAAACTTATCATCTTAATAAGATATTAAATATAACAATAGTAGTGAAACTTATCATCTTAATAAGATATTAAATATAACAATAGTAGTGAAACTTATCATCTTAATAAGATATTAAATATAACAATAGTAGTGAAACTGATCATCTTAATAAGATATTAAATATAACAATAGTAGTGAAACTGATCATCTTAATAAGATATTAAATATAACAATAGTAGTGAAACTTATCATCTTAATAAAATATTAAATATAACAATAGTATCGAAACTTATCATCTTAATAAGTTATTAAATATAACAATAGTAGTGAAACTTATCATCTTAATAAGATATTAAATATAACAATAGTAGTGAAACTTATCATCTTAATAAGATATTAAATATAACAATAGTAGTGAAACTTATCATCTTTGGAAGCTTAATAAGATATTAAATATGGTTTTGGGAATAAATGAGAAGACTGAATTTTTTTTAAAATGTCACATATTTTCAGCAAAGAAATTCAAGGGGGGAAGTTTTATTAGCTTCCGGCAGATCTTCAATACGCCAGAGACTATTACCTGGATGATGCTATCAATTCAATAACTCGGTCAGGACAGACAATACAGAACGATGGCGGATTCGTGTTTCCCATAGATTTGACATTCTGGCAGCCCGACAAGTTAAACGAGTTGATTGGTTGTTGTGTGAATACATCAACGTCTGTGTCATAATATTCCAGGAATGGAATCCCTTGTCTGATGGTAAACACAAACCACTTGTTGGTTTCATTTCTCTAAAAACAGAACAAACATGCCATTAACAAAATTTATTATTTAAAAATTATTTTAAAAACCAAGCTGTTTAAACAAAAGAAACATCTCAACCACACAAAACAAAGCTGTTTAAACAAAAGAAACAGCTCAACCACACAAAACAAAGCTGTTTAAACAAAAGAAACAGCTGAACCACACAAAACAAAGTTGTGTAAACAAAAGAAACAGCTGAACCACACAAAACAAAGTTGTTTAAACATAAGAAACAGCTGAACCACACAAAACAAAGCTGTTTAAACATAAGTAACAGCTCAACTACACAAAACAAAGTTGTGTAAACATTCAGTAACAAAAATACTTCATGAACTAAATATTTTTTTTATTTTCAACAAGCAATGTGTTCTATGTCAAGAAACACCTATGCTGATGATAACATCAATATAAACAGCCACAAATTTGAGAGAGTTGTTACATTCAAGTATCTAGGGTTAACTATAAACAGCCACAAATTTGAGAGAGTTGTTACATTCAAGTATCTAGGGGCAACTATAAACAGCCACAAATTTGAGAGAGTTGTTACATTCAAGTATCTAGGGTTAACTATAAACAGCCACAAATTTGAGAGAGTTGTTACATTCAAGTATCTAGGGTTAACTATAAACAGCCACAAATTTGAGAGAGTTGTTACATTCAAGTATCTAGGGTTAACTATAAATAGCCACAAATTTGAGAGAGTTGTTACATTCAAGTATCTAGGGGCAACTATAAATGAGCACAATGAAATAATATCCGCGGTGGGAAAGAAAGGATAACAACAGGCAACCGTTCCTACTTCAGCTTACAAAAACTTCTAGGATGCAAAAACCTCTCATGGGGAACAAAGAAAATAGTATACACCTCTATCATAACACCGGTAGTAACGTACGCTAGCGAGACTTGGACCCTGCCAGAAAAGCAGAGAACCTGCTCAACACTCTGGGAGAGGAGAATACCCAGTGGTAGAATATGATATCTGGAGATTTCGTACAAACCAAGATTTGTACAAAGTCTCACCCATAGACACAATGATTAAAAAAGGAAGACTACGCTGGGCAGGACATGAATGTAGGATGACAGAATGTAGAGCAACAAAAGTTATTTACGGGCAGAAGCCTAGGGGCAGACGATTGAGGTGGATCGATGATGTGGAAATGGACATACACTAGCTGGGCGTTCGGGCATGGAGAGGAAAGCATGGATCGTCCCAATGGAGGATGGTGGAGCAGCCAGGACCTTTCATGATCGATCCCATGAGGATGTGGAGCAGGCCAGGCCTTTCAGATCGATCTATGGAAGGATGTGGTGGAGCAGGCCAGGACCTTTCATGGGCTGTAGTGCCATTGATGATGATGAATGTGTTCTATGAAACACTTGACCATCATTATATGGTGTGCTGTATTACTATGGTCAGCATATTGATGTGTTGTATTATGGTCACCATTGTGTGAGGTACATTGCTATAATAGCTGAGAAGCCCTGACTACTACAAGCTACTCGATGGAAATGTCTTTGTCTTAAAAAAGTGTTGAATAAGTTCAGAGAGGTAAGGCCCTTGAGTAAACTGAGTTGAAACTCACCTTGAAGAATCCAGAAATACGACTTGAGCCACTGGTCCCCTTCTTCAGGTAGCCTTGTTTGACCACATTCTCAACGACATTCAGGGCCATTGTATCACTTTTCAACTACCTGTAAGAAACAATCAATAATATCGAAGGTCATTGTCTCACTTTTCAACTACCTGTAAGAAACAATCAACAATTTTGAAGTCATGGCTATTTTTCAAACCTGTAGATCAATCAAAACTAAATTTGGCATAAAAAAAGATAAATAAACGGATTTTAACTTATGTAGGAAATATCCAAGTTGAACATAGGCCGATATCACCCGGAAAGGGGTAAGGGGGGGGGCAGATTTTTAGTTGTGTAGCACTAGCGCTGTGGATGTAGCTAAGGGAGGGGAGAAGGGACGAATGCCCCTGATAGCCAGACTGACGGCGCGACTAATGTGGCCTTTATGGGGGAAATGTTCATGGTGTCAAGGGATTTGTAGGACGTGTTCATCTACCAACATCATCAATTAACGAAACTTTGGCCCCGACCCCGGCTAAATACACCCTTAGGATGGGATTCATTAAAAGTCAATCCATCATTTAACGCCTCTCATGTAGATAGCTGGCTATAGCAGTGCTTCTCAAACTTTTGTGGTATGGTGGACCGGCAGGAATTTTTTTCCATTGCACCAGGGACCGGTGCACTATTTTCCCTGTACTGACGTGGCAGCGAAATTTAATTTATTTTATGTGTTTCATTGTTTGTGCTTATTGCCGAAAAAATGACCTAGACTATATGGTTAGTATTAATGGATGAAAGACGGATAGATGCCATTCCATAATGGATGAAAATGGAGGATTATTATTACCGTATATACTCCCATATAAGACAACATCGCATATAAGCCGACCCAACTATAACTGCTTTAAAATGGCCAGTTTTTTTTGCAAAACCCGCATATAAGTCGACCATACAATTGTCTAATTTTACTCCATATTTTTGGTTCATAGAAATGTGTTACTGTAAAGATGTAAAATGCTTGAATGCTTTTATGTTACATACCAGTTTGTTTAACTTTTGGAATGACACAAAACGTGCTCTGATCTTTCCCCATTGTTTGCTATAACAATATCTGAACCACTGCTCATAAGTCGTTCACAACTGATAATTAACCAAGTATACATTTAGAAAAAAAAGATTATACATTTTGATATGTCCTTGTGTCCAGTTTGATTTATGTGCATATAAGCCGACGAATTCGGATATGTATTTTATAGTTCTAAATTTGGCTTATATGCCAGTATATACGGTAGATTTTTTCGGTCCTTCCTTGATAGCTTCTGCCGACCGGCGGCGGAAGGCCCACGGACCGGCACTTTGAGAAGCGCTGGACTATAGGCCTCAGGACAGGACCCTTGTAATGAATGGTCTGTAATTAGCCTTGTGGAGAAACTTAGGGGATTCTCCTACCAACCTAACCTTTCTTGTAAATGACACGTCATTACTACTGTGGTCTTGTTATTAATTTGTAAACCTACTTAAATTTAACATACGTCAATAACCAGTCAAGATTATGGAGACATACAGATTAAAGACAAAATATATTCCAAGGGAAATGTGTCAGAAAGTTTCCACGTTATGCATTCAATTACCTCTTTGCTCATCATGTTAAGTTTTAATCGCATGTCTTTAACACAATGGTTGCAGCGTTTAGGTCTTGACCTATCATTGAGCTCAAAGAGTTCAATTGAAATGAGCTGCAATGAATATTGTTCTTCAACATCAACTTTGTGTTACCGATTAATTCCCTGGACTAGTCTCTCTAATCACGCAATTTGTAAGACGTCCTTAACAATCCGAGACTACATGAAAACAAATGGAACACTTGTTGGAACACTTGTATAAACAGGACTCTGATGGTATGACTTAGTGGAACACTTGTAGAGAGAGAACTCTGATGGTATGACTTAGTGGAACACTTGTATATAGAGAACTCTGATGGTATGACTTACTGGAACACTTGTAGAGAGAGAACTCTGATGGTATGACTTAGTGGAACACTTGTATAGAGAGAACTCTGATGGTATGACTTAGTGGAACACTTGTATAGAGAGAACTCTGATGGTATGACTTAGTGGAACACTTGTATAGAGAGAACTCTGATGGTATGACTTAGTGGAACACTTGTATAGAGAGAACTCTGATGGTATGACTTAGTGGAACACTTGTATAGAGAGAACTCTGATGGTATGACTTAGTGGAACACTTGTATAGAGAGAACTCTGATGGTATGACTTAGTGGAACACTTGTATAGAGAGAACTCTGATGGTATGACTTAGTGGAACACTTGTATAGAGAGAACTCTGATGGTATGACTTAGTGGAACACTTGTATAGAGACAACTCTGATGGTATGACTTAGTGGAACACTTGTATAGAGAGAACTCTGATGGTATGACTTAGTGGAACACTTGTATAGAGAGAACTCTGATGGTATGACTTAGTGGAACACTTGTATAGAGAGAACTCTGATGGTATGACTTAGTGGAACACTTGTATAGAGAGAACTCTGATGGTATGACTTAGTGGAACACTTGTATAGAGAGAACTCTGATGGTATGACTTAGTGGAACACTTGTATAGAGAGAACTCTGATGGTATGACTTAGTGGAACACTTGTATAGAGAGAACTCTGATGGTATGACTTAGTGGAACACTTGTATAGAGAGAACTCTGATGGTATGACTTAGTGGAACACTTGTATAGAGAGAACTCTGATGGTATGACTTAGTGGAACACTTGTATAGAGAGAACTCTGATGGTATGACTTAGTGGAACACTTGTATAGAGAGAACTCTGATGGTATGACTTAGTGGAACACTTGTATAGAGAGAACTCTGATGGTATGACTTGGTGGAACACTTGTATAGAGAGAACTCTGATGGTATGACTTAGTGGAACACTTGTAGAGAGAACTGATGGTATGAAACGGTGTTCAGTAATCATGCAGCAGTCATGTAGATAAAATACTATCAGCATATGCCAATGTTTCGCCTAAAAGCTCGGTCAAACAAAAACAAAAAAAAACAAAAAACAACAAAAAAAAACAAATTCTAAATACATTTACTACCAACAGCCCCGGAGAAGACAACAACTTTTCCTGAAACGTTTTCATCAAGTCATCTCCCGATAATAACACTCCTAAACGAAATGCTAGAAAGATCTTCAATAACATCCAAGTATAACAGAAGGTTGATCCAAACAATAGAAACATGCATCGAAGGAGGGTCAGAGGTCACGAAAGTAAAAGAATTGAGTGAACGAGTTTATTAAATTTAAATGTATGTAGTGTACATAGTTTTCTAACTTTTGGGTTTATTCATCAGTGACCCCCTCCCCGACCCTTTGATTTATACATCAGTGACCCCCTCCCCGACCCTTGGATTTACACATCAGTAACACCCCCTCCCGACCCTTGAATATCTTACCAGTATTGTAACGTACTACAATTTACTACAGTATTGTAACATGCTACAATTTACTACAGTATTGTAACATGCTACAATTTACTACAGTATTGTAAGATGCTACAATTTACTACAGTATTGTAACATTCTACAATTACCTACAGTATTTGATTTCAAGGTTTCCATCTGATCAACGTTTTATGCGGATGGTTTACTTAAAGTCAGACCTGTACTAGGACCTGTACTATGACCTGTACTAGGATCTGTACTAAGACCTGTACTAGGACCTGAACTAGGTCCTGTACTAGGACCTGAACTAGGTCCTGTACTTGGTCCTGTACTAGGTCATGTACTAGGTCCTGTAATAGGTCCTGTACTAGGACATGTACTAGGTCCTGTACTAGGACCTGCACTAGGTCATGTACTAGGTCCTGTACTAGGACCTGTACTAGGTCCTGTACTAGGTCCTGTACTAGGATCTGTACTAGGTCCTATACTAGGTACTTTACTAGGACCTGTGCTAGGTCCTGTACTAGGTCCTTTACTAGGTCCTGTACTAGGGTTCAGTTTTGCCACTAATTAAACAACCCATAAAAACAAAGTTTTTGACTATAAATCTCTTATATATGAGACATAACTATAAAAGTATTGATTATGTTTAATATAATACGCAACGCGCGACAGAACCCAGTGACATCTCGAGGGCTGGAGTGAACCTCCAGTGACCCGTAGAGGTCAACTATAGCAGACGGCTACACATGCTACATAGAGATAAACTAAAAATTCATTAATTTAATTACGGTACATTCGATATATCTGAAATTTTGATACAATGCATTAGGTGACAAATGTCTAAGTGCAAAATTGCAGCTCGATAGGATCATGGGAACTGGGTCATTTGTTTACTTTTGTTTTTTTCCGCGGCGGGACCACGACAGACAGACAGAGAGGATGACAAGACGGTGAGGTTAATATAAGGGATTTAAAAATAATTCATTTATTTGTTTTATCCGGTTGAGTGCAATGGGTAACGAAGTGCAGTGGGTAACGATATGTCCGTTCATGAGTTTAATACAGGAGCAAAAAAGTTGAATGAAACATTTCAGACGAATGGTAAGTACACACAGAATAGTTGGACGTAGCCACTGCAGAGTTAGCAGCAATCAGGAAGTAAAATCCTCAAGCTCTACACGAAGTGCTTCAACTCGTGACACGATTAGAACCTTCAATACCAAGGAAGAGTAGCACACGTCATTTAACTATTGACACAATTAAAACCTTCAATTTCTAGAACACATAATACATAGCAAAAAAGTTAATCCCCTAGACAAAATTATTGTCATATTCCCACATCTACACGCTTTAGAAAAAACAGATCATGTGAAACACAATTTATTGGTTCAATAGATGAACTGTCAAAGGGCTTAGACAATAATCTTCAAATATATACAATATTACTAGACTTCTAAAAAGCATTTGACAAAGTTCACCACTGTAGTTTTACTCAAAACACTTAACTACTTTGGAAACTCAGGTCCCTTACATCACTGGATCCAAGACTTCCTTTTGGGTAGGGAGCAAACTGTAATAATTAATGGATCTAAATCTGCACCAATAAAGGTTAACTCAGGAGTTCCACAAGTAACTGTGCTAGGTCCCTTACTCTTTTTAATTTATATAAATGATTTACCCAACAACATCTCAACAGGAGCAAAGGTTACGTTATTTGCTGATGATTGTATAATCTATAGAACAATTAAATCAGAACAAGATAGCAAAATTTTACAAAAAGACCTAGATGAATTGATAAAATGGGAAAGTAACTGGAGTATGTCTTTCCACGCAGTAAAGTGTCAACTGTTAAGAGTAACAAAGAAAAAGAAAGAAATAAATTCAAAATATTTAATTCATGGAAAAGAACTAAATCAAACAAAAGATGCGAAATAAAGACAAGAATAACACCATTAGTTATAAATAGTTCAATCATGAAACCTTGAAACACTAGAGGATAGAAGAAACAAGAGCAAAGTAGTAATCATACATAAAGCAATTAATTCTATTTTAGAAATACAACACAAAGATAACTTAATACAACCCTCAGATAGACATAAGGATAAAAACACATTTCTTATTCCGTATGCAAGAACAGACTCATAGAATGTTTTCGTTTCTTTCCCGTCCGGAATTAGGGTTTGGAATGGGTTGCCTGAAGAAACCAGGAAAACCAACACTTTATCAACATTTAAAACTCTAATAAGAATGCAGGACTAAACACAAACCATAGATAAGTGTAGGACGTAATAATCTTCTGTATAGAAGGAGCGTCTGTAACAGATAAGATAAGATACTAAGGCAGAGTAGCACGCGCCATTTAACTATTGACACAGTACCTTCAATACCAAAACAGAGTAGGGGCCGTCCATAAATGACGTCAAGCGCGGGGAGGGGGGGTCACGCATTTGTGACAATGTGTCATGAAGGGGAGGGGAGCGGAGCGTTTATGCAATGTGACGTCCCATCAAAACCACACAATTTTAAATAAAATACACTTAAATATTTGATTGCTTGCAATATTGTTAATGACGTTTTACATGGCTTCACACGTGTTACGATATTAGAGCGCAGACTTACACTTAATAATAAAAACTAAATACATATTTAAATGTACAAAAAGTGATGTGAAACATGGTTATTTTCAATTAGAATATATGGATTTGTGTTGTCAAAGATTTTTGACGTCACACTGGAGGGGGTCTAAGTTTTTGTGACGAAGTGTGACGAGGAGAGGGAGTGAAAAATCAACCAAAATCGAGTACGTCATTTATGGACGGCCCCATAGCAGCACATGTACCTATTGACACAATTGGTACCTTCAATACCAAGGCAGTCGGCAGAGCAGCTCACGCCATTTACTAGCACACGCGAGTCAACACAACCTTAAAAATTAAATGGTGACCGCATGTGTATTACGTTAGACGAGCAACAAAGCCCGTCCAAGGACGTTCCGTCACCATTCTGTGGCATGTTGTTGTAACTCAACAGCCGTCTGGACCGTCATACATGTGCATCACGTCAAAAATACTATTCATTATAGTTAAAATAAATAACTCATAATAAGACAAACCCGTATAAACAAAGTTTTTGACTATAAATCCCTTATATATGAGACATAACTAAAAGTATTGATTATGTTCAAACGCGACAAATATTTACAGACTGAATATGTCTTAACTCCCTTTTGCTTTTAACCTGGGGGGGGGAGGTATTGTTACCGATCGCTGGGCCGAGCTCAGCATGACTCGCAAAATGTAAACAAAAGCACGCCGGTACACCTGGTCAAAACACGATATGTGGCTGTGGTGAAGTCAAGTGACCCGTAAAATGTAAACGATTGCGACCGCTACATATAGTTTCTCGTGGGAGATGCTGATCTTCTATCGAGCGCCTCCCCAGCCGGCGGATAGGGGAAAGCCCACCAGATATGGAGGGTACCGGGGAAATAAAATACCCGGGGTGGACCAAAATCAGCCCTACTGCCTTGTAGGAAGTGGAGGGATCCACAAAGGCTAGGGACCTAACCCGAACAAAGGCAGCTACCCATTGAGCTGAGAGGGGCAACCCCCCAAGTGGTTGTGCGCAAGGCCAACAACCCTGCCATGTAAAAAATCATAGTTACAAAAACACCGAAAAGAGTAACAAAAGACATTTCAGTCCTGGGAGAGAATGGATTCCTTGAGGAGGAAAATATGACGCCTAATAGTGAAAGCCAAAACCTGGAAGCTATTAGGCCGACAACCATCATTTCTACCAGGACTACCACCGTCATTGGCGCTTGGAATGTCCGCACCATGTACGAGGCTGGTAAAGCTGCACAAATAGCCGCTGCGATGAGGAACTATAAGCTCACCATTCTCGGAATTAGTGAAGCAAGATGGACTGGATGGGGACAGAAGAGATTAATCTCAGGAGAGATGGTGTTATTTTCGGGACACGAAGAAGACGATGCCCCACATACCCTGGGTGTTGCTATGATGCTATCAAGGGCAGCACAAGGAGCACTCATTTGATGGGAGGCCCATGGACCTAGAATTCTTTTAGCAACCTTTCGAACAAAGAAACGTAGCATCAACCTAGATGTTATACAATGCTACGCACCAACTAATGAAAGTGATGAAGGAGACAAAGAAGAATTATACAATAGAGTAATGACCATAGTCCAGGGTCGCCCACGGAGGAACATCGTCGTCCTCATGGGAGACTTTAATGCCAAGATCGGCAATAGCAACACAGGGTACGAAGAGGTTATGGGACAGCAAGGGATAGGCGAGATGAACAACAATGGTGAGAGGTTTGCTGACCTATGTGCCGCAGCAGACCTGGTCATAGGGGGAGTATTTTCCAGCACAAGAGGATTCACAAAGCTACATGGGTCTCACCGGACATGAGAACGATGAACCAAATAGACCATGTATTTATTTCTAAAAAATTCAGGCGATCTCTCCAAGACGTACGTGTTAAGAGGGGAGCTGATGTTGCCTCAGATCACCATCTTCTTGTGGCCAGGATGAAATTAAAACTAAAGAGACATTATACCGAGCAAACAGCATACAGGACTCGGTATAATACCTCCCTCCTAAAGGACCAAGCCAAAAAGGAAGAATTCAAAATCTCACTATTCAATAAGTTCCAAGTCCTACAAGAAATACTGGAAGACGAAACCACCGAAGGGAAATGGCAAAGCATGAAAGAAACAGTACAGTCAACATGCCAAGAAGTGCTAGGAAACAGGAAACAGGCACACAAAGAATGGATGACAGCAGGTACGCTGAGTAAAATAGAAGAAAGGAAAAGAAAGAAAGCAGAAGTGAATAACAGCCGCACCCGAGCACAGAAAAACAAGGCCCAGAAGGAATATGCAGATGCAAATAAGGAAGTTAAGAAAAGCATCAAGAGGGACAAGAAGGAATTTGTTGATAAACTTGCTAAAGAAGCAGAGGATGCAGCTCACCAGGGGAACATGAGGGAACTGTTTGATACCATTAAGACGCTGTCAGGGAAATTTAGCAAGGTAGAGAGACCAGTAAAGGACAAAATGGGAAACACCATACCAAGTGAGGAGCAACAGAGAGGGAGATGGAAGGAGCACTTTGAAGAGCTCCTAAACAGGCCTGAACCAAGGAATCCACCAGATATTCAACCAGCCGATAATGACCTACTAATTGACTGTAATAGTCCCACCAAAGAAGAGATTAGCAGGGCCATTAAACAACTCAGAAATGGAAAGGCTGCGGGACCCGATGGCATCCCAGCCGAGGCACTGAAGGCGGACTTGGAAACCAGTGTGGAAATGCTGCACCCTCTGTTTATGAAGATATGGGAAGAGGAGCAAGTTCCTTCCGATTGGAAAGAGGGATACCTTATCAAGATCCCAAAGAAGGGAGACTTAAGCTCCTGCTCGAACTACAGAGGGATCACCCTGCTGTCCATCCCAGGAAAGGTTTTCAACCGTGTACTACTTAACAGGATGAAAAACGCTGTAGACCCTCTGTTGCGGGACGAACAAGCTGGCTTTCGCACCAACAGATCCTGCACGGACCAGATAGCGACACTGCGCATCATTCTAGAGCAGTCACTAGAGTGGAACTCACCGCTCTATGTCAACTTTGTTGACTATGAAAAAGCCTTCGACAGTGTTGACAGGCAAACCTTGTGGAGATTGCTAAGGCATTACGGGGTGCCACAGAAGATTACGGATATAATCAGAAACATGTACGAAGGGATAAACTGCCGAGTTATCCATGGCCAGCAGGTGACAGATGCGTTCCAGGTGAAGACTGGTGTGAGACAAGGTTGCTTGCTGTCACCATTCCTCTTCCTGTTAGCCATTGACTGGGTGATGAAAACATCTACACAGCAGAAAAGGAATGGCATCCAATGGACCTTGTGGGATCAACTGGATGATCTTGACTTTGCTGATGATCTTGCTCTTCTTGCACAAACCCAACAACAGATGCAGGAGAAAACAAACATTGTCGCAGCCACTTCTGCTAGCATGGGTCTCAACATTCACAAAGGGAAGAGTAAAATCCTCAAGGTTAATGCCACCAGTATATCACCCATTATGCTTGAAGGAGAAGCCCTTGAGGGGGTGGACAGTTTTGTTTACCTTGGCAGCGTGGTAGATAAGCAAGGTGGTACAGATGCGGACGTCAAAATAAGGATCGGAAAAGCAAGAGCAGCCTTCCAGCAACTCAAAAATGTTTGGGTCTCTAACAACTTAGGCAGCAAATTAAAAGTAAGGATTTTTAACGCTATGGTAAAACCTGTGCTGCTATATGGAGCCGAGACATGGAGAACAACGGCCGTAAACTTGACCAGAATACAGTCCTTCATCAACAACTGTTTAAGAAGGATTCTCAGAATTCACTGGCCAGACAAAATCAGCAACCAGGAACTGTGGCAGCGGACAAAACAGAAGCCCATTGAGGAAGAGATTCTCCAGAAGCGGTGGAGGTGGATTGGTCATACACTAAGGAAACCTGCTCCTAACACAACAAAGCAAGCCCTGAAATGGAACCCACAGGGTAAGCGGAAAAGAGGCCGTCCAAGAAACACTTGGCGCCGAGAATTGGAGGCAGACATCAAGAGAATTGGCCATGAATGGAAGATCCTGGAGAAGCTGGCCCAGGATAGAGATGCCTGGAGGTCTCTCGTAGGTGGCCTATGCCCTTGGAGGAATCGCAGACGCCGACGATGATCGGTAGATGCCCCTCATGGACGAGAAGGCTCAACAACATATAGTTTATATAGATAAACTAAAAATGCATTAATTTAATAACCGTACGTTCGATCGATCTGAAATCTTGATACGATGCTTTGTTAGGTGACACGGGTCCGTGTGCCAAATTTCAGCTCGATTGCTTCACGGGAAGTGGGTCATTTTTAAATCCCTTATATTAACTTCACCGGCGTCTCTGTCTCTCTCTCTCTCTGTCTTGGGCGGGCGGAAAATTAGAAGTACAAAATGACCCACTTCCCGTGCTCCGATCGAGCTGAAATTTGGCACACCTAACAATGCATCGTATCAAAATTTCAGACCTTATATGAGGTATGTAATTAAAATTCAGGGTTTCTTATTGTTTTTTTCCCACGTGAAATTTTGAGCTGACGCATTGAGGCGACCCAACGAAGCGACGGGGCGCTTTTGTTTACATTTTACGTGTCACTCTGAGCACGGTCAAGCGAATCAGTGACCAGACTTTTCCCCTCTCCCCCTCCCACTCACCCCTCCCCCCCTAGGGTTATGAAGCAAACTTGAGTTAAGACAGATTCAGTCTGTAAATGTTTGAAAATAATCAATACTGTTAGTTATGTCTCATATATAAGGGATTTATAGTCAAAAACGTTGTTTTTACGGGTTTGTTTTATTTACTTCTGTTTTCCGCGGTGCCCGCCCAAGACACACAGACAGAGACGGCGATGAAGTTAATATAAGGGATTTAATCAAACAAACCCTTAAACACAAAGTTTTTGACAATAAAGCCCTTATATATGAGACATAACTAACAGTATTGATTATGTTCAAACGCGACAAACATTTACAGACTGAATCTGTCTTAACTCCCCTTTGCTTTATAACCCGGGGGTGGGGGTGGGAGAGGGGAAAGGTCTGGTCACCGATCGCTTGACCGAGCTCAGCGTGACACGTAAAATGTAAACAAAAGCACACCGGTACTTCGATGGGTCGCCTCAACGCGTCAACTCAAACTCTCACGTGGAAAAAAACAATAACAAACAGTGAATTTGAATTACATACGTTATATAAGGATAAACTAAAAATGCATAAATTTAATTACGGTACGTGCGATCGATCTGAAATTTTGATACGATGCATTGTTAGGTGAGACGGGTCCGTGTGCCAAATTTCAGCTCGATCGGATCACGGGAAGTGGGTCATTTTTTTACTTCTGTTTTTCCGCGGTGCCCGCCCAAGACAGACAGACAGAGAGCGAGAGAGAGACAGAGGAGAGAGAGAGACAGAGACGCCGGTGAAGTTAATATAAGGGATTTAAAAACAGCTTTTGACTATAAATCCCAACGCGCGTAACTCAAAATAAAGTCTTGGAAGAAATACTGCACCAAAAATAACTCGTTTTGAACGTCCGCGTAAACGTGTTCAATATGATTGGCTGTAGGAGTCACATGTGTTTGAGGGAGCAATCGCTATAGATGACCGGACAGAACGGACAGAACATTGCCTTTTATTATATAGGAGAGAGTGTTCTTTAGGCAAAATAGAGAAATATTCAGAATATAGGATACATATAGTATATAAAGATAAAAGAAAAGCCAAGAACTATACAATGTTGGACTATGAGGGTGTGTAGCACAGTGTGAATGAGAGTTGGGCTCCCACACCAACGGTAACAGCCCGGAGGTTGACAGTAAGGTAATCAACAACATAACATCACCCCACCTCTGACATCATCTAACAGATCGCGCATCACGGGAATGGAATGACATTGAATGGTAACCCGCATCCTTCCTATACTTGATCTTTCCCCACTACATGGACATTTAGAAATAAATGTTGTAGAAAGGACAGACATCATGCCAAACCTTTGACCTTTTCCAGACAGCTTTCGGGACGACTCATTAGTTCTATTAGACAGAACGACTCCTTTTGTCAACTCCTAAACAACTAGTGCGTCCTAACAGGCAGCACAACTTTAGGACAAGGACAATTAATGTGTCAACATGGGACCTGGTATCTACATATACCATCATGGGACCTGGTATCTACATATACCAACATGGGACCTGGTATCTACATATACCATCATAGGACCTGGTATCTACATATACCATCATGGGACCTGGTATCTACATATACCAACATGGGACCTGGTATCTACATATACCATCATAGGACCTGGTATCTACATATACCATCATAGGACCTGGTATCTACATATACCATCATAGGACCTGGTATCTACATATACCAACATGGGACCTGGTATCTACATATACCATCATAGGACCTGGTATCTACATATACCATCATAGGACCTGGTATCTACATATACCATCATAGGACCTGGTATCTACATGATGAATAGGTCGTATGTTAATTTACTCAGTAAATTTTACTGGATGTTTGCTATAATTGGCACTATAATAGATACTTCTGCTGTTATGTAGTTGGATAATAATATAAATTCAGAAGCTACAAATAATCATTATGTAAATACAAATACTAATACATATTCAGTACCTACATAAAAACTAAATTTAAATTAATATTTTTTCATCATTATTTACTACCAGTCACGACCTGCGGCGTAGACTTTGGATAGTGCAAAGAACGGGGGGGGCACAAACAGCAGCACGAATAAATGAAAACAACGCGAGTGAACGTCGGGGGGACCACCGACGCATTGTTGGTTTTGAGACATGCGCACTGAGGTTGTTGTTACCTTCCCCCCACCCTGCACCACCCTCGCTTGCCAACCATAAACAGTGAATGGTCGACCCTAGCGAGTGTCATTCGCCATGCTTATTTGCACACGTCTTGTGCTTGTCCTAATTTCTGGTGAATTCAGATGTCATTTCCAATATGCCTTTAAATTTTAAGGCGATAGGATGAATACTTATTAAGAGTGTTATTTAACATCATACTTTTTTCAGAAAAATGTGTTTCGTTTAATTTTTTTGTCGATTTTAGAGAATTAATAGCTACTTGTATAGGGTTATGGTTAACGCAACTGATTGCTCCAAGGTTGGGGTTAGCACAGCTGATTCCTCCAAAGTTAGGTTTAACACAGCTGATTGCTCCAAAGTTAGGGTTAACACAGCTGATTGCTCCAAAGTTAAGGTTAACACAACTGATTGCTCCAAGGTTAGAGTTAACGCTGCTGATTGCTCCAAAGTTAGGGTTAACACAGCTGATTGCTCCAAAGTTAGGGTTAACACAGCTGATTGCTCCAAGGTTAGGGTTAACACAAGATTCCTCCAAAGTTAGGTTTAACACAGCTGATTGCTCCAAGGTTAGGGTTAACACAGCTGATTGCTCCAAGGTTAGGGTTAACACAGCTGATTTTCTCCAATGAATAAAGATTGCAACAGTGTTCTCCTGCTACTGAAGTAAATGGTGCCACCGTAAACTTGTGACATCTAAACGTGACATTTTTACAAACGCCCATCGCTGTTAGGTTAGGATTAGGTAAGGGTTCGGGTTTCGAGACACCTAAACAAACATGACATTTTACCGAGCATTCATCTTTGTCTTCCCGACGTCTGGTGACCAGATCTACATTTATTTGAACATTAGGACTTGAGTCATCAGTTCCAAATAAAATGACCCGCTTGTCAATGAGATTAGCGATCATAGAAAGTACTCACCGGTGATGTCATCAAGTGCACAATGGCTCTCAAAATATGATCACAAAGATGGGCTTTGTCATCAAAATTAACTTGTATCTCTCTTTTAAATTTAAAATGTGTATAGTATGAGTAAATAATAAGGTTCTAGGTAAAATGCCACGGCCCAGTAACATGCAGCGTGTGAATGTGTTTGTAAACCTGTTACAACTAGCAGTTACTTATGAATTATATAAGGTAAAGAAACTATTACTGTAACGTAGCTTTTAGAGGTATTACAAAAGTCAGACTTAAGGTAAGGAACTATTTGATTTTGATACAACATTCTATCGGTGGCTCGGGAACTAGGGGTGTGACTGTGAAGGGGTGTCGAATATGTGAAGGGGTGTCGAATATGTGGAGGGGTCCCCCTTACTATTTCATCAATGGGTGGCATTTTAATGTAGAAGAGTTTTTACTACCCCTGTCTACCCTTTAAGTCCTTTTCCTTTCGGTACAAGCCCTATCTAAGCAATCCCCCCCCCCACTTAGCGGTACCAGCCCCATTGCATAAATTATCTCAGGATCTATAGGGCACGAGGTACAGGTAAGTTCTGAAAGAAAGCCTCAAGTAGGAGAAAGCGTTGACACGTTTAATAACCACAAATACATTGGGTGGTGAAGTATTGGCTCTTGGACAAACCTGACACGCGTGGACAGACCTGACACGCTTGGACAGATTTGCCACGCACAAGACCCGACACGTTGGGAAGACCTGACACGCGTGGACAGACATGACACGCTGAGAAGACCTGGCACGAAGCTGGTCAATTAAGGTTTTCAGAAAAAGAACATTAACCTCCCCAGCCCCCAAACCAACAACAAAGTGCAGTGTATTTGCAGTGGATGTCTGGTGGTTGTGTTGATGTGGTTGTGTTGATGTGGTTGTGTTGATGTGGTTGTGTTGATGGGGTTGTGTTGATGTGGTTGTGTTGATGTGGTTTTGTTGATGTGGTTGTGTGGGTGTGTTGATGTGGTTGTGTGGGTGTGTTGATGTGGTTGTGTTGATGTGGTTGTGTTGATGTGGTTGTGTTGATGTGGTTGTGTTGATGTGGTTGTGTTGATGTGGTTGTGTTGATGTGGTTGTGTTGATGTGGTTGTGTTGATGGGGTTGTGTTGATGTGGTTGTGTTGATGTGGTTGTGTTGATGTGGTTTTGTTGATGTGGTTGTGTGGGTGTGTTGATGTGGTTGTGTTGATGTGGTTGTGTTGATGTGGTTGTGTTGATGTGGTTGTGTTGATGTGGTTGTGTTGATGTGGTTGTGTTGATGTGGTTGTGTTGATGTGGTTGTGTTGATGTGGTTGTGTAGGCTGGAGATAAGCAGCGCTGCAGATGCCCTTTGTTTTGCACTCTGAAGTTAACGACCACAATAGGCTTGACACAATTTACACTCTATTGTATCTATTGTATCTATTGTATTCTATTGTATTCTATTGTATTCTATCGTACATTGAGTTCTATTTTATATAAACCGTTGATAAGAATGCCGAGTAGTATAAAAATGATGTAGTTAACTTTATCAAATGTAGGCAGCTGAACAAGAATCAATTCCACAAGTATGATCAGCGTTCACCTACTTGAAAATCTTCTCTTTCATCACGGTAAATAAACAATATTTATAGCAATAATACCAGCATACAAAAAAATGATAACAGAACATTTCACGATTTCAAACGTGTTAGTCCAATGTGTTGACCTACTGTACTTTCAAACGTGATAGTCCGATGTGTTGACATACTGTACTTTCAAACCCAAACACAGTCACAGAATTGGTCACGTTTTCTCGTGCTCACAACACAAACACATGGATCGGCATTACAAATTTATTATGGGGTGGCTCTAGAAAAACCAATAGTGAATCACTTCCTGGACTAGATAGTAACACATCAGTCCAAAAAAATACTCTGTCATCAAATACTGGGTACCAAAACAATGTCCTTGTAACACAACAAGTACTGCGTACCAAAATAATGTATTTGTAGTACTAATAGTGACGGACTTCCTGCCATACTTGATGGTATGACGTCATAATAGCGTTACATGGACCATGGTGGGTGTTAGCTGGCTTACTCCTGACAAGTACAATGTATTGTAATTTGGCACGTGTATCATGGGAGTTGCTAATGCGTAGTTACAATAAGGTCATTGACAGTGTAGGCCAGTGAATGGCGAATCTACGGCACGCGTGCCACAGTCAGCCCGTAGAGCCTCCCTAGCCGACACGCCACTAAAATATTACTTCATTAATCAAACCAGCTAAGCCAAACCCCCATTTGCGGGTTTCGTGTGAGTGTTGGCACTTTGCTATAAATAAGTAGGTTTTGGTTGAATTTTGGGCACACGGCCCCCAAAAGGTTCGCCACCACTAGTGTAGGCAACTGGCAAAGACAGCTGGCATCACATCATACTTACGGCTATGACAGACAGACTAAAGGCCATGACAGACTGACTAACGGCAATCACAGACAAAAGGCCATGACATACAGACTTAAGGCCATCACAGACTAACGGCCATGATATACAGACTAAAGGCCATTACAGAATGACTAACTGCCATGCAAGACAGACTAAAGGTCATGACAGACAGACTCACGGCCATCACAGAATTTTAAGACTCCAGCATGACTACCATTTAAAATAAACAAAAACTCCACTCAGTGGCGTAGCTAAGGGGGGGGCAGCTGTTGGGGCGGTCCGCCCCGGGCGGCACACATTTAAAGGACGACATTTGTGGTCAGTTAAAAAGTACAGCCATTTCCGACAACCGGAAAAACAAGGTGAAAAAAAATATTCGTACTTTCGAGTGTTAATTATCGAGTCGCACACCATTTGTTTGATTACTAAGAAGTTTTTCAATTGCTATCAGTTGCTAGTCGTGAAAGGAGCTTCTCCACACTGAAGTTGATAAAAAAACTTATCTTCGTTCCACAATAAGTGATTTAAGACTACAAAATCTTGCAATATTGTCCATAGAACAAGATATTAGAAATAATTTAAATGTTGATAGCATAATACACGATATTTCTACTATGAAAGTTAGGTAAGTAAATGTATAAATATGTTAACATACTAATCTTTACAATTTCTTTGTAAAAAAACAAAAACATTTATCTATAGATTCCAAATAAAAGCATATTAATTAGTAATGGTTTGGGTGTAAATTTGGCTAATGAGGACCTTCGACCTCAGTAACTTTCTTGTGGCCTCTAAAATCTTGTATTTTTATAACTCTGTATATATAGGTGTATCATTTTATGGGGCCTGTTTTATTACTGCTTACATAAATATGGCATGCAATGGTAAAAATGTTTTCCACCTTTACTTCGCTTCAATTACAATTATTTATTCATGTTTATTAATTTATAAAATCAATCATATGATTGACTTAAGGGGCCATCCATAAATGATGTCAAACTATTTTGGCTGATTTTTTACCCCCTCCCCCCCCCCTCGTCACACGTCGTCATAAAAACTTAGACCCCTTTTTCAATATGACATCACAAAGCTTCCCCCCCCTCCCTCATTAAAGCCGTATTTTCTATTTGAAAATGAGCATGTTTCAAATCAATGTTTTGTCATTTAAGTTTATTTTTAGTGTAAGGCTGCACTGTTATACCACAACACGCGTGAAGCCATGTAAAACGTCATTAAATAAAGTGTCAGTAATAAAATATTGAAGTGAAACTTTTATTTAAATTTACCCGTTTTGAGGTGACGTCACATTTATTAAACACAGCCCTCCTCGTCACACATTGTCACAAATGTGTGAATCGCTACGGCGCGAGACTCATTTATGGACGGCCCCTAAAAAGGGCGGCAAATTGGAGACCGCCCCAGGCGGCAAAAGTTCTAGCTACGCCACTGACTCCACCAACAAATCCATTACAATAGTTCTGGGCCCTGCATACGCCTTCCATGCTGTCGTGATGACATAAGAGTGGTTGGCGTGATCCAATAAGACTTGTTGTGTTACCAGTCAAGTTCCTATTTTCCCCATCTGAATATTTTTATTCTCCACGATTTTAAAAGGACAACAAAGGACCAAGAGTTTAAAACTGGGTATATAAGGTGTGGACCTGTAAACTAGTGGTGATTAAACGATATACTGGTATATAAGGTGTGGACTGTGAAGACAGTACCACACATATAGACTGTGAAGACAGTACCACACATATAGACTGTGAAGACAGTACCACACATAATGTATATACATACATGTAACATTCACAATGTTTCCATAATGTGTTTTAAATATCAAAGAATAAATGTAGAACATAAATTAAAGCCAAATAATAGGCCACAAAATATAATACTGAAAAGGTAGAGTTAGGGTTGTAAAGTTTGGGTTACAGTTAGGTTTATTGTTAGGAGTAGAGTTAGGATTATAATAGTTAGAGTAGGATTCCCCCCCCCAAAAAAAAACAAGGGGGGGGGGTAAAGTCTCGACTACTCTCAATAATGTTTGTTTTGTTTTCTTAAGTACCAAAGGTCACGACGTGTGAACACAAATAGACAGATGAACGTTTACAGTGGAAATGTCCGGATGTAGTGTCAAGATTGTAAAGAGCGAAGTGTTAGTAGGCCCATCACTAGGACTTGGGGCAAGTTATTGAATATAGGGGGTAGGGGGAGGTGTGATGGGAGTGTGGTGGTGGGAGCAACAAGTGAAGTGGTCAACTGTCACTGTCAAGTGGTGAACTGTCACTGTCAACAAAGATTTGTCACCTGATTCAAATCTACAAATATCCAAGATCGACCATGAGTAATGATCAACTGTCGGCTAATAAACCTCTTTTCACGACAAGTTCCCTGGTATGAAGTTAACCAAAAAGATATGTTTTCATACGAGATCTGAGCTCCCCTACCCACACCTTCACATGATGATGCAGTTGCGGTCAACCACAATAATTTGATAATTTTAAGGGTAGTGAGCACATTCACATGGAAAATTAAATGAAGACTGAAAGTAAAATCTTAAAGAGTTAAGAATGACTGTATACTAATCCCACATTTGAGTGGAAACAAAGTTTTTACCCCCCCCCCACCCAATGTTACTATTGTAAAATGATAATATCCCAGAGCTCCTCATAAGCCTGGGTTTGTGACCCCCCCCCGCACTAGTGATCGTCAACATATTGACCTTCCAGAAAGAAAACAAAAATTAGGTACACCCTCTCCCCCCCCACTAACTGAAAACTTAAGCTAACCCATCGAAAATGCTGACCACATGAACATGCTGACCACATGATCATGCTGACACATGATCATGTTGACCACATATAACATGCTGACCACATAAAACATGCTGACCACATATAACATGCTGACCTCCTATAGCAAGAAGCTGCCATGAAACTAGGGCAGTGAGTGTAGACAGCAGCCAAATATAGACATGCTAAGTGTTTACCGACCAAATCAGTGCTTCTCAACTTGGTACATGACTCCCTTGGTGTCCCGTCATGAAACAATGGCCAACTACTGTATAACGTTTTTTAAGTGCCTTACTATTATTATTATTTCACGGTACATTTGGCTATTACTTGTAACAATAAAGGCTCTACTAAAATCTGTATCTATTCATACATAAATATCGGTCATGTTACAATAAGTTTGTATCTAAGAATATTCATTTGTGTAAAATTACCGTTTGTCCTACTAAATCAGCTCAAACATAGGTGAGCATGGAAAATTGAAAAACAAAAATTTTCAATCACAAATAAGACAAGAATTCTAGAACTCTGCTTAATACTAATCATTGAATCATCCAACAATTAGTTCCTTGATCTCAACATGGGTAGAGTAGAGCTCTCTTATGATTTATAAACAATTCCCAGGGAAATATTTTGTAACAGCTAGTAGGAGGATATACCTTCAATTTATAAATTAGTTCGTTCCCTTTGTTTCTAATCAAATTTACTTTAAAAGTGGAAACAATTATAGTAAATAAATTATGTTTTTAAAAAACACTCTTCCAAAAAAAACAGGCATGGTTTTCAAAATTTCACTCAATTATTAGGCTCATCAGACAAAAGATAAGAAAAACATTACTTTTCTTTTGTTACAATGATCAATTTGATAAAACCCTACAACATTTTATATATATATTTTGATTCTTTCCCATTTTATTGAATACTTTTCATCTCCATTAAGCTGAAAGCAAATACTTTTTTTGTAAAAACATAAATAGTTTTCAAGTTTTAAAAATTTTAAATGTTTGATGATATTTAAAATTTTCTTATGACAAATTCCAAAAAGGCTGCTATCAGGTTAGATAACAAAATTATTAAAAATTAAAGTGACAGACAATTTAACATATACAGATTTCAAAAAGTGTTTCGATAAAAAGGAAACAAAAGGCATATTTAAATGCAGAACATTTTCTTAAAAAGTAAAAAAATGCCTTTAACGTTAATAAAAAGGTAAAAGTTAGAAACAAAGCCCTTTTTTCTGGTACAGTTCAAAAAGAATCGTTTAATGTGTTGGTCATAACACAGTGCATCAACATCTATGAATGGTTCTACACATGATACAAAGGATATGGCACAATCAAACACATGGCTAATGTTATTAAAATAGTTTCAATAACTATCATCTGAATTTTTTTATGGCTCATCGTAATAACTGTTTTGCTATATTACAGACATCAATATAATTAGTCACTAGATATTCTTATGATTAAATCAGACTATAAACTTGAATATATGCCATGTATCATGCCATGTATCATGCCATGTATCATGGAGCCAATGTCACACTAAGACTAAGTTCATCATGTTTGTGCAGTATAGTATAATAATTATAATCAGTATAATGTATACATTTAAATAGTCCATTATTATTAGTATTAGACATTAGATAAGTCTGAAGCTTAATACTAATACTTCAGTTATTTACTGTAATTTACAGCAAAAGAAGCATTCAAATATATTTAATATTAATATTATTTATTTAAATTAGATTAGTAGTTAACTTCATATGGTAGTGACGGTAGGTCTTGAGTAGTCTTGACCAGAATAAGTATAAGTCAGACTTCTACTTCTAATTCTAACTTCTAATTCTTCTTTATTTACTTAGCTTGGAGGTCAGAAAGAAATCTAATTAAGTAAATACTATCATTTTCATTTACTATGAATTATGAATCATAAACAAACTAAGACAAAGATAAACTTAAACTGCTCTAACTCTATCATACTCTATGACTATGAGTAAATGTACTGAACTGTAAAGTTAAAATTACAGTAATAAAAGTGTCAAGTTTAACTTTATTAACTTTACTTTACTTACACAACTCAAACATAGACTTATAAATTGACAATATTATTATTAAACAAATAATGACTTACTTCTTCGAGAAATTTATATCAATCACGACATGGCCAAAAAATAATTCCAACACTATCGCTCTTCGTCAGCTTACAACGAATATTGAGCCAAAGAGAAGAGAAAGTCGGTTTGTTGTTATTTTCAGCTGGAGTCCAGCTGACGTCTTACTTCCGGGTGAAAAGATAACTCAAACAAACTAAAAGAACACTGTCATAATGAGTTGTTAACCCTTAATTATTTTATTTATGACAATTTGTGTGTAAAAATCAAATACAAAATAATAAGAGAATTAGACAAACTCAAAGTGAAGAAAATATTGTATTGACACTTTTATTTAATAGGAGTAGTTAAGTAGTTTTATAGTTTTATTTTTAAAATGTATTTATTTCCATGGCAATTTTTTTTTGCTATTCATGTCCTTCCTCAGAATGTGGAAACTGATAAACAATTGTTATGGAATTTATCAAATTATAGAATATCCCATGCCGAACAATCCATGGTTGGTTTCGTAACATTCGTTGCGTATTTTATATCCCATTGTTTTTATTTGCTTTGTACCCCAATGTTATCCTACCATTGTATGAAATAAAAATTTGACTCCTGGGTTTAACTCATAGAAGTATGTCTTTGTTGTCACCCAACTCAAAAGAATTTCAACCAATGTCTTGTAATAATCTAGATACTTTTTTTTTAAACCTTAGAGTTGCCATCCATAACAACATAAAAAGATTTGATCATGTCGTTCCTTGTAGTGAGTAATAGCCATTCGACTGCGGTTCTTTTTTTCATTTTGCTGTCTTTTGGCATAAGGAAACATGTAGAGAGTTTATACTACGCAAAGAAGTAGAAGGAAGAAATAAACTATCGCTACTCACTTCATTTTTTACTTCTTTTGCAATCGCAAGATTTGACTCATCCCCAGCCAAGGAATTAAATTATTTTTTTTATAATTAGAATAATTATAACGTCGCAGATAAAATGTGTCAAGTTTTCCCACAGCTGACTAACTGGGGTGTTCAGAGGATCCCTAAATTAACTGCTGGGAGACCAATTAGGCAAAGCGGAAAATCGCCAAAGGCACAACATCGACTTAACGTAGATTAATCATGAATTTATCAATTAAATCACACATTTTAATATTAGTCATAAATTAACAAGTGAAAGTGAAGTCCCAAAGACAAGATTTGGCAAATAAAAATACGTTTTTTAATCAATTTTGCAACGGAGCTTTTATTCGTTCGCTTTATTACTAAGTAAAGTCGAAAAAAAAATAATTAAAGTTTAGAAGAGCTCTTTTAAAAGAAGATAAATTATTGTAAAAAGTAAATTAAAGTAACTATTTTTTAAAAAAATAATAATTGGTAGACATTTTTTATTGCTGAAAACTTTGCTCACTTTTCCAAAATGTAATGTATATTTCTAATAGTTACATGAGTAATATATAAATTATATATTTTTTTAAAAAACAACGCTTAAACTACACGTTAAAGTTGTTTATTCAAATTGTAAAAAAATCATTCATTATGAAACAACTAAATGTTTTGAAATTTTTAAAAAAATATCTATCAACTATCAGGTTATTTAATAACATATTCATTACAAATTTATCTTTTAAAATCTTTAGCAACCATCGGGAAAAATTTTGCTTCTGCGTCCAAAATATTTTTTAAAAGTTGTTTAAAATATTTAACAATCTATACATATAATTCTCTCCTTCGCCCAACCATGCGGGACACCACGCACGCACGCTGAATTTCTAACCCTCTTCCCGCCCCCTTCACCAAAGCGAGTATGTGCAAACGAGCATGACAAATGACTCTCGCTGGGGTCGACCAATGTCTCGAGACCAACAATGGTCCTTGCGTTCACTTGCATTTGTCCTTCACAGAAAAACGTAGTGTACTGGTTATCACGTCCGCCTTATACGGGAAGGTCCTGGGTTCAAGCCCCAGCTAAAACATTGTTGTTTTTTTTGTTTTCTTTTCAATTTTTAAAAAATGTCTCTTTGTGCCCGTTCTTTTACCCCTTCATTTTAACATGGCTGACCCTCGCTAGGGTTGGCCAATCACAGTTTATGGTTGGCAAGCTAATGTGGTAAACCAGTGGTTCCCAAACTTTTTTGGCCTACCGCCCACTTTACAGAAAAAATATTACTCAGCGCGAATTTTTTTATATTATTATTCTTACACAGGGATGTGCAAACTAAGGCCCGCGGGCCACATGCGGCCAGTCAGAGTATATTATGCCGCCCGTAGGCATGTACATGTGGCGATCTTATGTCTTGTTTATTTTCTTTGCTTAGAATTTTTTATATATATTTTTAAATAAATTTTATTCCGAGCATTTGATTCAAATCTAGAGATACATAATCGGTTTAATGGCTCCAGAATCATTAGTCATTAATTGTTAACATACCTATTCGATACTACATTTCAGCTCAACTCGAATTGGCTTCTGATTACTATTTACATTTCGAACAGTTTTTAAAATGTGTAAATTAAAAGCAAATAGACGTTGATTTAACAATGAGTGCTACCAAAGAAAGTAAGATTGAGGACGAATGTCTTTTTTAAATGACGAATTAACTATTAAATATTGCTTCACGAGCATTGGGAGAAAAGCAGCCAGCTTGCTGTGCCGTGAGTGTGTGAGCGTCTTTAAGGAGTACGACTTAAAAAGATACCACCAAACAAAACATTTGTGTTTCGGGCACAATCGAGGGGGGAAAAAAGGAAATGCAAGAAGTTTGTTCATAATTTAAAGAAGCGGCAAAATGTTTTCACCAAACAGTCTTAAATACAAGATGCTGCAACCAAAGCCAGTTTGGAGACATCCCATAAGTTCGTAAAAAGGAGCAAGTCTTTTTTCTGACAGTGATTTCATCAAGGCATGCTTGACAAATGCAGCCAGCATTATGTGTCCAGAACAGAAAACATTATTTTACACCATTTCTTTATCAAGGGAACTTTAGTCAGGCATTTTGAAAAAAAATAAGTGACAATTTGATGCACCAACTTCGAGATGATAGCAAAGAAATTTTTTTAGGCAGTTGTCAGTATGATAAACTTTGTAACAGCCAGAGTTCTTAACCACAGGCGTTAAAGGCACTGCTTGAAGATTTGAATATTATGTCATTATCTACCACGGTAGTGTCCGCTGACTGAGCCTGGGCAAGTTATTGAGGCAATTATGAGGTCTCAATGAAGAAATAGTTATGTTGCTGGAGATGAAAGGTTTTGTTTGTGATATTGTCATCTACCACAGTTAATGAAGAGTGTTAGTCAGACTTCATGTTTGCCATTGGCATTATGGAAAAGTTGAATTAACTGAATGTCAAACTTCAGGGCAATAGCTTGTTTGCACATGAAATTTATGTGTATGTTAAATCATTTCAGGCAAAACTATTCCTGATCTCCAGGCAAGCAGTTGAAAACAGATTTTGACATTTCCCTTTGCTGAAACAGAAAACAGTTTCTGTTAAAATGTCTGACAAGTATAAGGCTCAGTTGGATGCCTGTACTATGGAGTTTGAAAGGAGGTTCCAAGACCACAAGAACCAGAAACCACTCTTCAATATCCTCAGTTCGCAATTTAGTACAGAAGCTGATTAAGCCCCAGAGGATATACTGTTTGAACTGCTTAACCTAAAAGCAGATTATACCTGAATGAGAAGTTCAAGTTAGTTTTTCCGCTAGAATTTTTTTGGCTTTTGCTAGGTGCGGCGTTTCCACACTTTAAAAAAACTTTAATGCCACACTTTTTTCACTATTTAGGTCTGTATACATCTTTAAGTAAGCTTTTTCTTGTATGAAAATAAACAAGTCTAAGAACAGATCAATGTTGACTTACTGCAATTTAAATGCATTCATGCGAATCATACTTAACCAGTTACCTGGTTATCTAATTAAAGAATAGCTCAACACACACCAAAACAAAACAAAAAACTGCAAAAAATTAAAACATTCGAAATCATATAAACATATAAATGAGAAGATGAACCGGGTATGCTGCTACCAATTTAGTAATCCTGGGCTCTATTTTCGTCAGCAGTAATCTTAAGTAACCGCGATTGACAATTTGAATTTTTTTTTAATTTTAAATAAATTAGTTACGCACTGAATCTACTTTCCACTAAATATGTTGAAGGAAATGTAATTACGAACTTTTAAATTACAGCCCATATTTCATGATCTCCTTTTCCAGCCAAAATTGTTGGTAGCAGCTTTTGAATTTAAATTCATCATTTGTAATTACTTATTGGAATCAGTTTGCAAATATTTATCAACTTTTTGGCAAACTTGTGCTTCCTTCGTGAACCGCACGTATGACAAAAGTAAAGCTTCATTTCCTGGCAAAGTTGACTCCTCAAATTGAATAGAAAACAAAGATGTTCTTAAATAGCGACAAAATAAATCTTCAACACCTTGAGCCTCTTCATCAATTCTTGTTTGCACTGTATTATTACTAAACGAATTTTTCTTGATAATATCAGATGCTTGCTTATGTACCACAGTCCGTATTAATTCATTTATAGCCGGTATAATTTGTTTTTTACCAATAGTATGAGGCTTACCTGTTTGGCAATAAATAACGCAATAATGTAAGAAGCTAGCAAGCTATTGCAATTTGTGTGGTTTCTGTTGAAAAGAGTTTTGTCAAAGTCAGTTGCTTGATAAATTTGTATTTTAGTATTTGAAAATTATTTAAATCCTTATTTTTTTTTATCCCCATTAATTTTATTTCAAATGTTCTTGCAGTCTTGAATTGCGCCATTGCACGTATTGAAAATAAAACACTAAATGCTATTGAGGGAGTATGCGATAACCTATCCAACGTCCAAAACGTTTTTTAAAGAAAAAATAAACCTTATGAGCGGAATACATAAATATTTTTTTCTAAATCTTCGTTTCCTTTTTCATGCTTTCACCGCCCCCTTAAAGTTATTCACCGCCCCCCCAAATTGACCCGTGGCCTTCACCACCCCCCTGGATCGCTTCAGCGCCCACAAGGGGGCGGTAGCGCCCACTTTGGGAATCACGGTGGTAAGCGGTGGTGGGCAGTTAGATAACCACAGTGCGAATGTCTCAAAACCAACAATGAGCTGGCCAGCCCCCCCCCCAAACCGACGTTCACTAGCGTTGTTTTGATTTCTTCGTGCTGTAGTTTGTGTCCGTTGTTTCTCCACTTTCTTTGCATTCTCCATGTGCATTTCTGCGGCGTATGCTACGCCGCGGGGCGTCTATTTCATATTACATGTATATTCACATTCTGATATGTTTGCTTGAATTTTAACTCACTAACTTTAAATGAGAAAGCAATCACTTTACTCAATTTATTAAAAACAGGCTTATTTATAAACAAATAATTTCCAATTCACAATTCAAAATATACGTATACTAAATTTGGTGAGTTTAAATTTGCAATTTAAAATAAAATAAAATATCATACTTGACCGATTGGAAAGGGAAGTAATCGGAGCAGATGGCATCTGTTCCTCCTCAGAGGAAGCTACTACGATTGTTAATTCAAACTTTAGTTAAAATTTCTCACATCAAAACAATTTAATGATAAAATCATTTTATGATTTAATTTCACATGCTTGCGTGCTACTACTAACTACTACTACTACTACTACTACTAACTACTACTACTACTACTACTACTAATAATAATAATAATAATAATAATAAAAAGTACCATATAAAATTATGTAATATCAATTTTAAGCTGTCTTTTTTTCTACATTTAAATTAAAAAAAACGTTGATTTCATGAGGTGCATTATTTTATAAATTTCTGCTCAAAACATGTCTGTATGTTTCGTACCGTACAAAATGTTACATATTTTATCTTACTTATTTCTTTTAAACTAATAATTGAATGAAAGTTATTTTAATTTTACTTTGCAACATAATGCTCCTTGTCTACAGAAGATTATTGCGTTCTACACTTATCCATGGTTTATGTTTAGTCTTGCTGCAGTCTTGCATTTTTATTAGAGTGTTAAGTGTTGATAAAGAAAAGTGTTGGTTTTCCTGGTTTCTTTGGGTTAGGGTTAACGTTGATTCGTTTCTTTGGGTTAGGGTTAACGTTGGTTCGTTTCTTTGGGTTAGGGTTAGCGTTGATTCGTTTCTTTGGGTTAGGGTTAACGTTGGTTCGCTTCTTTGGGTTAGGGTTAACGTTGGTTCGCTTCTTTGGGTTAGGGTTTTTGGGTTCGTATTCTCCAATTCCTCAATCCTCATTGGATCAAAGAATATCTGGATAACTTTTCATTCCCAACTTTTTGACAGGATGTCCTCTGTCGGGATTAGAGTGTCTAAGTATGCAATACGATTGTCTGTTAACAGTTCTATGTACAGTTTTCATTTAATGCTTAATTATTTAGTTTTGGTCATTTTGTGAAAATGGAGTGTTACCTTTTTACTGTTGTTTAGTTCTAGGCAATTTCTTTGATCATTTTTTTTTCTCTTTTTGTTGGTAAGTAGTTTCTTTCCTTTAGCTCTCTTAGTTAGTCATTTCTTTCATACTAGACAGTTGAATGGACTTAGGCTGAGAAACTTTTTTCTTTTAATCAATTCAGTTGGTTAGTTTTTAGTTTAATTTTTTTTTCCAATTCTGTGTATCTATTTTTACGATTGTCAATTGTTTCTAAACGTTGGAACTTCTTCTTCTATTTATGTAGGGTCCACGGCCAATAGTCAGATCATTATGGATTCAGTATATCATATAGAATTGGACTGAGACGGATACAATAGATGTTTTTTGTGTTTTTTAAAAAAATTTAAGTAAAGACATTCTTGTTCTTCTTGTGGATATGCAACTTTTTGTTAAAGACTTGCTTTGTTGCCTGGCTATAATTCATGTCCCAGACAGTGCAGTGTCAGCAGCGATTAAAGATAAATGAAGGTTGTTGATAATTCCCATTGGCTGTGTGGCAAATTATTTTTTAATAATAGGTATTAATATTTCTGCTTCTAAAGACTATAATTTTTGGCTACATGCCATGATACAAGGCATCGATTTCAGCTGCGTATCGTGAATATCTGCAAACCGGAGCAGAAGCTTTTCTTAGCCGACCCCGTCAAATATATTTAAAGATTACATATCAGGGAATTTTTTATTGGAAATGGACTATAAAGACATTACATATTCTCATGTTACACATAAATGAAAAAGTTTTCTGCTTTTCCTCATGGCACAATCTTTGATGCTCAAAAGTCAAAATAACTTTAGATTAGTCAATCCTCATGGCACAAATTTTTAATGCTCAATAGCCAAAATAGCTTTAGATTAGTCAATCTTGGTGTAATTCATAGTTGATTGAAATTAATATTTCATTAACTTAATTTTAGAGAAGCCTTTTTGCAGCTGATTTTACTTTTGAGTTGTAAGAAAGTTAAGCAATATTCAAAATTGTGTTCTAATATTGGAAAGGGTAACATCGAGCCAAATATCTTGATAAACTGGAATAAATAAAGTGAGCTTGAATTCATTCATTCATTTGTTAAAATAGTCCTAAATAAAGTGGGCTTGAATTCATTCATTCATTTGCTTGAAAAATTCATGTGAGATACTCTAATTTTGAGTTAAAACCTTCAAAGTCCAATAGATAAGCTGGTGTAAGAAAATCACATCTGTTTTCCGAATTCTGTAACTGCCAAAATCTTACATGAATTTCTTCAGTAACCTCATCAAATAAAGAATTCAACTATCCTCTCAAACTTTTTGTGTGTGCATAACAGAACTAAATCTTCGCTTCCATCACCAAACATTTGCTCTCTCACTCTTCAAATGCAAGGTTCCATTAATACCATGGTTTTTACATTAAATTTTAGCAAAAATCAAGCATCCTCTTCGGATTCCATTAGGTTTTTAGTGAGTAGCCTCTGCAAAGAATTTTGAGCACTCTACGTTTATACATATTTTCAGGCATCATTGACTTAATAAATTACATGTTTTAAATGTCTAACAAAAATTTAAAAAAGAACAAGATTTCATTGTGACTAGCTACGTCCCTGCGTTTGATCTTGTTTTTAGCTTTAGGTCTGCCTCTGTCAGGTTCTCTATGGCTTCATTAAAATGACTTCATGGTGTATTCACTATTTTGCTTTTTGCAGTCTGTTTAATGCCTTGCCTGTAGCGGACATTAAAATGTTATAACGGTGTGTGGACATGGAAAAGAAAGTGTAAAACATTTTAGCGTACCAGAAAAGTTACACACTTGGTTTCATTTGGAGCAGCATTTTAAGAAAAATGCCGTATCAGTCTCCATTATACAAGTGGGGCGGGGCTGCATTACTGCAACAGTTCCCGGAGCGGGGCTGCATTACTGCAACAGTTCCCGGGGCGGGGCTGCATTAGTGCAACAGTTCCCGGGGCGGAGCTGCATTACTGCAACAGTTCCCGGGGCGGGGCTGCATTACTGCAACAGTTACCGGGGCTGGGCTGCATTACTGCAACAAATCCCGGGGCGGGGCTGCATTAGTGCAACAGTTCCCGGGGCGGGGCTGCATTAGTGCAACAGTTCCCGGGGCGGGGCTGCATTAGTGCAACAGTTCCCGGGGCGGGGCTGCATTAGTGCAACAGTTCCCGGAGCGGGGCTGCATTAGTGCAACAGTTCCCGGGGCGGGACTGCATTAGTGCAACAGTTCTGGGGGCGGGGCTGCATTAGTGCAACAGTTCCCGGGGCGGGGCTGCATTAGTGCAACGTGGGGCTGGTGTTTGGTATACAAGTTAAAGGGAGTTCTGTAAGTGAGAGAATGAGTGAAATGCAAATGTAAAACCTCATAAGCGCCCGCCACACGTTTTTAGTCATATTAAATTAAAGTACTTGAACATATAACTTTTAAATTATTTTCTTCTTTTTAGTTCACTTATAAAAACGTTGTTTTAAAATATCTTTTTTTTTACCTCTATTTATTTTATTCTTTTTAGTTTAAGTGTAAAATCATAGCGTATCGAAGATTTTATTTCTTTAAACGCATCGCGTGTTTACAGACTGAAACTGACTGAACTCCACTTGATGTAAACACGGGGAGTTGTCATCGATAGCTGGAGTGAACTGGCACGTGGTGTCAACAATGGCAATCGGATACAGATGCTATATAAAGATAAACTAAAAATGCATTAATTTAATTACGGTACATTCGATCGATCTGAAATTTTGATACAATGCATTTTCAGGCAAGATCTATATGTGGTAAAAATTTTCAGATCTCTAGGATCATCAGAAGTGGTATAATTCTACGTTGGCAAATTTGAAAAATTGAGGACAAGAATGAAAGCAAGTTATTAAAAACGTTGTAAATAATAGGACTTCATTTAAATACATTTTTTTAAACATCTGAAAACTTTTTACTTTAAACAATATGTCTGATATCAGAGCGCATTGATTATGTTATAAACTAGCATACACAAAAGCGCTATTAAAGGAATCGGCGGCATAAATTCCATAATTTTTTTACATACCGTACTTATTGACTTATGATATAATATAACTCCGATTAAAAACGAGATTGTTGGTTATTGTAGAATTACTTGAAACATCCCAGAGCCGATATCTTTCCGACAAATTCAACTGATATTTGAAATGAACTCGACAAAATGTGCATTTAAACTAAATAAATGCTCAATTAAAAATCATGATTATTTTGATTTCCAATGAAGCTTAAAATAAAATCCAAATATTAACATTTTTGTCATTTTATCTTGATGTGAAACTTCAAAATTGTTCAACTAAAAATCCTTTGCATCAAATAATTTAATAAAAGTTGTAGAGATCTACGTATGCTAATCATTCAGCAATTCGGCGGTGCATGCCATTATGATTTTGTCATGACGCTATTTGATCGCCTTGGCCTGCGTCAATTCATTTCTCTTTGTATCACCCTAACGACATGCTCAGTTTGAAAGACATGAGCGACTACAAAGAATCCTAAACTGTTTCGTATGTTCAATTCAATCTTGCAAGGACATTAGAAATTAATCTGCTCTGTGTTTTAGCTTTTAGCTTTGCACGCGTTTCCCCTACTGTTCTGGTGTTTCCTATTTAAGAGGTTTTACAGTGGTTCATTTTTTTTTAAGTGTTTGTTGTCGCGTTGAAAAAATATATAAACCATATTATAAACCATATTATAAATCATATTATAAACCATATTATATCAGTTAATGTCAATGTCTTCTTCTGGAAATTGGGAAGCGCTAGTTGATCATCGGTTGTCTGAATTGCAAACGACACGCGTTCCAACGGATAACGAAATGACATTTCATTGACTTTTTACATTACTCCCGAACAATTTATTTAACAAGCTGCTAAATACCCTTGTTTTCTAGCACAGTGTCACCACTTTAAGAGCTAATTGCCAATCACACAAAGTAACTCCTGATTGTAACACCATTTTCAGTACTGGTAGTTTCAAAATAAAATAAAAAACGCAACACCATAACGATTTGGCAATATTTTTGTTAACGTAACTGACACCAACTTCTACGACCACAATCATGTCACATGGACCAATGTCTTCTCATGAAGTTAATAATGGCTTGTGATTGGAAGACTCACAAATTTAATGACTTATTAATAAAAGTCTTCTTTACTAACTTTCTTCAAATAAGCCAACTAAATGCCAACCAGGATCTGACATTTTAATGAAATGCGCCTGATCTAGAAAGTGATTTTACTTGTGAAGAGTTCCAAGAATCAGCCATGTTGTGACCGTAGATTGCACTCCCTTGGCTTTGTATTCGTTCGGGTTACCTGAGCTATGCCCACAATCATGTCCATAAATTAAAATTATTAACACTCGTGTTTCCTCTTTCCTCCCCCCGTCCCCCACTTAAAAAAACAAACTGTCCAAGTTTAAAAAACCCTATTAAATAACTGTGAACATTTCTTTACATTTCATTCCCATGTAGCCAAACTAAAAGTATCATAATGGCGTATTTTTATTAAAAAAATTATATGAAAATATATGAGATATAAACAAACAGAAAACAACAGATCAGGGGCGGATTAAGACTGCACGGGGCCCCTGGCTGCAATTCAAACTTGGGCCCGGTCTAACGAGCGGCCTTTTAAATAAAATGATTGCTAGCAGCTAAAATATAAGACTGTAACTTGAACGGCAGAGTGTAGTAAGACCTAAAATAAATAGAAGTCAATTTAATTAATATAAAATTACATGAATCCAAAATTCATTAAAATATTTATTATTTATTTATTTCAACCGACAACTTTCGTTTGCGAACTTTTCTCGTGGCGAAGTTATCAATCGAGTCAGCAAATATAAAGTGAGCTTACAAGTTCCTTTTCAATACTCATTAGAGAGAGCAGACTCAGTCTTTGTCGTCCCATGCAACTTCTAACTTTATCTTTTATTCTATTCAACTTGAAAATGGCCGCCCTCCGCTCCAGTTTGATGTCATCATTGAGAGATTGATGCCAAGTGCGATGTGTACGTTTGGAAAGGACTGTGTAAAATTTAGCTCATTCAAAAACAGCAATATTTTTAGCTCTGTGTTTACGTTTTGGGGTTTGCATTGTGCTTCTTCCTGTCCCTGTGCCTGGACAATGTCTGAAAATTTGACTAATTCTGAAGGAAAGCTATCATTGAAATTACTTGAATATTGTTCCAGTGACTTGGCTGCTTCCCACTTAGATGGCGTCATTGCTGCCCTCAGCTAGGTTTGTAAGAAAGTCAAATTTCTCATGGATGTCTTTATGTGCGCATAACCGATAGTGTAGGGCTGAAGAAAGTTTGTTAATGAAAGCCAGAAATACCTCAACATTGAAGTTTTGTCTCGGGGAAAATACTTTTTCGGCTGATGGTGCTTAATCAAACTGACACTTTCTCTGTTTTGATCGTATTGAAGATTGTTTATACTCTTTGTCCGTGGCCTTGCACTTTCCTTTTTCTTCATTGGAATCAAATTCAGAACGCTGTCTTTTAACAAACTCAAGTAAAGATTTCAACAAATATGGTTGAATTAAAAAAAATAGTCCCCGCTCTTGAAGGGATACATTCTTTTTATGAAATCTTTCTAAAATTGTGTCCCAAATTTCAAGTGAAATAGTGACTTCCTGTTGCTCAAGTTCCTTCCGAAATGCTTCTGTTTCGCATCGACTGTCACGCGATTGATTTTCGTCAGTTGTTAATTCTTCCAATGCTGCAATATTCTCATGATATGATTTATTAACAGACCTTACAGCATCATGTCGGACTGACCATCTTGTGTCAGACAAGGCTTTGTTAACAGGTAACCCTTTCGGTTGTTTTTGAAGACCCTGCCAACGATGAGTACATGCTACAATTCAGGTATAATGATTTCGCAGAATGCAAAAAAATCTGGCTGAAGCAGGACAACCTTCTGCTGCACTCTTCCCAACCAAATTAAGGGAATGAACTGTGCACGGCACATAATGAGCAACACTGCACTTCTCACGAAGGATTGCCTGGACTCCGTTCCACTCATATTTGCAGCATTTTCGCTTGACTTCCATGGCAATCTTTAATTTGAATGTCATTTTCTTCCAAAAAAAATAAGAACAATTTGGGAAAGTTCTGATCCAGTGTGGGAATACATCGGCATGAACCTGATGACTCACTCAAAAGGGCCAGATTGTGCAACATATCAAATGATCAATGCTAATAGGTCCACATGCAGAGGCGTAACTAGTTTTTTGACGCCCTTGGCTAATTTTATTTTTGGCGCCCTTGATAAGTTGACAAGTTCAGCTTTGCGACTTTGTCAGTTGTTAGTAAAAAATAATTGAATTGCTCTTATTTTATTTATGACAATAATTACATAGTCTGACAGTGACAGTCATACAACGTGGATATATAAAATGCAAAATACAAGAACAATACTAATTTACAGTATAAAAACAATAGTGGCAATGTATCATTCTCCTTATCTCATACATAACGATGAAAACTCACAATTAAAAGTAAATTTAAGTAACACTCCACCGATTCACTCCTATGTCCTATATCAAAGGCTCAAAGCTTAACTGTTGTTGCTTTAATGTTTGCAAAATTAATGATTATTTCATCGAAGCTTATTTGACTGGTAAGTGGTAAGTTCACTTTCGATGGAAAGAAGAGCTAGAGATGATGTGAAGAGCTAGAGATGATGTACGCCTGACGTCGACCTCAAGTAATTTTTTTATAATTTTTAGTTTGCTGAAACTCCTTCAACAGTGGCAATGCAAGGAATGTTTTCAGAGCTCGTTCGATATTCGGGTACAATTCTTGCAATGCCCATGTAGCTAGAACATTTAGAAGATCTAAATGAAACATGTCATCGGGTTTTTTGTTTTGTAATAGTTCAATCATTTGGTGTTTAAAGAATTTTATTTAAATTATAAGTTGATCTTTATTTATTTCAGGATTCTTGCCTGATAATAAAACAGCTTTAGATTCTAAAACTGCCATTGCAAAAGATTGAAACGCTTTGCCAGTCAGAAAATTAAAGTCTTCTGCTATATTTTTCAGAGAAACAAATCTGTCTTTTACCTGCACCATTACTGAATCAATGATTGCAACAACAAAAAAAGAAATTTTGAATTTATCCAAGTTAGGTCCTTCATCTTCTGCATGATCTCCTGGCATTTGTTTTCGTTTTTCTTCCTTTTTTTTTGAACTGGTTCGGTTTTCTTTTTAATACACGTTTCTTCAATTTTGGCAAAATTGATATAGATAGCGATAATTCTTAGATCTTCAAAGTCATTTAAAAGTCCTTATATTAACAACGATGATCGATAAATATCATGGGCTTTTTTTTGTTGTTGTTGTAATGCTAAATTGACTTTGTTTGTTTTTTCAAATGTCAAATTCCAAATAGTTATAAACGCAATGAACTTGTAACTTTTGATTTGATGGTGCAATGACTTAGCAACATATAATGCGACACCAAGTAAGTGATTATCCTTCATTTCAATTAATACTAAAATAATTTGCTCCTCATAAACAGCACTTACAGCATTTGCTTTGGAACACCATCTTGTGTCCGTATGCTTCTTTATGCTGATTTCAAAGACTGATGATATTTTTTTCCCATCTACTAGTTGACGAGGAGACACAATTTTAACAATTCCTGTATAGTTTCGAAAAAATGTCACATCTGCATCAATGCTGGCCGCGTGCACACCAACCAACTTAAAACTATGTTTACAGCACGGGATATACCAAGCAAATAGATTCTCTTTTTGAAGTATGGCTTGAAACCCCGTATATTTTCCTACCATGTTGGCCCCATTATTGTAACCTTGACCCTGTACATCTTCAAGTGATACATCATTTTGAATTAATGCTGCTTTAATTTCCAAAGTCAATGCCTTCTCCTGTTTCTTCTGTTGTGTTTATGAAACCAAGGAATCTCTCTTCTATGACATATTCTTTATCTGACAATTACACATACCGAATAATTTCAGTTAATTGGTCTTTGTGAGATACATCCGGAGTGCTATGAAATATTATACTATAATATTTAGTTTCTTGAATTTCTTTTATTTCACTTTGTACTTTCACTGATAACAAATTAATAAATTCATTCTGTATTGTTGGCTACAAATAGCTGGTGTGATTTTTAACATGCGATTCAAGGGAATTTTTAAAACCAACATCAAACTGACTCACACATTTTATCAGATTAAAAAATATACCTGCAGTTAAGCGCTTCCTTTTGCTGGCGCATTGGCGTGTTGCTAATAAAATCATATTGACATTTGTATGATAAGAAGCCCCTCAAAAGCCACAAACATACTAAAAAATATTATGACGGTACAAATTAAATATATTTAATTATAATTAACTGTTCCCTTTTGTTATAGAGGATAAAAGTAAAATATTTATTTAAATAAAAATTTAATTAAACAACCCGTAAAAACAACGTTTTTGACTATAAATCCCATATATATGAGACAGAACTAAATGTTTGGATTATGTTCAATATAATAGGCATCGGGCGACAAACATTTACAGACTGTACTTGACTGAACTCTCCTTGCTGTAAAACACGGGAATGTGGTCGACGATGGCTGGAGTGAAATGCAGTGAACCGTGGAGGTCAACTATAGCAGACGTCATCATAGAGATACACTTTAGATTCATTAATTTAATTACGGTACTTTCGATCGATCTGAAATTTTGATACAATGCATTGTTAGGTAACACAAGTCACCGCAAAATTTCAGCTGGATAGTATCACGGGAAGTGGGTCATTTTTTACTTTTGTTTTTCCGCCCGACCGACCAAGAGACCACGAAAGACATAGAGAACGACAAGATGGTGAACTTAATATAAAGGATTTAATAAAAACAATCCCTTAAAAACAAAGTTTTTGACTATAAATCCCTTATATATGAGACATAATTAAAAGTATTGATTATGTTCAAACGCGACAAACATTTACAGATTGAAACCGAATTATCTCCCCTGGCTTTAAACCCGGGGGAAGGGGGGAGGGTGTGTGGACATCGATGGGTGGTGTCAACGCGTTAAAAAAATATCACTAACTGGGGGGCCGGGGCCCAAATGTTATACATATAAGACGCATTTGTTGTATGTTAGTCTGTTCTCTAATAACTCAAGATCCAGACAACCAAATAACGTGAAATTTGGTACACATACACACAATTACATGAGAAAGGTTGTTAAACAGATTTCGTTCCATATATATAAGATGCTGGGGGCCAGGGGCCCAATATGTACTTTTTTCCTGATATGAGCTCTATAAAAAATAAAATATAAAAAATTATCATATTTCCCGTGTAGGTAGAAGCATGAAACTTTCGGTGGTTGTTAAGTATCATTTGGCGACGATAACAGGTAAAAAATTATGTAAATTATCACTTACGGGGGGCCGGGGGCCCTAATGTAGTTTTTTCCTTATATTTAAAACTGACTCAACACTAATTTCTTCAACTTCCCGTGAAGATAGAAGCATGAAACTTTTGGAACTTGCTGAATACACTCTTATGACGATAATTGGCGAAAAATAATTACAAAATTTTCACTCATGGGTGGCCGGGGGCCCAAACCGTTTTTTTCTTATATGGGCTATATAAAACTGAATCAACACTAATTCCTCATCTTTCTTCGTAGGCAGAAACATGAACTTTGGAAAGTTGTTGAGTACCCTCCCGCGATGGTAGCAGTCGAAAAAAAAATTATCACTAACTGAGGGGGGGGGGCAGAATGTTATACATATAAGACGCATTTGTTGTGTGTTAGTCTGTTCCCTAATAACTCAAGATCCAGACAACCAAATAACGTGAAATTTGGTAAACATACACAAAATTACATGGGAAAAGTTCTTAAACAGGTTTCGTTCCATATATATAAGATACTTGGGGCCGTGTAGGTAGAAGCATGAAACTTTCGGTGGTTGTTAAGTATCATTTGGCGATGGTAACAGCTAAAAAAAATTATATAAATTATCACTCAGTCTCTTGGGATTGCTGGTATAGACTTGCAGACACCATGCTTTTCTCATGGACAGTTGTATGTGGCCTGCTCCAGAGTTGGCAAAGAGGAAAATATTTTTGTACACACTCCAAATGGAACTGCCAAAATGTTGTCTATCATATTGCTTTAAGTTAAATGTACCCTTTATTGCATACAAATAAACAGTACTGTACGCTTCTACAGAAAACCTTATTTTAAACCCGGGAAAGCCGGGTCCTGTGCCTTAGTTTTAAATATTTTTTCCCATTATTTCATCTTGTATCACATTTATTTAAGCTGTTACACAAACATGACAAATCTAAGCATAGATATCAGTTATGGTCAATACAAATCAAGAGGTTTATGAAACTTACATCAAGTATCGCTTAAGGACGAGGGACCGTCATGCCGTTTTTTTAAAAAATCCTTTATATTAACTCGTGGTGTCTGTTTGAACCCTTGCTTGCTTGCTTGATTGTTGCCAAAGCTTTGGATCAATTTTTAACCCACTTCCTCGTATGCTAGCGAGCTGAAATTTTGCAGGCAGTTTTGTGCCGATGATAAAAATGATATATCAAAATTTCAGATCCATCGCTTGTACTGTAATTAAATTATTGAATTTTTAGATTATTTTATTTATTTCTATGTATCATCTTATGTTTTTAGATAGAGTGTCGCGGTGCGTATTATATTGAACAACCTTTCTGTCGAGCAATAAGGTGCGTATTTTATTGACAACACTTTTTATAAACATATTCCTGATCGGTGCGCATTATATTAAACATGTTTTACGACGCAACTGCAATTTTGTATTTTTGGGTGGTCTTGCGCTGCGTATTATAAAGAACATTCTTTTAGTTATGTCTCGTACATAAAGGATTTGTAGTCAAAAACTTCTTTTTAAATCCCTTATATTAACTTCACGGCCGTCTCTCTCTGTCGTTCTGTCGTCATCTCTCTCTGTCTCTGTCTTGGGTGGGCGGAAAAACCAAAGTCAAAAATGACCCACTTCCCGTGATCCGATCGAGCTGAAATTTGGCACACAGACCCGTCTCACCTAACAATGCATCGCATCAAAATTTCAGATCAATCGTACGTACCGTAATTAAATTTAATGCATTTTTAGTTTATCCTTATATAACGTATGTAATTCAAATTCTCGGTTTGTTATTGTTTTTTTTCCACGTGAGAGTTTGAGTTGACGCGTTGACGCGACCCATCGAAGTACCGGCGTGCTTTTGTTTACATTTTACGTGTCACGCAGAGCTCGGTCAAGCGATCGGTGACCAGACTTTTCCCCTCTCCCAGGGATATGAAGCAAAGTTGAGTTAAGACAGATTCAGTCTGTAAATGTTTGTCGCGTTTGAAAATAATCAATACTGTTAGTTATGTCTCATATATAAGGGATTTATAGTCAAAAACTTTGTTTTTACGGGTTTGTTTTATTAAATCCCTTATATTAACTTCAACGCCGTCTCTCTCTGTCTTGGGCACCGCGGAAAATAGGAAGTCAAAATTGACCCACTTCCCGTCATGCTGAAATTTGGCACACGGACCCGTGTCACCAAACAATGCATCGTATCAAAAATTCAGATCGATCGAACGTACAGTTATTACATTAATGCATTTTAGTTTATCTCTATATGACGTATGTAATTCAATTTCACGGTTTGCTTTTGTTGTTTTTTTCACGTGACATCTCCGTTCGCGCGTTGGAGCGATGTACGGCGTGCTTTTGTTTACATTTTACGTGTCACGCTGAGCTCGATCCAGCGATCGGTGACCAGATCTTTCCCCTCTCCCACCCCCACCCCCGGGTAATAAAGCAAATGGCAGTTAAGACAGATTCAGTCTGTAAATGTTTGTTGTGTTTGAACATAAGCAATACTGTTAGTTATGTCTCATATATAAGGGATTTATAGTCAAAAACTTTGTTTTTACGGGTTTGTTTTATTTTAAGGGTTTTTTTAATTTCTTTCATAAGAGATATAAATATGAAATATTGACAACCGTGTGAATGAAGATCAATAATAATAATAATAAATTGATTATTTATATAGCGCTGTATCCCAGTAAGGAACTGGACTCACAGCGCTTTACATGAAAGAAATAACATACCTATAAGTATTAAATTAACTTTCATATCATAACAAACACAAAAATTACAGTACATTATACATAAGCTACGTTAATCATTTACAAGAAATGTTGTTTCATTAATTTTGAAAATAAATTTTGAAAAGATGTGTCTTAAGTGCAGTCTTGAAGGACTTGGTTGTTTGAATACTAAGTATAGTAGTATAGTGGTAGAGAATTCCATTGTTTGGCTGCACAAAAAGAGAACGACCTTTCACCAAATGTTTTGGTGCGTGTCGTAGGAACAGAGAGAACGCGTGTGTCTGCAGAAGATCGTAGCTGGCGAGTGGGTGAGTAGACCGACATAAGTTCAGTAAGATACGATGGGCATGAGTCCGAAAAGAAGTTGTGGCAGAGAACGGTCAGTTTGTAATCAATACGGGCTTGTATAGGCAGCCAATGAAGTGTGCGAAGAAGTGGAGTAACATGGTCATGTTTTTTTGCCTTGAGCACCAGTCTGGCAGCTGAATTTTGAACTTTCTGTAGTTTTTCAATGCATTGTTTTGGCGCACCTGACAGAAGAGAATTGCAGTAATCCATACGAGCTGGTACAAGAGCACAGACTAGAGTTTTTGTTGCACTAACCGTTAAGTAATGACGGATTGAGCTGATCTGACGAATGGCAGTGTAGGCAGAGCGACAGATGTGATTGATGAAGTTGTTAATAGACATGTTGTCAGAAATAATGTAGCCAAGATTCCTAGTCGATGTTTTGAACAGAATATCCGAACTGGCTACGTGAATTGACTTCGGAAAATCAAACATGGTCAACAAAACCGTAATGACCCATTTTAAATGAATGTATGTATTTATTTTGGGGATGATATCAAATGTTCTTGGTAATTGTAAAGTTTAAATTTAAACCCTCCAAAAAATGTGTTGTTTTTTGTCTACAGCACCCTTAATGTAGTGTTACTCAAATGTAAATGTGCGCGTGTGTGTGTGTGTGTTTGTGTATGTGTGTGTATGTACGTGTGTTTGTTTGTGTACGTGTGTGTATGTACGTGTGTGTGTGTGTGTATGTACGTGTGTGTGTGTGTGTGTGTGTGTGTGTGTGTGTGTGTGTGTGTGTGTGTGTGTGTGTGTGTGTGTGTGTGTGTGTGTGCGTGTGCGTGTAAAAGAAGTGCAGGCATTAAAAAGAATGCCTGCAGTTTTTAGGCCAAAAATGAAATATCCGGGTTTTTGTTCAGGTTATTTTATTGTGTGATTATGTTACACACTCTACCTAGGAACTTAATACATTGATTTGACATTATTTATAACTAGCCAAATACCCGGCGTAACTCGGTTTTTGTGTGGGAAAACGAAAAGGAAAAAAATATATTGATCATTTTGACATTCTTCTATCGACTTTTTCTGAATAACTTGCTTATCGGATTATAAAATATCATTATAGGAAACAAATTTGGATTGAATAGACTATTGAAAACTTAAATTTAAGACCAAACGAACATGTGAAAGTAGTAGACAAAAAAGAATTAGATGAAGCTTAATAAATATATGTTTATCTTGAAGTGTAAATAAGGATATACTCCTATTTCTTCAAGTTAATGTTTTCTCTTTAGTAGAGTCATAACAATTAAGCAGTGGCGTAGCTAGGGTCATGTGCGCCCGGGGACATGACACATAATCTGCGCCCCTTGTCGGACCGAAAGATTTTTGGGGGCTCAGCGAGCCCCAAGAAAAAAATGATATTTTACGGTTTATATGGTTCTTTTTCGAAGCATCTGGTATTTTAATAAAAATAGAAAACAGACTAATAATTCTCTATACCAGGGGTCGGGAAACTCTTTGCCTGAGAGAGCCATAAACAGCACATATTTTTAAAAGTAATTCTGTGAGAGCCATACATTATGTTTGAAACTAAACTTTTAAGTATATGTATGCATTTTGTGTAATTTCATTACTAAAAGTACAATAATTATGTCTCTGATTTTTTAAAATAACATTATCATGCTGTTGTTAATAAATAATGAGTCTTTCTTACCATCAACGCGACTTATGGTGCAGCATGGCTTTGCTGATAGCTTTGTAGTCTGATTGATAAATGGTGAGGCTAAGCTTCATGCAGGCATCGATACTTTTTTTGTGTGAATATGCTATAAATATGTAGATCACAGGAATCTGAAGAAACATTTTTTAATATAAATAATCGAACATTTGTCTGCGAGCCAGATGCAGCCACCAATAGAGCCACATCTTGCTCGCGAGCCATGGTTTCCCGACCCCTGCTCTATACGATTCGTAATCATTTATTTTATTTTTTTAAAATATACTCTACTAAATATACATGACTCGAATAGACATAGTCAACAAAAAATTGATCCTCCTTGATTTGAATGTCGTAAACTCGTCAATCACGTTGTCAAAATTAATATTCTCATGTGTTTCTCTTTCGATGCTAAGGAGTGCAAGATCACTTAGTCTTTAGACGATCGTGTCCCATTAAAGCACGTAAATAAGACAAAATAAGCTTCAGTTTGTTGAAGGACCGCTCACAGCTTTCAGTTGAAACAGCAATTGTTAGAAGTATGTGAAGTGAAATGTGCAGATTCGGAAATAAGTCATCTCCATATGAAACAATAAAACCAAGAAGATCAAAAGGAGTTTCCGGTAGAACTTCAGTCCGGGTACTGAGCAGCATTTTTCAGTCTCTGATTTCTGTGCATAATTCGTGACCATTGACGTCAGTGTAGTATAAATTAGCAAAATCTAAGCAGTTTTAACGAAGTGTATCGACTTTTGTCTCAGCAAGAAGAGTTTTGACGTCCAAAAATCCAAATTTGTAGCTTAGGTTTTGTAGACGTATTAACCGTATTTATATCGCAACCTGGTTCAAATTATCACGAATGTTGACAATTTCTTGCTCAAGCGATTCAAGATCAGATGCTGCTTTCTTTAAATTCACTGTAGGATTCTGGACACAATCAATTTTCCCAATAATGATGTTCCTGAAATGTAACAAAACTAGGAAGTTAAAGCTTAATGTACCTACCAGCAAAGCTTCTGCATCACATCTGGTGTCAGGCGTCATATTTGTATGTTCTGATAATTTTTCCAACAGCCCTACCAGTTCATCTAGTCCTTCATAAATGGCTTTAACAGCTTCTGATCGTACACTCCCACGTGTTTCAGACTCCCTCTTCATTGTGATTGACACACCTCTTTTTAATTCTTCCAAACGAGTTGTTGAACGAGAGAGAACAGAAATGTATACTTTCAACTGTTCCAAAAAACGTGATAACAACTGAATCCTGTTTAGCTGAGTGTACTCTTGGTAAGTTTAAGCTGTGGTTGTCACATTTGATGAACAATGCTCTGTGATTTCTGGTACATATTCGCTGTTGAAGGCCGGATATATGCCCAGTCATTACAGCAGCATTGTCATAACATTGTGACCGACAGTCGGCTAGAGGTATGTTATCAACTCCAGTTTCTCTACGATAACTCTTTCAAGGTTTGCTGCGTCTTTGGAATGTATCTGTACAAAACCTGAAAATGATTCTTTGATTGCTAATTTTTTAGTTTGAAAATCCACATCCACAAATCTGATGACTTGAGAAAGCTGTTCCCGGTGTCCTAGATCGAGTGTTGAGTCAATTAAGATACCGTAGAAATTGTTTTTTTCTGATTTCACCTAACAGCTGACTGCCTACAGTCAAGATGTAATTTTTTAGATAAATTCATTTTTGGATTTCCGGTGATAAATAAGATACAGAACCTGGATTTTCTCGGGCATGTTGTAGGTGTTTTTCTAACAGTGAATCATGCTGAGCAATAAGTTTGATCACAGAGAGACAGGAAAGAGAGGCGATGTCTGATGTTTCATATGAAAGGAATCCAACTTGCTTTAACATACCGACACAAACCCGTGAGAGGAGAGACCTTCCCTCCCTCCCCCTTTACTCCCTCCACAGTGGGATGGGGGAAGTAAGATTTTTCTTTTTAAAAAGAGTCACAGCATGCATCAAAGGGACGTAAAATAACCATTCTGTAAGCCAGTGGTTCTCAACCTTTTGAGATTGAAGGACCACTTGAAAATTGTGTGTCTTAGCTACGGACCAATACTAAAAAATTGTGCTATTGCCGTGCTGGAAAGTTAAATTTAATTATACTGTGTATATAGCTAGCTATGAGTAGTAAACATGTTAGTTAGAAATAGCTATACTAATTTGCTAAGAGGTGCGTGCTCCAAAAACAATATTGTAATGGCTTTCTTTTGAAACGAACAAATGTCATTTATATTCAATAACCTTTTGTATAGAAGGAGCGTCTGAAACAGATAAGATATTAGTCGTATAGTCTTCTTTTTTAATTATACTTGCTAACTATAAAAAAAACTTTAAGTCATAAACAGTAGTTTGTATTAAAAAGACTGCTTTATTAGTTTATTTAGTACGAACGATGTTTTGTTTTTATTGTAAGCAATGCAGAAAATCCGCTTTCACAAAGTTGCAAAGGGTAAAAGTATTTTAAAAGCTATCCGAGGCAATTCGGAGTATTCCAAAATTTCATTAAGTCGAATTTCTGATGCAACATATTCAAAGTGGTATCGCTAGTCAGTTCAATGAATTTGTTTAATTACGATTTTGCTAATTTTATTTGATGAGTCAATGTGTGCGAGATTAGGACTGGGAACCCACGAAAAACCACTGAACGTTAAAAATCACAAAAGTATAATTAAAATTGGCCCTGCATTGATTGAATGTGACCAGAAATCAAATTTATCAACAGTTGTTTATTTATTTCAGCATTTTCTGGTTTCTCGGTGGTTTCGTACAATTGATCAAACATCTCAAAGATACCTTTAAATAATCTCCTTTTCCAAAGATCAAGATTTTTCGTAAAAGCAGACACTTTGTCACTTAGAGTACTATAATGTGCCTGCTTTCCTTGCCGAGTTGAATTAAGTTTATTGAGTTCTTCAAAAATTTCAGACATATAAGTCAGAAAAGCAACCCATATATAAGCTATGGTTCAAATGATCTACAAGCTTTGAGTTTTTTCTACAAGAAAATCTCTTACGTCATCACGTAATTCAAACAGTTTGATAACCAGCGAACTTCAGTATACATCAGTAACAGTAAATGTTCAAGATTCATATTCGAACATAAGAAATCAAAGAGACGAGAATGTAATGGACGAGCCTTGATAAAATTAAAAAACTTTTTAGGCCAGATAAAAAATATATTTTAAGTCTGCTTTAATTCTTTTACTTGCTAGTATCTCTTGATGAATCATACAGTGAGTACATTTCATGCTTTGCTCGCGGACCACCAGGCACATCTTTGCGCACCACTAGACGTCCACGAACCGCAGGTTGAGAACCACTGCTTTAAGTGACTTCTTTTTCTTGTCTTGGTCATTTTGGTTGCTTTTAGTGTCGTCTCTGTCTGTTCTATTAATAGAATCGCCCTTGTCTCTTACTGCTTCCCTAGTCTCACTCCCAGCAACTCACAGTTTTTTAATTTAAAAAAACGCCATCAGCAATCCTACACTGTGGATGTGTCATTCATTTATGAGCAGAACGGCGCCCCTTAACGCTCAATGGGGGTGCCAAAATCATGCGTGCCAACTGGTTTGTAAAGAGGATATTTTCGGAGATCTTAAATTCAATCTTGCAAACGTATTTGGGATACTTTAGTTTACATCAAAATAAAATTAAGTAATGAGTTTTAATACTCATTTTGGCGAGTAATGTGACGCCCGGGGACATATGTCCCCCCTGCCCCCCCCCCTCGCTACGCCACTGCAATTAAGACACCTTTAAAAATAAATACATGCATTTTAATTATCAAGCTAATGAAAATTTAGTTTAATTTTATATTCATTATATTACACATTGAATCAGAGCAATGGAAATTAACAACAAATCTTTTAAGAAACAAATGCAAAAAGAAATGAGGTTAATAAATCAAGATATGTAATATATGCATCTTCTGTATGGGACCCATCCACCAAAGAAAACATTGTTAAACTAGAACGAATTCAAAAAAGAGCTGCCAGATTCATTACTGGAGAATATTCAAAACTGACAAGAATAACACCATTAGTTAAATCATTAAACCTTGAAACACTAGAGGATAGAAGAACCAAGAGCAAAGTAGTAATCATACATAAAGCAATTAATTCTAATTTAGAAATACAACACAAAGATAACTTAATACAACCCTCAGATAGACATAAGGATAAAAACACCTTTCTTATTCCGTATGCAAGAACAAACACATACAAGTTTTCCTTCTTCCAGTCCGGAATTCGGGCGTGGAATGGGTTGCCTGAAGAATCCAGGAAAACCAACACTTTATCAACATTTAAATCTCTGATAAAAATGCAGGCATAAACACAAACCATAGATAAGAGTAGGACGCAATAATCTTCTGTATAGAAGGAGCGTCTGTAAACAGATAAGATAAGATAAGATATAATGCCAAGATTTTTTTTTCAATTTTTTTCAGGCTGAACTTAACTTTCCAATTAAAATATCGATATATAACTGATGCAACTGTTTTTAAAAAATGTAATATATTTTGAAATTGAAATATACAATAATACACCTTCCAAAATTCTTATTTGATATACGCCAATTAAATAATAATTTTAAGGTTGTTGAGTTTTAAGGGTTTTAAGAATATTTTCATTGAAGATTTCAAAATGTACCCTTCTTATCGATCAATGCTTTTCTCTGTAATAACACATTGATAAATGTGTTTTTAAATATAATGCGTGGTATCCATTAGGTATTTACGCAGTTATGAAAGACATGTATGCAGAGGCGTCACTGGGGTTGGTGTCACCCGGGGCGGTAGCTCATGGTGTCACCCCCTCACGAATTACCCCATAGAACTCCTCCGAGTTTTCCAGTGCCAAATAACGGGAACATACAGAATTTTACATTTTGGTGTCACCCCCTGATGGTGTCACCCGGGGCGGCCCGCCCCCACCGCACCCTAGTGACGCCACTGCATGTATGACATGATTTGTAAATTCATTTAAAGCAATTTTAATGCAGAAGTTGGCCTTTCAATAAACTTCTTAAAATTGGTCGTGTATTCTATTGAGGAAAAAAATTAACATTAATTTGTTTAATTAATTAAAAACTTTTTTCTGACACGATTTCTTTAAACCTTCACATCTAAAGTCGCGTTGCAGTATTATAACAATTGAAATGATTATAATTGGAGAATTTATACAGCGCGATAACCCAGCTAGCAGCTTGGGTCAACACGCTTTACAAACATTTACATAGAAAAATGAACACAGATATTTATACATGCTTTAAATAAAAATATTCATATTTAAATTGAACAAAAATATATTATGAGTTTGCAAATAAGCTAAATTCATCAGTTGAAGAAATATTTGATAGTTTTTTAATTGTAAAAGTAAAGGTTTTAAAAGATGTGTTTTAAAACAATGCAGTCTTGCAAGCTTTAAGTATAAGGATTAATAGTTAGTAGGATTACTACAAATGTGCATAACAGAGAATTCCATTTTTAGCACAAAAGAGAGAGAGAGAGAGAGAGAGAGAGAGAGAGAGAGAGAGAGAGAGAGAGAGAGAGAGAGAGAGAGAGAGAGAGAGAGAGAGAGAGAGAGAGAGAGAGAGAGAAATTTTAAAAAAAAAGAGAGAGAGAGAGAGAGAGAGAGACGTTTGCCAAATGTTTTAGTGAAGGTATAGATTCAATAACCGCGTTTACTTTGAAAGTTATAATATGCGATTTTCTCTTTAAATTTTCAATGAGTAATTAAACAATATTAAGTATGCAATTATAGTCATTGTTAGCCTGAGCTTACAATAAATTGATAGGTTCCAATTAAACACAGAAAAAATTGACATAAAAAATACATAGCAGTACTTATTTTTGATCAATAATCTTCTTTTTAAATTGAGTTTGAAGAAATTAAGCCAAACACAAAGAAAATATAATTTACGCCAGTAAAGTATCACCGATTGTCTATTTGAAAGGTTGTCATTGAGACTGGCAATAGATGCGTTAGCATATTTTCTACTAAAGCAACAGTCTATCTGAAAAGTATCAATCTTATTAAAGTCGGCTTTCATTTAACTCTTAATATTGAATATTATTTCCATAAATTAAATTTATAATTTCACTGAAACAGATTGGTAAGGTGGATTTTCACATCTAACTTTCAAAAGAATATCTTCACTACGGTGTTCCTTGTATTTCTCCCACAACTGAAGAGGATTTCAAACATTAAATGTGGTTAGCAAAATGCTAAACAGATGCCTTGAGTGATATGGTGATTTGGTGGCACATGCTTCAAACAGCGTTATATCCCAGTGGTCGTCATTTTCTAATAAACCTCTTTTTTCACATGCCCTACGACAGCTTTCACAAAGTTCATTATTAATTATTGACTATCTTTAGGTATAGAAATGACGTTGGAGCCTTGACAATGTGAAGTAGCATTCGTAATAAATAAAGGTAAAAAAATGTTTTTTTTAAAACCACGTTTTTACAAGCGGACTAAAAAGAAGAAAATAATTTAAAATTTGTAAGTTCAAGTACTTTGATTTAATATGACTAAAAACGTGGGGCGGGTGCTTATGAGGATTAACATATGCAGCTCACTTATAGATCTCTCTTTTGCCTTCTATATTAGAAAGTTTTAATTTTTATACCCAACACCCGCCCCACGTTTTTAGTCATATATAATCAAAGTACTTGAACTTACAAGTTTTAAATTATTTTCTTCTTTTTAGTCCGCTTGTAAAAACGTCATTTTTAAAGATCATTTTTTTACCTTTATTTATTTTATTCTTTTTAGTCCACTAATAAAAACTTTGTTTTTAACAATATTTTTTTACCTCTATTTATTTTACCAAACACCTCACAAGCATTGTGTGTGGCGAGAAAGATGTGTTGTATGTTTGGCAAGTTTGTCTAGGGGTATATTGTCTAAATAATCCCTCCCGCTCACAACGCATACACTTTAGTGATCTCTCTCAATCGATATATCAACAGACCAAAGGGTGTAAAAATGTAATAATAAATTTATTTACATAAATTACACAATGGTGGAAACTGGTTCCAAATGATGACAGTAATATAATCAATTAACTATCCCTTCTTTGACCTAGCTTTGTCATCATCAAGGCTAGCCCTAGTAACCGAATGTTTATGGTGTGTATACTTAATTGCAATGGGGTCGTCGCGCCCCGCTCTGTGTAGCGGTTGGTTCTGCACGCTCCCCTGGTCAGTAGGTGTGATGAAGCGTTCAGCTGGGTAGTGCTGCCCCACACACGGCTCCGTCAGTGCTGACGTGTGTGTGGTTGGTTCTGCAGGGTCCCTCTAGCTGAATCGTTCGGTTCCTTAAGCTCGGTATACTGCTCACCTATGGTTCCAGGTGACGTCGGTGATCACGGAAGTGTGAATGACCGGCTTCTATACGTATAGTGGGTTTATACGGATTGGCTTCGACATACGCGACGTGCGTTTGTCGGCATCAGTTTACGTTGGACGTAATACTGGTAACTGTTGAGGTGTTCTCAGGTTCCTGTCGATGGTGCAGGGCTGAGGTAGGTTGACAGTCAAAGTCGCTTGGAACAGCGGTGGGTCCAGCTCTTGGTCCTGAAGGTTAACGACACTTCTCCCGGTACTGGCGGGTGCATAGAAACACTTCTCCCGGTACTGGCGGGTGCATAGAAACACTTCTCCCGGTACTGGCGGGTGCATAGAAACACTTCTCCCGGTACTGGCGGGTGCATAGAAACACTTCTCCCGGTACTGGCGGGTGCATAGAAACACTTCTCCCGGTCAGTAAAAACATTGTGATGTGGTCACGGGGGGAACTTACGGATGTCAACAAAAGCCCACGGTACAGATGCTTATATATAGACTATAGATAAACTAAAAAATGCATTATTTTAATTACGGTACATTCGATCGATCTGAAATTTTAATACAATGCATTGTCATCCAAGATCTATCTGTGGTAAAATTTTCAGATCTCTAGGACCATCAGAAGTGGTTCAATTTTACGATGGCAGATTTGAAAAAATCTTGGACAAACCAACAATGCCACACCCACGAAAGCGAGTTAATAAAACGTGGTTAATAAAAGAAACCCGTAAAAAACCAAAGTTTTTCACTATAAATCCTTTATGTACGAGACGTAACTAAAATAATGTTCATTATAATACATTCAGAAATACAAAATTGCAGTTGTGTCGTAAAACATGTTTAATATAATGCGCACCGATCAGGAATATGTTTATAAAAAGAGCTGTCAATAAAATACGCACCTTATTGCGCGACAGAAAGGTTGTTCAATATAATACGCACCGCGACGCTCTATCTCAAAAAATAGCATGATACATAGGAATAAATAAAATAATCTAAAAAATCAATAATTTAATTACGGTGCATGCGATCGATCTGAAATTTTGATACATTGTTTTTATTATCGGTACGAAACTGCCTGCAAAATTTCAGCTCGCTAGCTTACGAACAAGTGGGTTAAAAATCGCTAAAAAGTTTTGGCGACAAGGGCGGGCGGTCGGTCGGGCGGCCGCAGACACCACGAGTTAATATAAAGGATTTAATAAGAAAAACCCGTTAAAAACCAAGTTTTTGACCATAAATTAGGGCTGCGGAAATTATCGATTAATCTCTAGATTAATCGTTAAAAATTTTATCGATTAAATATCGATTAAAATAATTTTAATCGATAAAAATTCGATTAAAATTTAAGAAAATATTTTTAATATTTTAAAAAAATTTTAGTAATAGATAATAAATTTTTAATAATTAATAATAATTTATATATATTTTTTTACGTACAAACATCTCCCGCGTAATATTAAAATTAATTTTATTAATGCATGTTGACCGGCAGACGTCAATTATAAAATGTCTGACAGCCAGAGCCGTCTTTACACCATTTTGGGCCCCCGGGCAAAAATATAGTGTTGGGCCCTTCCCCCGCAGGAATAAAAAATGAATATACATAATATATAAAAATAGACATATTCCCATTGGGCCCATATGCTCGTGGGCCCCCGGGCAAATGCCCAACGGGCCTATGCGTTAAGACGGCCCTGCTGACAGCAGTTTTAAGCTAACTGCAGATGGCAAAGTCGAAGATGGTGAAAACATTTTCTGTGTCCTCTGCCATAAACAATTCTCTTTTAAAGGATCAAATACATCGCTGACGTACCACCTTCATCACAAATCAAGTATCAACACATTGTCATGAAATTTACTTCAAAATATTCTTAATTTTCAATGTCCGTGAGAAATGTTCAGTTTAATGACGTCATAAATTTCTATTTTTGGTTTTAATCGAAATTATCGATTAATTAATCGATAATTTTTCAAAAGTTAACGATTAAAATTAAATTAATCGATAACAGCCCTACTATAAATCCTTTATGTACGAGAAGTAATTAAAAGAATGTTCATTATAATACGCAGCGCCAGACCATCCAGAAATACAAAATTGCAGTTGTGTCGTAAAACATGTTTAATATAATGCGCACCGATCAGGAATATGTTTATAAAAAGAGTTGTCAATAAAATACGCACCTTATTGCGCGACAGAAAGGTTGTTCAATATGATACGCACCGCGACGCTCTATCTCAAAAAATAGCATGATACATAGGAATAAATAAAATAATCTAAAAAATCAATAATTTAATTACGGTACATGCGATCGATCTGAAATTTTGATACATTGTTTTTATCATCGGTACGAAAACTGCCTGCAAAATTTCAGCTCGCTAGCTTACGAGCAAGTGGGTTAAAAATCGAACAAAAGTTTTGGCGACAACGGCGGGCGGTCGGTCGGTCGGGCGGCCGCAGACACCACGAGTTAATATAAAGGATTTAAAAAGAAGCACTCAGCATTTGATGGATGAACAGTGTAGACTCGGCCAAGTGCATCCGTAGATTGTACATTGTTGCGAAATTGTAAAACAAAAGTAGATGTTAATATTGGAGCGTATAATAATAAAATGACAAAGCTCAAATGAAAACGCGTGCACGAAAAAGTGCACACCATAAATAAAGATGTAGGAAAGCGCCATCAGGAAATAAAAAATTTTAGAAAGCGCATTGCTGAATGTAAAGTATAGGAAAACAATAGTGCACCAAAAAAGGAACTTGTTTTAAATGTCCGCATGAAGCTGTTCAATAAGGGAGTCAGATATAATTTATTTCTCTTTGTCTCTACATTTTCTGATTTTTTTATTTACTGCTTTCGGGCAAAAGCGACAATTACAAAACATATACCAAAACCATCTGCAGGTTAAAAGGAACCGTCCTGCCAAAAATCGTCCTTGTCCGTTATTTAGTTTTTAAATGAGAACGGGACAGACAAACATACATACATACAAACATGCAAACACCAAATGAGCTTTATATATTAGATGTCAAGTGAATTCCAGGCAAAGTGTGAAAAGAGCGCATTAAAAACTTATTTAAATTAATCTTGTACTGGGGGTGGGTGTTGGTTAACTTGTCCTGGAAAGAAACACATTCATTTATTTGGACTTCTAATGTGACAAGTGGTAAAAGAATTCGTTGCAATTAAAATACATAGAATAAAAACTTAAATTTTAATAGATGTAAATTTCAATGTTTTTCATAAAATAAAATTATAGACTTTCTTGCTTTAAAATGGCACTAAGAATTTTTTTTTCAAAATTGGAAAATTTGAAAATGAAAGAAAAACATGAAACAAGTAAAGGACGTTCTTAACAATTAAATCCGTTAGGCAATGTGTCATCTAGCTAAAAGTTAATGCAAGTAAGACTAGAATTGTTCTTAATTTTCTATTTCAGACAAAGAGGCTTCATATATTGGCAACAAAATTTAGTGAGAGATCTCTAAAGTCCTAAATATTGATAAATATTTTTAAAATTCCCGATTTAACACTATCGATTATTATTATTATAGCATACCATAAGAGAGAGGCGCCGTCAACGGATCTATTCAAAAAAGGCAGAATCATTGATCAATAGATTTTGAATAGCGATAGCATCGTGTGATGCTACTCAGATAACTTCTTCCTATCTCTTACAGTAGTGATAACCTGTAAGAGAGTATTTAAATGAGGGCGAGGGGGTAGGAAAAGGAGGAAGTTAAATCGGTAAAATCTGCTGCTAAACACATTGTAGAGTACGATTTTTATTTTTAAATATAGCTATTCGCATGTATTTTATATTTTAAAAATTTAACAAGATGATCGATTGTATTGCATCCGGTGTCAATAAATAAAGCCTTCCCACAAAATAAAGTCAGGGGAAGACTTTGTCATAAAATAAAGTCTACGTAGTTGAAATTAAATCGCCGCTTAATTACATAAAATTAGGAATGGGGTTTTATAAAGATTAATGTCTTCCAATATATATATATATATATATATATATATATATATATATATATATATATATATATATATATATATATATCATGTACAGTTGTTACTCGAGATACGAAATTAATCCATTCAAGGGTGGATTTCGTATCTTGGATCATTCGTATCTCAAAAAAAGATTTACATGTAAAATACCTACTCCGTTCAAAGCCACACAGAAACAACAATTAAAAAGGAAAATATCATGGTAAACTATACTATAGAAATCAATCTAGGATTCTTCAATCCTTAAAAATACAATTTATAAAACAAATAAATAAATAATAATAAAACAATGACACAGAATAAAATAAATGAAACATAATATGTATACAAATCTGAACTTTAACCTTTCGAGTGCGCCGATTAATTATTAGTTTATATGAAGCCATGGCCAATGTTCTCTATAAGCTGCGCGGCTGCGTAGATATCTGACCTACGCCTCGCAGAAGTTTAGAATTAACGCGCAGCAAATTTTGTAAAATAGTTCACAAAAGATGGATGCTGTGCAACTTTGCACACTGATGTTTTTACTTTGCACACGGACAAACGAACCTTAGAGGGAACGTTGGCCATGGCCATAAAACACCACGAACCTTAGAGGGAACGTTGGCCATGGCCATAAAACACCAACACCAAACGAACTACACAGTAAATAAAGCATGTATGACACGCACGAACACACAGCTGCTACACAGCAATAGGGCTGGAATTGACTAATAGAAGATCAGAAATGCTGGTGGAGCATTGATTGACGTCACGTTATTTCCAGTGTTGTCAGCTGTGAGTTTTTTTTCGCATCTTGGAACCAGAAATTTCTTCCAGTGGCCCTCTTATCTTGTTTTTCTTTTCGTATCTTGAAGCATTCGTATCTAGATGTACCACTGTATGTAGTATTTGTACTGCATGCATTTTTGCATAATTATTCAAATTTCAACAATCTTGAGTTTAGCCACAGCCGTAGTAGTGAAGTGGGATCAAAGGTCAATCCTGCCCCTAGCGGCACATGTAGAAGGGTCGCCTAATCCTCGGCATTCATTCAAAAACAACTGGACTGAAAAACGAAAATGCTGAAGTAGTACCGAAAACTGGTGGTCGTCAAAACTTCTCTACCCCCCCCCCGTCGCACCCCTTTAGCTATGCCGCCACTGCCATCTCCCTCAAAGCAAACACTTGTGACTTTACAATAACAATTATCCTTTATTCTTGTAATTTTGAGTGATGATTTGGTATTGTATTGAATGTGTTATGGGGCCGGATTTATTCTGGGGGAGATTTTATTTTACAGGTAGAGGACATTTTATTTTAATCTTGAGGGAAATATTTTCTCCCCCCCCCCGAAAGTTTTTAAAAAAATAAATCCGCTCGAGTGAAAATGACGACTCCGTATGAATTTATTTTGGGACATTGGAAATAATTTGCAATTTTATTTCAAATTTATTTTTCAAAATACATTTCGCAGACAAAATGTTATTTGCCAGAATGTAAATTTTAAAAAGAAATGTTCGTGTATAAGCAAAATTCACCAAATGAAAAGTTTAAGTAATGAGCTCCGTTTGTATTAAATTTTAAGGTTGGTGTCTCTTAAATAAGGACACATGCGTCATGAATTGATTGAACGAGAACATATTTATTATTTGTGATTGTTTTTTCTGTTTGGTTAGTTTGGTGGTATCTAAGTCAGAGATCGTCGTCATAGCAGGAATTAGTGACAGGTAACGTATCAATTGGCAGTATCCCAAATGTATCGGCAAATGTATAAGAACTTTAGACCTTCCTGGATTTATTTAAATTGCTCAACAAATCCAGATCATTCGCATTTCGAGTAGTAGTTAATCTTGAGCGCAAAAATGATGAAACTCGTGATTTTCATTGGTGTCTTCTTGGGTAAGGGTTGAAAATGTTTTCATAGAATATTCTGAATACTTCTGTTGATTAAAATGTTTAATATATAGACATATTCTTTAAATTATAATTAGCATACTTTTAAATTGACCTTTTATAGTTATTGGTTTTAAAATCGTTTGAACTGAAAATTTTTAAGCACACTATATATATATGGCTTTAACCTTATTATTATTTTTAGAAAATAGCCAATTTTAAATGTTTCCGCTATGCAATAATGTAACCACAGAACTTCCATTTTTTGTATGCAACATGTTGAGAAATAATTCAAATGTATACAAAATTTAATTCAAAATTTTCATACCAATATTCATACCAAATTTTCATACAAACTTTTCATACCAAATTTTAATATAAAATATCCGTAATGCCTTCTCGAGAAGGCGTACTAATTATTAAAAGACCAACATATTATTATTTTTTTAAAATAATTATTTCTAAAACATTAAGGTTTAGGCATTAGGCTCATTGCTAACAAAGCTGTTGTTACCATTCCAACACCAATCATAATGTCTTTCCTGGTTAGCTCAGCAAAATAAAATAGTACGCCAGCCTGATATTCAGAGCTTAATTAAATAAAGCGACTAACCAAATTTCAACCAGTGTGGAAATCAGAATTTTTTCAAAAGGCAGCTTTGCTAAGAGGAAAGTTCTTCAAACAAGAAGTTATAATTTGTATTCATTTATTTATTTTTGGTGCCAAGCAATGTCCACTTTGTGATATCGCACCGATGCCGCCGATGCCGCGCAGCAGTTCAGAATTACCAAGCAGCAAATTTTAATAAGGATAATATAGCATCTGTGTTTGTGAGGTGTATAATTTTAGACAAAACTTGATGCTGTGTCATTTTGGACACGGGCCAACGCACCTTAGGGGGAACATTTAAATTTAACTTAATAATTTCATGATTCATGTATTTAGTTTGTAAAAAAATAAATACAGTACACAATTTCACTTTAAGAATCTACTAAGTTGACTGATTCTTTTAGATAGAAGGAGGTCTGAGCAGAACACAACTTACTGCGAGTGTTTAAAGGACGGCATGATAATGCATAACTGAAATTTCTATGTATTGTTTTAAAGTTCTAATGATGTTAAACGAATTTATTACTATTATTTAAATTAGGGCTGTTAACGATTAATTTAAATTTAATCGTTTACTTTTGAAAAATTAACGATTAATTAATCGTTAATTTCGATTAAAGCCTAAAGTAACATGTTTGACGTCACAAGTAACACGTATTAAACTTTCTTGTTGAAAATCTAAATAACACTGGAATGTCTCCTTTAAATGTCATCTTTTAACCAACTACGCAAAAAGACAAGTGTATTGACATTATTTGGTTCAAATGATGAGCGAGTCTAATTGACAATATAACCAGCCGAGCTGAACAATCATTCACATGGAACTGATGTAACTGGTATGCGCAAAACGGTCTTATTGGACCATATCGGATATTGGTGTTCATTAAGTTTCCACCTTTGGAGAGGGTTAAAGGAATCATGAACTTTCATCTCCATTTTGTAACGCAGTAATTCATCACAAGAGCTGTCGTCATTTTCTGTCTCTGAGTCAGACTCCATTTCTGCCATTAGCTCAATACGCTTTTCATTTGGTTTGATAAGTAGGCGAAGTGTTAGAACCATGGTAGGCAAACTTTATCAACATTTTGAACATTCGCGCCAGTCAATAGTTTAAAAACAAAATGTTCATGCAATCGTCAGGACATTTATTATTTATCGGGCGCTATTTTTTAATTATTTTTTTTTACTTCCAATAATTTGTAAGTGATTGGTCGATTAATCGTTAAAAAATGTAATCGTTAAAAAAATTTATACGATTAATCGAGAAATTAATCGTTAATTTCCTCAGCCCTAATTATTTTGTTTTAGGACACGCGTAATTTGTATTCATTAATCATTATAATTGTAAATGGTTTTTTTAATACTTATTTACATTTATATTTATCCATAATTCATTCAACAACTTTAAAGGCCATAACAACATTTTTAAGTCCAAAATTTACTAGCTGTGTGCATGACTTATTGAGATGAATTTTCGTATTATACAACATTTTCCATCCATCTATTTGTAGTATTTTCAGAAGCTGAATACTGTACTAAGTATGCGTCTTCCTACAGTCTTACAACTACAACAAGCTCTCTATACTGTGAGAATGGTTGCTGTGGTACGAACACAAACCGATATTGCTGTGAAAGCTTGGGGTAAGAGACAGCCTAATGTGGTACGAACACAAACCGATATTGCTGTGAAAGCTTGGGGTAAGAGACAGCCTAATGTGGTACGAACACAAACGGATATTGCTGTGAAAGCTTGTGGTAAGAGACAGCCTAATGTGGTACGAACACAAACCGATATTGCTGTGAAAGCTTGGGGTAAAAGACAGCCTAGTGTGGTACGAACACAAACCGATATTGCTGTTAAAGCTTGTGGTAAGAGACAGCCTAATCAGAGGGTCACCAAACTTTTTTGATGACGGGACAGATAACAGACTAATGCCAAGGGCGGGCCAAATAATCATTTTCTATAATACTTGCCAACATCCCCCTCCCCCCAAGAAGGTAATAGGATCTTGAAAAACAATACGATAAACTTTGATTAGCTTCTTTGTTAGTCAGTGTTGTGTGACGTGCAACCCTTACCAAATATAATCACCGTGTTTATATTTATTGACTATATTTATCAAATAATGCGAAGTTAAAGCAAATACTGTGACATTGTGTGCACATCTATGGCGGATTGAAGGGGGGGGGTCTGAAATGGGCTAAAGCCAGGGGCCCCCGATGATTTAGAGGCCCCCAAATTTAGTATATTTTATAATGAAAATTTAAAAAATTTTACACGAATCTCTGAAAATATGATGAATTAAATAAATTAATAAAATCGTATCTATTATTATTAATCTGATTTCTATTCCGATACGATAGTCTTAAAATAGTAATCGAAAAAAACTGATTTGATTGGCTCACAAAGAGAAATTATTAAAGAATATCACTTATATATCTTAAATTGAAAAAATTTTCAACGAGCTCTGCTGGTCTAATCGGATATATATATGCTTTTGGGGTAAGCGTTCGCGGGGCCGATACCCCGGTGGGGTCTGACATTTTTTTTTAAAATTTGTATTTTTATATTTTAAATTGTCTTTTACAGTCAATTTTACGATACCGGCAAACAGTTATTTCTTCGTGTTCGGTTTTTCATGAATAATCTATTTGGCTGAATAGTTACAAGTTACAGTCTTATATTAGTTGCTAGCAATAATTTTATCTAAAGGTACACTGGCTAGATAGGGCCCCAGTTTGAATTGCAGCCAGGGGCCCCGTGCAGTCTTAATCCGCCCCTGATGCACATATCCGAATCACACAAAATAAGCAGAATAACACGTTAGTGAGATTTGTGAAACTATATTTTGAATATCAAGACATCAACAATGTTCAATTTCTGCATCCATTCAAGAGAGTGCTTTCAACTGTTCATCAATCTCAGCGACATATTTTGTTGAAAACTGATGCCGTATCAATGGCAAATAATGCCTGTTTTGAAAACTTAACATGACATAAATAGTGAATGATTCATCAAGTTTTAATTCGCTATGCTTGCTTCTTTCAACAAGTAGATTTCTTGCAAACCAACCACCTCCAACTGCTTTTTAACTGGCACATCATTGAGTTTACAGATAAAGGAATTTGACTCAGAAAAATGGGTCCCTGATAAGTCTGTTAAGATCTGAAAGTCTCGCCAAAACGACTTTTCAAGTCACAAACATGATTGTAAAATCAAGACTGAAATGTTTGATGAATATGAAACAAAACTCTTTGAAACGTTAGAAATGAAACAAGATTTCTCCTTCCAGTTCTTCAAATAAAATCCTTCAACGATTCTAAGGAAACCACAGACGAGGTATTATGTTCCATGAAGATTCAAATTTAGTTCCATTATGTGGGTTATGGTGTTTAGCTCTAATGACAAGTTTGACAGCCAGGTAGGATATGGTGTTTAGCACTAATGACAAGTTTGACAGCCAGGTAGGATATGGTGTTTAGCATTAATGACAAGTTTGACAGCCAGGTAGGATATGGTGTTTAGCACTAATGACAAGTTTGACAGCCAGGTAGGATATGGTGTTTAGCACTAATGACAAGTTTGACAGCCAGGTAGGATATGGTGTTTAGCACTAATGACAAGTTTGACAGCCAGGTAGGATATGGTGTTTAGCTCTAATGACAAGTTTGACAGCCAGGTAGGATATGGTGTTTAGCACTAATGACAAGTTTGACAGCCAGGTAGGATATGGTGTTTAGCACTAATGACAAGTTTGACAGCCAGGTAGGATATGGTGTTTAGCATTAATGACAAGTTTGACAGCCAGGTAGGATATGGTGTTTAGCTCTAATGACAAGTTTGACAGCCAGGTAGGATATGGTGTTTAGCACTAATGACAAGTTTGACAGCCAGGTAGGATATGGTGTTTAGCACTAATGACAAGTTTGACAGCCAGGTAGGATATGGTGTTTAGCATTAATGACAAGTTTGACAGCCAGGTAGGATATGGTGTTTAGCACTAATGACAAGTTTGACAGCCAGGTAGGATATGGTGTTTAGCATTAATGACAAGTTTGACAGCCAGGTAGGATATGGTGTTTAGCATTAATGACAAGTTTGACAGCCAGGTAGGATATGATGTTTAGCACTAATGACAAGTTTGACAGCCAGGTAGGATATGGTGTTTAGCATTAATGACAAATTTGACAGCCAGGTAGGATATGGTGTTTAGCATTAATGACAAGTTTGACAGCCAGGTAGGATATTATGTTTAGCACTAATGACAAGTTTGACAGCCAGGTAGAATATAGTGTTTAGCACTAATGACAAGTTTGACAGCCAGGTAGGATATGGTGTTTAGCATTAATGACAAGTTTGACAGCCAGCTAGGATATGGTGTTTAGGGGCCGTCCATAAATGACGTCACGCACCTAGGGGGGGAGGGGGGTCACACTTTTGTGACGATGCGTGACGAGGGGGAGGGAGGGGGGTTGAAGAAATGTGACGTCACATCAAAAGGGTAACTTTAAATAAAACTTCCACTGAAATATTTGGTCGCTTACAATTTATTTAATGACTTTTTTTTAAATTTTAAATCAGTGCTTCTCAATGTGCCGGTCGGTAGGCCATCAGACGCTGGTTGGCGTAAGCTATCAAGACACGAAAATTAAATCTAATTATAATCCTTAATATTGAGAATCCACAAGATAACATATGAAATTGTTACACTGCGTCGTTTGATGTTGACATCAAAGCATTTGTGATGTAACCGCAGCTCCGTTTGGTTCTCTCATGGCTGGAGTTGTAAAACTTTTTTGCCCGTTACCCCAAAATATACATGTTCTGTATGCGTTACAGACTCTAGGTCCTGCTCACATGTCTCGGGGATTTGAGGGAGTGTCTTTAGGGCCCCCCCCCCGAAAATGCTACTGGTGAGTTTTACAAGCATGACAAGTGTCTAAAAATGATTTGAATAGGATTATGTGTAGATATTTTAAGTCAAAACGACACGAAATATCCTTTTTTCTTTAAACGGGGAGGGGGAGAGGGAATCTATTTGATAGAATTAAAATGGTTTTAAGTTTGATATAATTGTTTGATTGGTTTTTATCAAACGCCCCTGGCCATTCTAGTCTTTTAGATGAGTGCTTCTCAAAGTGGTGGTCCGCGGACCGGTGCCGGTCCGCAGATGTTCTCAAAAAAAAGAAAAAAATGTCAGTGCAGGGAAAATAGTGCACCGGTCCCTGGTGCAATGGAAAAAATTTCTGCCGGTCCGCCATACTAAAATGTTTGAGAAGCACTGTTCTAGATATAATGGTAAATGAGCCCATTTAAAATTAGTCAAGTATTCATTAATTTTATTGAATGCATTAAATTCTTGACATCGCAATTCGAGAGGAGCACAAAACAACTTTTCTTCTTAGCTCAGTTTTTAAGGCATTAATTTTAAATATCACAGAAAGGATACGTGATACAGACAAGTCATGTGGATTAAGATTATTGACACTCGTGTCAATATAAATGAAAGTAGGGTAGATTTAGGTGTCTTCGTATAGTACGTAGGTAAGAAATCTACATAGTTGTCAAATTTTTTTAAAAAATGCATTTTCTGGAAGGAACCGGTTCAATAATGGGCATATGTTCCAAGCGTACACGTACACATGACGTATTTTAATATATCTAGTGGATTGTAGTGGATGTTATATGTCCCAAATGAGTCTGCATTACCTCCAAGAATTCCCTTTTTGACCCCAGATGAGGTTATTTACCTCTGTTCGCCGACCTCTTTCTTTGTCAGTCAGTCCATTGAGGGATTTTTTAAAAAATACAGTTTTAAAATGTTATTTTTAATACGTAATTTTTTTTTCTAAACAAAGACGTTAACCGTGATTATTAAGAGTCAATGTTTAATTTGTATGCATTAAAATAAAATATAATCTAAGGATGTTTTAACACAGTTCGTTTTCTGAAGGCCGTTAAATGTTGTTTTTTTAAAAATGCTTCACGCGGGTTACGATATTACAATGTAGATCTTCACTAAATAAATAATAAATACTTAAATGACAATAAAAGTCATTTGAAACATACTTATTTTCAAATATAAAATAACGTGTTTTTTTCGGTGTTTTTTTTTGGGGGGGGGGTCAAAGATTTGTGACGTATTTTTAGAGGGGGGTCTAAGTTTTTGTGACGACGCGTGACGAGGGGGGGAGGGGGTCAAAAATCGGAAAAAATCGCGTGACGTCAATTATGGACGGCTCCTTAGCACTAATGACAAGTTTGATAGCCAGATACGATATGGTGTTTAGCACTAATGAAATGTTTGACAGCCAAGTAGGATATGATAGCTGTGGATCAGCTCTTTTCGGTCAGAAAAATGTATTGTTTTTCAGGCCTTGTAAAAAGAAAACAGGATTCGACCGAAACTGAGACACCTCACTGCTGTATGATTAGGACAGTCAAATTTTTTTTAAAAAACATTTCTTTCAGTAAATCCTGGTGCTGACTGAGATTAGCATGTGCCCAATAATAAAGTTCATAGTTGGAACCAATGGTTTCAGTACACAAGTACCTGCAAGCCATTTTAATTATTTTTTTAATATTTGAGACCGCATTGAAGCATTATAGTATAGTTCACATCCCCACTCGCAATGAAAATTGCTTTAGTGATTTATTAATGTTTAAATTATTGTTTATTCAAATTTAATGATTTAAACTATTCAGTTGTTTTAACCCTAGCTGTATATTACAGAAGTTTCAGTTAAAAAATTAACAAACATTTAAATATGTAGAATGTACGAATAGAAACACACTGCATGTAGACTCATGATTATAGTGAACATTAATTGTTATAATTATATAGAGAAGCCTTTAAACTGGCAAGCTTCTTTAAATCTGGTTGGTATCAAGTAGTTGTACGAAGTCGTTCTGTCAGATGTTGGTTACTAGTTACTTCTCGACAGTGCTTTTTCTTTTTCTTTTTTTTTAAAGTACTGGAACGCATGAAAAAAGGTACCAGAACGCAACGTGAAGAAGCATTCCAGGCAGTGATTAAAATAATTATGTGGGAAAAAGGTGACTTAACGCCCTCCCGGTGCGTAACGCGCAAAAAAAAAGCACTGCTTCTCGAATGATTTTATGAACTTCATTTTGGAGTACAAAGTTTCATTGGAATGTATGTTATCAGTCACCAAAGTCTATAATTTTATGACATAATATAGAAATAAAAACAACCCGTAAAAAACCACGTTTTTGACTATAAATCCTTTACGTATGAGACGTAACTAAAAGAATGTTCATTATAACACGCAGCGCAAGACCATCCAAAAATACAAAATTGCAGTTGTGTCGTAAAACGTATTTAATATAATGCGCACCGATCAGGAATATGTTTATAAAAAGAGATGTCAATAAAATACGCACCTTATTGCGCGACAGAAAGGTTGTTCAATATAATACGCACCGCGACGCTCTATCTCAAAAAATAGCATGATACATAGGAATAAATAAAATAATCTAAAAAATCAATAATTTAATTACGGTACATGCGATCGATCTGAAATTTTGATACATTGTTTTTATCATCGGTACGAAACTGCCTGCAAAATTTCAGCTCGCTATCTTGCGAGCAAGTGGGTTAAAAATCGATCAAAAGTTTTGGCGACAAGCAAGCAAGCAAGCAAGGTCGGTCGGTCGGTCGGCCGCAGACACCACGAGTTAATATAAAGGATTTAATTATTCCTCGATATTTTTTCTATAAAAAGTCCTCGTCAGCAAAAAGTTGTTTAGCACAGGGAATATTCCAAGTGATGGCATGACTTGCCTCAATTAAAGTGACACCTTCTTTGTTGAAAGCAGAAAGTAGTGTCTGCTGTAGTGTCTGCTGTAGTGTCTGCTGTAGTGTCTGCTGCTGACACCTTACAAGCTTGAACTCAGCAAGCTTGCTTTTTAAATCCCTTATATTAACTTCACCATCTTGTCGTCGTGGTCAGTCACGCGTAAATACAAAAGTAAAAAATGACCCACTTCCCGTGGTGCTATCGAGCTGAAATTTTGCACATAGACTTTTGTCACCTAACAATGCATTGTGTCAAAATTTCAGATCGATGAACTGTGCCGTAATTAAATTAATGAATTTTTAGTTTATTTCTATGTATGTCTAAGTAGCATGTGTAGCCGTCTGCTATAGTTGACCTCCACGGGTCACTGGAGGTTCACTCCGGCCCTCGATGACCACATCCCCGTGTTTTACAGCACGGGGAGTTCAGTCACGTTCAGTCTGTCGCCCGGTGCGTATTATATTGAACATAATCAATACTTTTATTTATGTCTCATATATAAGGGATTTATAGTATAAAACTTTGTGTTTACGGGTTAATTCTTGATTCGGATTGCAGTGGATACCGCGATGCAAACTCTACATGAATGTTTGTTGGTGTCGCTTCAAATTGATAGCTTTATAATTTGCTTGAAGTTGCAGCGTTTGTCAAAAGAAGGAAAATTGGCTTATCGTCTTTTTTTATTAAGTCCTCTTCCGATTCTGGTGAAAACTTCTATTTTATCCTGCATATTTTTTGTTTCTTGAAACTTTTTGCCATATTTGATTTACAATTTTTAAAAATAAGTTACTAACTCTATTGGGACTAACAGTAATTGTAAATACTTCAAAATGCAGATTTCACCAAAACCGGAACCAAACAATGTAATCGTTGAAATCCCCAACCAACCAGAAAGCAATATCTTCCTTCAACTTACAAAATTTAAATCAGTCTCACATTTTGTCAATCCCTTGTTTCGGTCAATATTTGTAGAAAAATTCATTAAAAAATTTTTTATTTCAAATTACTAAATTCATAAATTGTTCGGGAACCGCAATGTGAACACGGAAGACCCGCATGCAGCTCGCGAGCCGCAGTTTGGCCACCATTATTCTCCTCACTACTGAACTTGTCGAAAGTATGATAATACTAAACGTATTAGCCTTCCTTTCCATCATACGCTCTTTGGTGAAGTTGAGAAAAGTAAATGCTTGTCCTCGTTTTGCCTTATCTTGTATTGTTTTGTTACTTGAGCTCCTAGTTTTTTAAACAATATATTTAAATTAAATTTGTATCCACGCGTCTCTTGTTTTATGTTTTATCCAGCTTATTTAAAGTAACGTCTGCGAGCCGGGTGGATTGGCGTCGTGGTACCTTACATAAGCCTTATTCATGAATGAAAATAGAGATACGTAATATAACTTAGTTTTGTTTCTTCTTCCAGCCACTCAACTCATTTCACCTTTCACTCACTCTACTCAATTCTTCTTTCTTTGTCTCTCTACCAGAAGCGGGTCTATCGCTGGGATCAGTGTAGGGGGTATTGTGGGCATCATCATCGTCATCCTGGTATGCTGTTGCTGCTACTCATATCTCACTGACAGAGGCCGAGTTGTTTCAACTACAACTGTGACGACAATAGCCTAAGAGTGTAAAATGGAACAATGACCGTAAGTATTCAACATGTTTGTACGAAATCAATTTTAAGGAAGATTGTACAACGTAAACTCTTTTTTAAAACTTATCTGTGCATATTTATTTGATAACATATTTAGCAACCCTTTATAATTGTATATGCAGGATATATCTTATAGCTTTAATTATTTAAAATAAGCAGGACAAATAGTGATATTGTTAGGTCTGGATTTAAAGATGAGATATTTTTAAAACTTATTTTTACCGACTAAATACTTTCCTATAAATAAATGTTTATATTCATCTAATTCTAGAGATGTTTTAGTGCATTATGTTTCTAATAATTCATTATATTTCAGCTAGACTACCCTTACTAACCTGTTTAAGAATTTGTGAGGATGAAATTCCTAATGAAAGCTGATGTCACTGAGGAATTCGGAATACCTTTAGTGTCGTGTGATCACTGAGGAATACCTTTAGTGTCGTGTGGTCACTGAGGAATACCTTTAGTGTCGTGTGGTCACTGAATAATACCTTTAGTGTCGTGTTTAGTTGGTGTTTTAAAGTTATTTGTCATTACCTTCTTACAATATAATATATTGATGTATCAATTTTTTAACGTCTAAATATTTTATCAATTAAGACAGGGGTCTCAAAACTACGCCCGCAGGCCAGATGCAGTCCGAGAGAGCCTCGCATCCGGCCCCTGGAGACCTTTTAATCTACTAAAAAAATATTATATTTTTACTTGTTTACCACAAAATTTAGTAGTTGGGGGTTAGTAGTCGGCCCTCAAATTGCTGTTTGACAGTTAATGCGGCCCTCCAGCTGAAAAGTTTGGTGACCACTGATTTAAGACATTAAATGAAATGTATAATCTGGGATCATACTAAACAGTGGATATAACCGTGTAACTGATGATCTGTGATATTTTTTAGCCAACCAAGGGAAATAAGTCACTTAATTATAAACACTATTTCAGTAAACTGTGATACTATAATAAATAGAAGTAAAAAAAAGATTTTTAAAAACCACGTTTTTATAAGCGGACTAAAAAGAATAAAATAATTTAAAACTTATTAGTTAAAGTACTTCGATTCAATATGACTAAAAACGTGGGGCGGGCGCTTATGAGGTTTAACATAAGCGGTTCACTCATTCTCTCACTTATAAATCTCTCTTTTGCCTTCTAAATTAGAAATCTTTAGTTTTTATACCGAACACCCACCCCACGTTTTTAGTCATATTGAATCGAAGTACTTGAACTAATAAGTTTTAAATTATTTTCTTCTTTTTAGTCCGCTTATAAAAACGTGGTTTTTTAAAATCTTTTTTTTACTTCTATTTATTTTATTCTTTTTAGTCCACTTATAACAACCTGGTTTTTAAAAATATTTTTTACCTCTATTTATTTTACCAAACACCTCACAAGCGCCCGCCCAACGTTTTAAAAACATTGTGATGTGGTCACGGGCAGGGTTGTTAATAATACTAAAAAAAAATATTGGCAATACCAATACCAATACTGCCAGTAAAATCTATTGGCAATACCAATACCAACATGGGCGCCCGCAGGGGGGGGCAAGGGGGGGCGCTTGCCCCCCCCCTGGATTGATGGATTTTAAAAATAATTTGACAATAAAAGACAACAAATTTATTAAAGTAAAGAGAAAATAAACAGAAAGTATCTAAGCTGATGCTGATTTCGTTTTACTGGGTAATTATGTTTATATTTTCTATATTGTAGAGAATTAGGGCAGTTAAACGGTCTTTAAATCAAAGATTGCTGTTGCTGGCAAGGACTTTTAGTCTGGTCAGGACTGACCAAGATGTGTGAACTGCCCCATGCGGTAGCTTGGATAGATGAATAGACCGAACCGCGTCCAGACGCCCAGAGGTGCTTAATGTAGACTCTGTTATCTAAAGGTCAGCCGTCCGCTTCGGAATTGAGACAGCAGCGGAATCAAGGAGTGAGGCAATAAAGAGGAAATAATAAGTCTTCATGTAGTCTTACAGTCTTGGTGTTTGAATTGAGTGAAAGCAGAGAGTTTAGTCCAACCAGTAGTAATGAGGCCCAATACACCCACATACCAACAGGTTCTCTACAATATTAATTATTTTATGTACAACCGTATGTTGTGAGTCAAACGTTGTTTTGAACATAAGTATTTTTATTATGGATGTGGCCGTGTGCCCCCAAAAACATACATGGGGAGCGCCAGCCACTGTGCTCCCCTCCCCCTTTCTCACGCATGCAACAAAGGGCCCTCTGTTCACTCCCGGTGACGGTACCTGGGGTGTTGGATTACTGATGACTGACAGGAATTCGGAAGTGAGGACATCCGGCTCCAGAAATTTATTGGACTCGGAAGTAAAAGCTTCCACAGCCATCCCCCCTGCAGCCCACCACACTATTGTGGTGGAGCTTGGAATGCGTCGGGCAGAGGTGAAAATTATCGGTTCTCTAAACAATACCGCCCCCAGCCCAGCACAATGTTGTGTATTTGGCTGCCGGATGTGAGGCCTTCCGAATTCCTCCTAACAATGACCGGAAATGACTTATACAGATTAGAGTATATGACAATACTGCTGGACCGGATCAAACACCTTACGGCTCGCCGACTATATAAGGAAGAGAACATTTAGGGAGAACATTTTAGAGACAGCATTTAGGTGCGACATGTAAGACAATTAGGACAGTGCTGTAGAGATAGTCGTCAGTAGGGCATAGACGGTAGCATAACTGTATAATATGTTTCCTGTGTTAGTTCAAGAACTTATACATCAATAACTGTGTGTACCAAAGCAAAGAAGTTATTGCAATAAACAGTTTACTTTTAGGCGTCATGGATATCCGGAAATTTTTAAAACCTCTCACACAGCCACAGCAATCGATTCCAGATGTAGAAGACATAACGTTAACTCCTGTCTGCAAAAAACGGAAAACGGACACTGTTGCTTGTTCATCTGGAGCAGCAACGCTACCACCAGAACCAGACCCTGACAAGCTTGAAAGTAGAGATACTATGTTAACATATGACATTGGAAACTATGTAAAATCTACTACGAAGATTGCTGTCGATCTTAAGTATCGTTTGCTAACTGATCCATACAAGCCTCAACAGTCATATGATTTTGAAGGTGACATATCTGGAAGTGGAAAACGTTGTTTCAGGGAATCTTGGCTGACAAAGTATAGTCCATGGTTATCATATTCACCAAGGTTAAAAGGTGCCTTTTGCATTTTCTGTGTTTTATTTCCGCAACCAGTTCAAAGAGGAATTCAAGGTGCCTTTATTACTACTCCTTGCACAAAGTACAAAGATTTTAATGAATGTGCAAGAAACCATATCAGCTCAGCATGGCATCGTGGGTCTCAACAAGATGCTGAACACTTCACGTCAACCATTAGAGATCCAAATAAGGTTATTATTTGTCAGGTAGATAATTCAGTAAAACGAATTATTGAAGAAAACAGAAAGAAACTGTATCCTATTATTTCAACAATCTTATTTTGCGGAACAAACGATTTGGCAATTCGTGGGAAAAATAGCACCAAAGGAAATGCCGAACAACTTTATGCTTATCGAATTGAGGGAGGAGACAGTATTTTAAAAAACCATTTTGATACAGCTGCTGAAAATGCACGTTACACATCACACCGAACTCAGAATGATTTGATCAACATGTCTGAACAAGCTCTGCGAGAAGACATTGTAAAAGCTGCCAACAATGCTGTTGGATTCTCGATCATAGCCGATGAAACAGCAGATATCTCAGGAACAGAACAATTATCACTGGGAGTCCGGTTTGTAGATACGTCTAGTGAGCAGGCTATGATTCGTGAGGAATTCCTTGGATTTTCTCCTCTGAAAGATATGGACGCCGCCACGATATCTGATTGTATTATTGAACATTGCAAAACATTTGGTCTTCTCCTTAATAATCTGCTGGGTCAAGGTTATGATGGATGCTCTACAATGGCCGGGAAAGAAAATGGTGTTCAGGCAAAAATTCGAAGTATTTACCCCAAGGCTGCCTTTGTTCACTGTGCCTCGCATAGACTGAATCTCGTAGTAAATGATCTTAATAATGTTGCAGTGATACGAAATACTATTGGTACTATCAAAGCAATTATTACATTTTTTCGTGAAAGTCCAAAAAGGAGGTCCTCTGTTCCAAATATTCCTCTGCTGTGTGAGACAAGATGGACAAGCAAGTATAAAAGTATTCGGATTTTTTCTAGTAAATTTGAAGATATTTATTGTCAACTGGAAGAATTTTCATTGCATGCAAATGGAAATACACGACAGGCTGCACATCAATTATATTGTTCATCAAAGTCCAGCACGTTTTTATTTTGTCTCAATATTATTTCGCAGTACTCTGCCATACTGGAACCAGTTACTCAGGCTCTTCAAGCTGTTCAAGTTGATCTTCCAGAAGTCCAACTGCAAGTTCAAAACCTGCTCAGTGTAATAAAACTTCACCGAGGTGATTCCGATAACTATTTCAGGGATATTTTTGAGAAAACAGTACAAATCGCACAGAAGGTGGATATTGAACTGATTATCCCAAGACAGTGTGGAAGACAAAAGCATCGAAGTAATCCAGAAACCACAAGTGTTGAGGAGTACTTCAGACAAACAGTTTACATTCCATACTTGGATTCTCTAATTAGCTCAATTGAGAGTCGATTTTGTGACGCCAACAGTGCACAATTTAACTTAACGTTGCTACACCCTTCGAAATTGTACAAATTGAATCGTCAACAGTTTAAGGATACAATGTCTACTATTAATCAGGTATACCACATTGATAATTTTGAAAGTGAAGCCTTGAGTTGGTTTGATTTTTGGAAAACGCGAGAATACAAAAGTAGCCAAGATTTCCTCGACTTGTTACCGTTTACAAAGTTTTATCCGGCTGTCAGGTATGCCTTACTAGTTTTGCTAACATTACCAGCAACAACATGTACTGTGGAGCGGTCGTTCAGCACATTACGTCGTGTAAAAACATGGCTTAGATCTACAATGTCAGATGAACGTCTGTCTGGGTTGTGCATGTTAAGCGTACACAGAGACAAAGTGAACGGCAACAAAAAAGACTTTATGGACAAAATTGTAGATATGTTTGGCAGGGATAACAGACGACTCCAGTTCTTGTTTAAAGAATAAATTTTATTTTAAAATTATGTTTCGTTATATACTTGCATACATTGTGTAAATAACAACTTTGGTACTAATGTATGCCCTTCATTACTACAGTGCCCAGTCCGTTCGTTTACAATACATATACGCTACAGTAAATTAAAACTACATTAAAACATTACTAAAAATATTTTGCCCCCCCCCTAGAAAATTTTCTGCGGGTGCCCATGATATACCAATACAATTTTAAAACCAGTATTGCAATACCAATATTTATTTATTATTGCCTTACAAATACCAATATTTGGGTCATTCGACGAATAAAACGCAAATACGTAATTCATCCCTCTATATCACTTACATCGTTAAACGATAACAACATTTTTGGCTAATTTAGACAATGTATTTTTAACCAAATTTTGTTCAATAGTTAACACTTGCTTCATCAGTTTTCCTCAAAGCATTCAAAAGTCTTTGACAACATATTAAATAAGTCGGCATACCTTAACGTCCTTAAGCAACAAGATTTTTAATATGTATACTGTAAACATATTGTGAATGAATGAATGGATGGATGGATGAATGAATGAAGCAAATGACTGTCATAGAAAAGCAAATGATTAATGATACATAAACGGTTAAAAATCATACTATAGTAAAAACAGTCAGACCGAGTCAGTGGATTGCATCACATCTGGAAAACTAAAGATGAATTTTAGTAGAGTTCACAGGGTAACGCCACCTATTTGGCCGTTACCACTTAGCCAGGCGAAGAAAAGTAACCATTTCAAAATGCGCACTGCTCAGTCGTGAACGAAGAGGGGAAAATACTCGTCCTCCTAATGAAAACAACCTTTCAACAGTAGCGCTTGAAGGAAGTCCTGTATTCAGGTCTATGTATATTTTACGGATATGTGGATAGGCATCCAATGATGCAATACTGTCTGAAGTGTCTGCCAAGTAATTATTAATATTTTGATTCACATCAGGTGAATCATTCACACGATGTCGTCTGGCTGACAATCCAGCGAAGAAGTCTGGCTGATTATCTGTACCATCAGCAGCAGCCGATGTTGCTTTCTGATCATCAGTAGGAGCAACCAACAGTGATTGTGAAACGCGTCTCTCCAGTGCTTCAATAAAATGCGAACGCTGTAAATCATCTTATATCCAGTCCAATTTGAATTTGGGATGTACAACGGATGCCAGCTGAGCATCAATGCTGTCAAAAATGTTTGAAAATCTTCTATCGATGGCATTCAAAAGACATGAAGCTAATGGAGAACAAATTACGAGCCGATCATTCTTTCCTTGATCAAGAAACACTTTTAACTGAGCCTTCATCACGACAAGTGTTGGTAGAAGGAAACCAAGTCCAATGTCTTTTTTAGTTTCACCCTGCAAAATATCTAGTCCACAGCAAACAGGCTTCATAACAGCAACATACTCTTTAACAAATGTTTTCTGTACAGGCTGTAGTCTTTTGATATCAAGTTCATCACATAGTTTGTCAAACTTAACTTCCGTTACTGGTCAATGCTCATTGCCAAAGATATCATATATGATTTGATTTCTATTATCATTCATTTCATTGATCAGTCTCATTCAAAAATTGTTTGGCAATGTCACTCGCAAGGTGGCGACACCAAAGAAAAATTTATTATATTCAGCTTTATTCACAACCAATGTCGTAGAGAATTTATTGAATATTGCTTTTAGTATTGGTTAAAAATCAATACCAATATCAAAAATAATTATTGGCAAAACCAATACCAATATCAAATTTCAAGAAGTATTGCAATATCGTCCCAATACTTAAAAAAGTATTGGCAATACTACCAATACCAATACAATATTGCAATATTAACAACCCTGGTCACGGGGTGAACTCACAGATGTCAACAAAAGCCGACAGATGCTTTTATATAGACTATAGAGAAACTTAAAAGTTCAATAATTTAATAACGGTACATTTGATCGATCTGAAATTGTGATACAATGCATTGTCATCCAAGATCTATCTGTGGTAAAATTTTCAGATCTCTAGGACCATCAGAAGTGGTTCAATTTTACGTTGGCAGATTTGAAAAAATCTTGGACAAACAAACAATGTCCAACGAAAGCGAGTTAATAAAAACGTGGTAAAAAATATACTTTTAATCTCCAATAAATAATACACATTGAAGAGCTAAAGGGAAGAAACGGATATGACACATTTTTGTAGTTTTGAGAGATTCAAGTTTGAAATTTCAAAGTTTTCCAGATTTCTAATAAATTAACTAAATAGATTTGAATTTTAAATAGGGCCAGACACAAAATTTTTTACATAAAATCTTATTCAGAACATTCTATGTTTGATCCTCTATCAGAGACAAGGTATAACTCTCTCCTTGATTTAAGAATAGGAAAAAATCACTAAGGAACTTTTTCGGCTATGTGGTTAATTGTTTCGTAAGGCCTTTAAGTAATCGTCTTGTTACTGTTTAGAATTGTCTTCCTGTTCGAAATAAAATGAGAAAAAGACGATATTACAGTCTCCCGTCACAAGTGTCGTGTCCAGTGCCGTGTCCAGTGTCGTGTCATGCGTTTATTCAATCAGAGCACCGTAACTCTATTTGGTGTTTTAAAAACCAATACTTTTAATAGCCTTTTTAAAATTCTAAGTCTTAAATGTGTGGCGCATGGAGACTTGTCAAATAGGTTTAATAGATGAACTATCAAAAGGCTTAGACAAAAATGATCAAATAGATAGAATATTACTAGACTTCTCAAAAGCATTTGACAAAGTTCACCACCTTAGTTTACTTAAAAAACTTAACTACTTTGGAATCTCAGGTTCCTTACATCACTGGATCCAAGACTTCCTTTTGGGAAGGGAGCAAACTGTAATAATTAATGGATCTAAATCTGCACCAATAAAGGTCAATTCAGGAGTTCCACAAGGAACTGTGCTAGGTCCCTTACTCTTTTTAATATATATAAATGATTTACCCAACAAAATCTCAACAGGAACAAAAGTTAGGTTATTTGCTGATGATTGTATAATCTATAGAACAATTAAATCAGAACAAGATAGCAAAATTTTACAAAAAGACCTAGATGAATTGATAAAATGGGAAACTAACTGGAGTATGAGTTTCCACCCAGAAAAGTGTCAACTGTTAAGAGTAACAAAGAAAAAGAAACAAATAAATTCAAAATATTTCATTCATGGAAAGGAACTAACCCAAACTAAAGATGCAAAATACTTAGGAGTCATAATAAATGAGAAACTATCATGGAATCCCCATGTCAATGAAGTTATTAAAAAATCAAACAAAACCTTAGGGGCCGTCCATAAATGACGTCACGCGATTTTTGTCGATTTTTTACCCCCTCCCCCCCTCGTCACGCGACGTCACAAAAACTTAGACCCCCCTCTAAAAATACGTCACAAATCTTTGACACAAAAAAAAATTAATAACAAAGAAACTAAAACAACTTTATTTACTATTTGAAAATAAGTATATTTCCAATCACTTTTATTGTCATTTAAGTATTTATTATTTATTTAGTGAAGATCTAAATTGTAATATCGTAACCAGCGTGAATCATTTTTAAAAGCGTTTAACCGGCCTTCAGAAAACGAACTGTGTTAACATCCTTAGCTTATATTTTATTTTAATGAATACAAATTAAACATTGACTATTGATCATCACGGTTAACGTCTTTGTTTAGAAAAAAAATTATTTAAAAATAGCATTTTTAAAATGTATTTTTTTTTAATCCCTCAATTGACTGACGGCGAGGTCGGCGAACAGAGGTAAATAACCTGAACTGGGGTCAAAAAGGGAATTCTTGGGGGTAATGCAGAATCATTTGGGACATATAACATCCACTACAATCCGCTAGATCTATTAAAATACGTCATGTGTACGTGTACGCTTGGAAAATATGCCCATTATTAAACAGGTTCCTTCCAGAAAATGCCTTTTTTTTAAAATTTGACAACTATGTAGATTTCTTACCTACGCACTATATGAAGACACCTAAATCTACCATACTTTCATTTATATTGACACGAGTGACAATAATCCACATGACTTGTCTTTATCACGCATCATTTCTGTGATATTTAAAATTAATGCCTTAAAAACTGAGCTAAGAAGAAAAGTTGTTTTGTTCTCCTCTCGAATTGCAATGTCAAGAATTTGATGCATTCAATAAAGTCAATGAATACTTGACTAATTTTAAATGGGCTCATTTCTCATTATATCTAGAACAGTGCTTCTCATACTTTTTAGTATTGCGGACCAGCAGGAATTTTTTCCATTGTACCAGGGACCTGTGCACTATTTTCCCTGCACTGACATTTTTTTCTGTCCTATTTTTGAGAACATCTGCGGACCGGACCCCTTAGGCTTTGGGGCCGTCCATAAATGACGTCACGCACCTAGGGGGGTCACACTTGTGTGACGTTGCGTGACGAGGGGGAGGAAGGGGGGTTGAAGAAATGTGACGTCACATCAAAAGGGTAACTTTAAATAAAACATCCACTGAAATATTTGGTCGCTTACAATTTATTTAATGACTTTTTTTTTCTTTTAAATCAGTGCTTCTCAATGTGCTGGTCGGTAGGCCATCAGACGCTGGTTGGCGTATGCTATCAAGACACGAAAATTAAATCTAATTATAATCCTTAAGTTTGAGAATCCACAAGATAACATATGAAATTGTTACACTGCGTCGTTTGATGTTGACATCAAAGAATTTGTGATCTAACCGCAGCTCCGTTTGGTTCTCTCATGCCCGTTACCACAAAATATACAATTTTATGTATGCGTTACCCCCCCCCAGACTCTAGGTCCTGCTCATGTGACTCGGGGATTTGGGGGAGCGTCTTTAGCACCCCCACCCCACCCCCCCCCGAAAATGCTACTGGTGAGTTTTACAAGCATGACAAGTGTCTAAAAATGATTTGAATAGGATTATGTGTAGATATTTTAAGTCAAAACGACACGGAATATCCTTTTTCTTTAAAAGGGGAGGGGGGAGGGAATCTATTTGATAGAATTAAAAACGTTTTAAGTTTGATATAATTGTTCGATGGTTTTTTATAAAACGCCCCTGGCCATTCTAGTCTTCTAGATCAGTGCTTCTCAAAGTGGTGGTCCGCGGACCGATGCCAACCGCTGCCGGTCCGCAGATGTTCTCAAAAATAGGACAGAAAAAAATGTCAGTGCAGGGAAAATAGTGCACAGGTCCCTGGTACAATGGAAAAAATTCCTGCTGGTCCGCAATACTAAAAAGTATGAGAAGCACTGTTCTAGATATAATGATAAATGAGCCCATTTAAAATTAGTCAAGTATTCATTGACTTTATTGAATGCATCAAATTCTTGACATTGCAATTCGAGAGGAGAACAAAACAACTTTTCTTCTTAGCTCAGTTTTTAAGGCATTAATTTTAAATATCACAGAAATGATGCGTGATAAAGACAAGTCATGTGGATTAGATTATTGTCACTCGTGTCAATATAAATGAAAGTATGGTAGATTTAGGTGTCTTCATATAGTGCGTAGGTAAGAAATCTACATAGTTGTCAAATTTTTAAAAAATGCATTTTCTGGAAGGAACCTGTTTAATAATGGGCATATTTTCCAAGCGTACACGTACACATGACGTATTTTAATATATCTAGCGGATTGTAGTGGATGTTATATGTCCCAAATGAGTCTGCATTACCCCCAAGAATTCCCTTTTTGACCCCAGTTCAGGTTATTTACCTCTGTTCGCCGACCTCTGTCTTACGGGATGCCCGTCAGTCAATTGAGGGATTTTTAAAAAATACATTTTAAAAATGTATTTTTAAATAATTTTTTTTCTAAACAAAGACGTTAACCGTGATGATCAATAGTCAATGTTTAATTTGTATTCATTAAAATAAAATATAAGCTAAGGATGTTAACACAGTTCGTTTTCTGAAGGCCGGTTAAACGCTTTTAAAAATGATTCACGCGGGTTACGATATTACAATTTAGATCTTCACTAAATAAATAATAAATACTTAAATGACAATAAAAGTGATTGGAAATATACTTATTTTCAAATAGTAAATAAAGTTGGGTTTTTTTTGTTTGTTTTTTATTATTTTTTTTTAGTTTCTTTGTTATTAATTTTTTATTTTATTTTTTTTGGTCAAAGATTTGTGACGTATTTTTAGAGGGGGGGGGGTCTAAGTTTTTGTGACGTCGCGTGACGAGGGGGGGAGGGGTCAAAAATCGCGTGACGTCATTTATGGACGGCCCCTTTATAAAAAGAAAACTTTACAAATGTAATAAAGATATAAAACTAAAATGCTATCTCACTTTGGTGTGACCTTTACTAGAATATGCATCTTCTGTATGGGACCCATCCACCAAAGAAAACATTGATAAACTAGAAAAAATCCAAAAAAGAGCTGCCAGATTCATTACTGGAGAATATTCAAAACTGACAAGAATAACACCATTAGTTAAATCATTAAACCTTTGAAACACTAGAGGATAGAAGAACCAAGAGTAAAGTAGTAATCATACATAAAGCAAGTAATTCTAATTTAGAAATACAACACAAAGATAACTTAATACAACCCTCAGATAGACATAAGGATAAAAACACCTTTCTTATTCCGTATGCAAGAACAAACTCATACAAATTTTCGTTCTTCCCGTCCGGAATTCGGGCGTGGTATGGGTTGCCTGAAGAAACCAGGAAAGCCAACACTTTATCAACATTTAAAACTCTAATAAGAATGCAGGACTAAACACAAACCATAGATAAGCGTAGGACGCAATAATCTTCTGTATAGAAGGAGCGTCTGTAAACAGATAAGATAAGACATCCTGTAATAGAAAGATAAGATGTGAATCTGATTCTTTATTCCCCAATTTTTTTATATATATGGCTTTATATGGCTTGCTAGACAAGGAGCAAATTTCGCTATAAGTTCGAGTAGTCAGAGGAAATTGCCATTGTGAGGAGTGCAAAATGTTTCCTTATCTCCTCTGAAAGGTAAACCAGGTTCTGCCATAGGCCATAGTAATTATGACATCACTACACGTTCAAGAAAATTGTTCCAGTACTGCCGTTCAGAGGCGTCACTAGGGTTGGTGTCACCCGGGGCGGTAGCTCATGGTGTCACCCCTTCATGACTGAAGGGGCCGTCCATAAATGACGTCACGCGAGGTTGACGATTTTACCCCACCCTCCCCCAGCGTCATACTTTGTTACAAAAACTTAGACCCCACCCCTTTTTTACGATATGACGTCACAAAGTTTTGACACCCCCCCCCCAAGCCGTAATTTCTTAATAAAAATTAGCATGTTGCAAATTTTTTTTTCATTTAAACATGTATTTAGGGTAAGTGTGCACACTAATATCGAAACACGCGTGAAGTCATTGAAAACGTAATTAAATAAATGGTAAACAATCAAATATTTAAGTGGAACTTTTATTTAAAGTTGTGCGTTTTTTATGTGACGTCACATTTCTCAAACACCCCCCTCCTCGTACCACATCGTCCCAGATGCGTGACACTCTATGGCGGATTAAAAAGGGGGGGGGTTTGCTGAACGGGCTATAGCCCCCAATAATTTTAGGTCCCCCAAACTTATTATGAATTATAGTGTATAATAAAGATGCAGGCCATTATGTTTGTACGAATCCCTGAAAATGCCTTGGACAGTCATACGGCAATGCTGCAAATGAGTAGGAAGTATAACGGAAACCAGGCTATTCTTCGTGAGAAGTTCATTGTAGCTCATTATATGCCGTGCACAGCTCATTCCTTTAATTTGGTTGGGAAAAGAGCAGCATGTTGTCATGCTGCGGTCAGATTTTTTTGTCTTCTGCAAAATCTTTATACCCGGCTTGTTGCATCTACTCATCGTTGACAGGTACTTCAAAAACATATGAAATTGATACATGCTAACAAAGCCTTGTCTGACACAAGATGGTCAGCCTGACATGATGCTGTAAGGGCTATTAATATCTCATACCATGAGATTATCGCAGCACTGTAAGAATTAGCAACAAATGAAAATCAGCCACGTGACTGTCGACTTGAAGAAGAAGGATTTCTAAAGGAAATTGAACAACTGGAAGTCGCTATTTTACTTGAAATTTGGGAAAAAATTTTAGAAAGGAAGTCTCTCATTAAGTTTGTTAAAAGATAGCATTCTTAATTTGATTCCTATGAAGACAAAGGAAAGGAAAAGTACGTGGTAAAAACAGTGTAAACAATCTTCAATACTATCAAACAAAAAAGAAAGCGTCAGTTTGATAAGGGGACATCAACAAAACAGTACTCTCCTCGAGACAAAAATTCAAGATTGAGGTATTTCTTGTCATCATTGACAAACTTTCTTAAGCCCTATAACATCGGTTAGGCGCATATAAAGACATCCATGAGAAATTTGGCTTTCTTACAGACTTAACTGAGCTCAGCAATTTCGCCACCCGATGGGCAGCAGCCAAGTTAATGGAAGAACATTCAAGTGATTTCGAAGAAGGGGTCGGGTAAATCCGAAGCAACCGTTTCGTCCCCTCAATTTACTAGCAACGCCATCGAGCGGTGCCGGTTTAGGGCCAGGAGCACCAGTACGGATTAGCAAAAAGTGCCGCGAAGAACGCATTGGACGCCAGCTCTAGGAAACCTTCCAGTGAGGGTTGCACCCTAGGTAGGTCTTTGATGATCCCCCGGTCTGCGGCGGTCCTAACTATGGAGACCCGTTTGCTTTGCCGGGATGGCGCCAAAGTGGTAGCGGGTCGTAGTAGGAAATTCCACCACCTCCTTGTGAGGGCAACTTAGTGGGAGGCATCTTCGACTGTATGTCCTGGATGCCCTTGGCCGCTTCAGAAGCGACCGCTTTTGTCCTCAGCTGTTACGTCCCTTTGGTGGCCAGATGGCTAAGGGGGTCTTCCGGGAAGACCCATAAAGAGCACTAGGCTCGGGGCTTCTGATTTTCTTCCACATGTAGGTTCATGAGTGATTTCGAAGACTGCTTACCTTCAGAATTAGTCCAATTTTCAGAACTCTTAAAAAAGTTATTGTCCAGCCCCAGGCTCAGGGTAAGGAAAAGGAATTAGCACAAAGCGAAACTCAAAAAACTTGCACAGAGCTAAATATTTTGCTGCTTTTGAATGAGCTATATTTCACACAGTCCTTTACAAATGCACACATCGCACTTCGCATCTATCTTTCAATGATGACATCAAACTGCAGCTGAGAGCGATCCTTTTCAAAGTTGAAAAGAATATATAATGAGTTAGAATTTGCATGGGACGAAAAAGGCTGAATATGCTCTCTCTAATGAGCATTGAAAAGGAACTTGTAAGCTTACTTAGCTTTATTAGCCTTTATTGACTTGATTGAAAACTTCGCCATTTGAAAAATTCGCAAACGAAAGTTGTAGGTTGAACTGATAATCATAAATATTTTTCAATAATTTTTGTTATTTCAAATAGAGAAAAGAATTCTTTACCTCATGAAATTTAAAATTTAAAAAAAACGGAATAACGCGTAATACTATTCTTTACGGGGCGCGTTCGTACGCACTAAACAGCGTAAGTCGGGATGGGACCGTCGTAACCGGAGGACTACCTGTATATAAACATGCATATCTATGCTTTTACGCCTTTAATAAATATATATATACTAGAAATATACCCGCACTTTGTAGCGGGAGTGTTCTGGTCCTTTATCCAAGTATTAGGTGATGGTTATTACAATTTTTATTTGCCAAGTTAAATTTCAGATTCATCTATTTAGTTAAAATCTTATGAGAAACAGAGATATGTCATTTTACTGCGTGAGTTGTTTTCACTTAATGCAGTGCCTTTTAACATAACCTTACTATTCAAAAGATATGATTTATTAAATAATGATTCTTGCCGACCATAATAACTAAATTTACAATTTCATTCCCACTTGTACAAAATTAACATAACTTATATGTTTTCCGAAAGAGCTCTACCACCCTCGTCACTCAAAAATTTAATATATAATTACGAAACTGCATCGTATCACAATTGTACGTTATATAATATTTGTAACCTCGTCTATGAGATAAAGAACATGTGGCACTATCCCTTTAAAAGGCAAAAGCTAATTGACTCATAGCGCAAATAAACAAAATTATAAATGTACTTTCTAAAATACTATTTTTTTAAAAAACGGTCGTATTAAAATGATATTAAAAAAATGTGCACACCATATTTAGACATATAGAAAGCTGGCCGCATAAAATAAAGTCTTGTTATAAAGTAAATGTACTGGACCAAAATAACTCTTCATTTTGACGTATTCATAATTGTCTAAACAGGGAAATAATATTTAATATTTTTTATGTCTCTATATTTTACGATTTATATTTACGGTTTATAAGCAATGTGTATAATTTCAAAAAGGAATCTTTTTGGCTGTTCCCTATTTCGGATAAGGCATCATATTTGTAAATTATATTCAATGCACACACACAACACCAGATTTTATATCTGAAAAATAAAATAAATTTAAAAAAAAAGATTCAACCGTTTGGTAATAGGCGCATCTTAAAATGATTAAAAGGCAATTTTAGAAATTGCCTATACTATTCTGAATACAAAGGAATGAACATAAAAACATATTCTATTCGCAATTCATATTAATTAAGCATTTTCAGGATTACTTCATTAAATTTAGTCAAATTTTGTTAATACGTTCGGTAGCGAAAGTTTATAATGTATAGTGTATATAAAGCTTAAGTAAACAGTTTTAAAGTGTAAGTTTATTTGACATAGGCCATCACTTTCAACATAAAATAAACTCGCTACATCTATGGTTTTTAATTAAATGTCGAGTTATGAATTAAATTTTTAAAAAATCCCAATTTTATTAATTGCATGTAAAATATTAATACAATGCATCGTGAAAATAATTAAAATTAAAATAATTTAAACGCATATGTAATATATAAAGCTCAGTTGATATTTTTATGTTTGTTTGTTTGTATACATTAAAGAAAGGCCACTGCTTTGTTGACATTTTCCAAAAGATCTCTGCCACTGTCGTCACTAAAAAAAGCCCTTATATATTTACGACACTGCATCGTAACACAATTGTAATTAATACAATATTTGCAACAGCGTCTATGAGATAAAGATAATAAAGATAAATAAAGAAATTAGGCTTTATTCCTAATGTAAAAAAAAACAAAAAACAAATCAATTTTATGTTGAAAATGCATGTGAAACCATTACAATAATCAATTTTAAAAATGGCTTATGTTAATCCATCATCAAAGGAATGAACATAACATATTCAATTCGCAATACAAAATAATTAAGCGTTTTCAGGATCACTTTATTTAGTTTAATCTACGTATGTTAATAGGTCCGGTAGCCTAAGTTTAAATAGTATAAGTGTATAGGTTATGTAAAAGACAATAGCTTATGTAAAAGACAAACAAAATATAAATGTTATATTAATAGGACACAGCTAAATTTAAGATGCGTACACGAAAATGTGCGCACAGTAATCAGGCGATAAAAGATTTTAAAACGTGCAACGCTAAAAATGAAGCCTTGAAAAAAATACTGACACAATTATTGCATAAATAGGTTTTTCATTAAATGTCGAGTTATGGAACAGAAAATAATTAAAACAAATTCGCAATTAAATTTAAACGTGTAAACAATTAAATCTAATGCATCGTGTGGCAGTTGTAATTAAATATGTTTACGTGTCTATCTAATATATAGAAAGTAACAGAAAAGAAAATGACAATTCTTTGTACTACACAGCTCAAATTATGAAGCGTACACGAAAATGTGCGCACCGTAATTATACATTATAATATTTTTTCAAATGCGCACGGCTGAAAATAAAGTATTGGCATTGGGGAAAAAAAACGTCACCAAAAGTAACTCGCTTTGAACGGCATTTGAACGTCCGCGTAAATTTGTTCAATACAGAAATGAGGTTAAATTTTTTATTCTTTGTCTCTGCATTTTCTGATTATTTAATTTACGGCATTCGGGCAAAAGGGACAATTACAAAAACTAACTTAAAACCACCTTCAGGGTAAAAGGAACCGTTCTGCCAAATTTGGTCCCCTTCCGTCATTTGGTTTTTCCGTGATTGTCTAACAGAAAGTCGAAAAGTGAAACATACAAACATACAAACATAAAAAGATACAAACACCAACTGCGCTTTATATATTACTAGTAGACCCGTCGTGCGTTGCAACGATCAAAGTAAAAAGGAATAAATTTAAAGAAACCAATGAGTGGTATGTTTAAAAATAATTCTGAAGAAATCTTTGTGGAGTGTGAAAAAAAAATCCAAGTTTCATAGCAAACGGATAAATAAATTAATAATTAAATAGGGTACAAAAGAAGAAACGATTAAAAGGGCCCCGGCCCCAAAATGAGTGATATTATAGGTTTTTTTTTAATTGCCATTGTACTTATTTCTTAAACGTTTAAGATTTTATTCACTATTCAGTCATTAACAATCTTGACAAATAAAGACACATGTATCCATTATTATACAAATTGAAATTAACATGTGTTTTGAACTTTATATCTTGCCCAGAATGGGCCCTGGGGCCCTTAATGTTGTTTTTATCTATTGTACTCAATATATATTCCTCAATATCGTGTAAAATTGAATAGGGAATACAATGATTAAAGTTCAGTAAAAAGACTTTTTCGAAGGAATGGAAATTAAGAGTTCAGTGCCCTATAGTAATATAGGCTCTTAAGTTTTTATATTCTAAGTTTTGTCAAAATCCAGTTTTTTTCTCAATATCTAACTCTTAAACTACTTTTTATATACCTACAATCGGGGGAAAATAGCATTAAGGGGCCCTGGCCCATTCGGTGCAAGAGGTCAATTTCAAAAACATGTTCATTTAGTTCGTTTTTATTGTGGCTATATTTCTCAAGCTCTTTAAAAAGTAAATAGGAAAAATATCTTAAACATATACGAAAAAAGATATGTGGGGCCCCGGCCACGAAGATATTGGCATTAGAAGTGCAGTGTCTATAGTATTTTAATAAAGGCTACCAAGTTTATGTGTGCAAAGTTTGGTGAAGATCTATTCATTTACTAAGTAGCTAACGTAGAAACTATTTTTTATATAGCTCACATAAGATAAAAACGACATTAAGGGTCCCAGGGCCCATTCTGGGCAAGATATAAAGTTCAAAACATCTGTTCATTTCAATTAGTATAATAATTGATACATGTGTCATAATTTGTCAAGATTGTTAATGAATGAATGGTGAATAAAATCTTAAACGCTTAAAAAATGTGAATTTTTGGGCCCCCAGCCCCAAAGGAATGAATATTAGCAGTTTAGTGCCCTATAGTATTTTAATATTGGCTATCAAGTTGTCATATACACATTTTGGTTTAGATCCAATAATTTACACAGTAGCTAAAGATTAAACTAATTTTTATATAGCTCGTATAAGCAAAACATGACGATATGGGCCCCCGGCGCCCCATGAGTGTTAAATTTTGAAAAAAGTGATAGTTACCATCCCGGGAGCATACTCAACAGTCTTGAAAAGTTTCATGACGATCGGGTGAATGGTTTAGACAGCTATAAAGGACATTCACACACACACAAACATATTTAAATATTTATATATATATATATATATATATATATATATATATATATATATATATATACTTGAAAAATACCCGCACTTTGTAGCGGGAGTGTGCTGACCCTTTATCCAAGTATTAGGTGATGGTTATTACAATTTTTATTGCAAAGTTAAATTTCAGATTCAACTATTTAGTTAAAATCTTATGAGAAACAGAGATATGCCATTTTACCGCGTGAGTTGTTTTCACTTAATGCAGTGTCTTTTAACATAAACTTACTATTCAAAAGATATGACTTATTAAATAATGATTCTTGCCGACCATAATAACTAAATTTACAATTTCATTCCCACTTGTACAAAATTAACATAACTTATATGTTTTCCGAAAGAGCTCTACCAACCTCGTCACTCAAAAATTTAATATATAATTACGAAACTGCATCGTATCACAATTGTAAGTTATATAATATTTGTAACCTCGTCTATGAGATATAGAACATGTGGCACTATCCCTTTAAAAGGCAAAAGCTAATTGACTCATGGCGCAAATAAACAAAATTATAAATGTACTTCCTAAAATACTATTTTTTAAAAAAAAACGGTCGTATTAAAATGATATAAAAAATGTGCACACCATATTTAGACATACAGAAAGCTGGCCGCATAAAATAAAGTCTTGTTATAAAGCAAATGTACTGGACCAAAATAACTCTTCATTTTGACGTATTCATAATCGTCTAAACAGGGAAATAATATTTAACATTTTTATGTCTCTATATTTTACGATTTATATTTACAATGCAATGTGTATAATTTCAAAAAGGAATCTTTTTTTTGTTCCCTATTTCGGATAAGGCATCATATTTTGTAAATTATATTCAATGCACACCAGATTTTATATCTGAAAAATAAAATACATTAAAAAAAAAGATTCAACCGTCTGTTAATAAGCGCATCTTAAAAATGATTAAAAGGCAATTTTAGAAATGGCCTATGCTATTTTGAATACAAAGGAATGAACATAAAAACATATTCAATTCGCAATTCATATTAATTAAGCGTTTTCAGGATCACTTCATTAAATTTAGTCAACTTTTGTTAATACGTTGGGAAGCGAAAGTTTATAATGTATAATGTATATAAAGCTTAAGTAAACAGTTTTAAAATTTACGTTTATTTGACATAGGCCATCACTTTCAACATAAAATAAACTCGCAACATCTATGGTTTTTAATTGAATGTCGAGTTATGAATTAAGTTTTAAAAAATCCAAATTTTATTCAGCATGTAAAATATTAATACAATGCATCGTGAAAATAATTGAAATAAAATAATTTAAACGCATATCTAATATATAAAGCTCAGTTGATATTTTTATGTTTGTTTGTTTGTATCCATTAAAAAAGGGCCACTGCTTTGTTGACATTTTTCCAAAAGATCTCTGCCACTGTCGTCACTAAAAAAGCTCTTATATATTTACGACACTGCAATGTAACACAATTGTAATTAATTCAATATTTGCAACAGCGTCTATGAGATAAAGATAATAAAGATAAATTAAAAAATTAGGCTATTTTCCTAATTTTTAAAAAAACAAACAAACTAAACAAATGAACTTTATGTTAAAAATGCATGTGAAACCATCAAAATAATCGATATTAAAAATAGCCTAAGTTTAAATAGTATAAGTGTTCGTTCGTCCGTCGATACGACGAGGACCATTCTAGTCATCCGAGGGTTTTCTGTGCGTGCGCAGATGGCTGATTAGGCCGATCCTTGCACGAAAGGTTCGGGAACAGAAGGGACAGGGGGCGAGTGCGACATCTCCTGGAGGGTTGACAGCATGGGCCTTTCGGGCTTGCCTCTTCTTTTCTGCGGCGGTAATCCGGTTTGCCTCACATGACCTGGCACCTTCGTGGATGGAAGAGCGCCAGGTGGATCGGTCCATTGCAGCTCGTTCCCACGTGTCTGGATTTATGGCAAACGCTTTCATTGAGGCTTTCAGTGTGTCTTTGAAGCGTTTCTTTTGCCCACCGTGGGACCGCTGGCCATACTGGAGCTCACCATAGAAGATTCTCTTTGGCAGTCTCTCGTCTGGCATTCGGACAACGTGCCCTGCCCAGCGAAGCTGGGACTGCATCAGGAGGGTGAAGATGCTGGGGAGACCTGCCTTGGTCAGTACCACTGTGTCTGGAATTTTGTTCTGCCACTTTATGCCGAGAATCTTCCTGAGGCTTGTTAGTATAAGTGTATAGGTTATGTAAAAGACAACAGCTTATGTAAAAGACAAACAAAATATAAATGTTATATTAATAGGACACAGCTAAATTTAAGATGCGTACACGAAAATGTGCGCACAGGCGATAAAAGATTTTAAAACGTGCACCGCTAAAAATAAAGCCTTGAAAAAAATACTGACACAATTATTAAATAAATAGGTTTTTCATTAAATGTCGAGTTATGGAACAGAAAATAATTAATACAAATTCGCAATTAAATTTAAACGTGTAAACAATTAAATCTAATGCATCGTGTGGCAGTTGTAATTAAATATGTTTACGTGTCTATCTAATATATAGAAAGTAACAGTAAAGAAAATGACAATTCTTTGTACTACACAGCTCAAATAATGAAGCGTACACGAAAATGTGCGCACCGTAATTAGACATTATAATATTTTTTCAAATGCGCACGGCTGAAAATAAAGTATTGGCATTGGGGAAAAAAAACGTCACCAAAAGTAACTCGCTTTGAACGGCATTTGAACGTCCGCGTAAATTTGTTCAATACAGAAATGAGGTTAAATTTTTTATTCTTTGTCTCTGCATTATCTGATTATTTAATTTACGGCATTCGGGCAAAAGGGACAATTACAAAAACTAACTTAAAACCACCTTCAGGGTAAAAGGAACCGTCCTGCCAAATTTGGTCCCCGTCCGTCAATTGGTTTTTCCGTGATTGTCTAACAGAAAGTTGAAAAGTGAAACATACAAACATACAAACATTTGAGCTTTATATATTAGATAAAATATTAACTCAAAGACATTGAAATCATAATTTTCCTCAAGAAAAACATCAACAAAGAAAACCCATCTTTTGATTTTTTTCGTTAGGGGGGGGGTGGTGATAAAAATCGTATCCCCCCCACCCCACTGTGGTGGAGGGAGTCGTGAGGTGGGATTCGTTCATGCTGTCGGTGTGTCCAAGCCCAAATGGCTTTATATCTTTTAAAACAGAAGACACTGCCTCTTTCATTCCAGCCTTTTTTAAAGATCTCTCTGCTGCGACTATTTCTTTTCTTTTTTTCCTAATTTGTTTTAATGTTGTTCGTGTGTTGGGACTGCTTTATTATTGCAAGTTAACTGATATTTTTTTAATAAGAGTTTTCGCGTTTAACGTATTTCATTGTATTTCTTAATTTCTTTCTAGATTAAAAAATTTGTCATCTTTTGTTTTCTGACATAAAATCGTACACAGTAAAATTTTAGGCTCGGGTGTCACCCCCTGATGGGTGTCACCCGGGGCGGCCCCCCCGCCCCCCTAGTGACGCCACTGCTGCCGTTTATTATTTATCGNGTTCTGATAGTTTTTATCAGTCAATTGTAGAGCCGCGCTTGCTTTAAGATATGTTACCGAAGCTGTTCCATGGTCTACAGAGTTTTCATGACTGAACGAAATAGGTGTTGCGCCAACCACAAGTTATTTATGTCTAAAATTGTTCACTCAAACCATTTTTGGGCCCCCAAGAAAGTGGGGGCTATAGCTTGTGTAGCTTATAGGAATTATAGGTAAATCCAGGACTGGGCAGAGTGGTACATATGTCCCCTGGCATTAAGGCACGGGGGGCGCCAAAATGAGGCTTATAAGTCACCTTATAACAAATGAATTAGGGTAAATTTTAATTAAAATGGGAGGGGCGCCAATTTTAAGGCTTGTCCCCGGGTGAAAAATATACGCTACTACTAGCTATGCCGCTGTATGAAGTAGGCCTATGATGAATCAGCAACAGTTTCTCTAAAAGTAGATATTTAATGGTCTTATTCTTATCATATCAAAAATCGAAAACGTGCTTCTGCTTCGTTTTTAAGCGCGATAAGCATCAGTTTCGTATGCATGTTTTAAAAAAACACTAGAAGTTTAACCACTTACTTTTAATTGAAGTAATACATGTCAGGCCTACATTATTCCATCATAATAACATTTATTATGATTTATATTGAATTTTTTTTTACATATTATCGAAAACACCATAATATTATGATTTCTAAATAAAATTACATGAATGATCATTAAAAAAATTTGTGGGGCCTATACAAATCTTCAAATTAAGTTTTTGGCTCGGTTTAAGTAGGTCTCAATTAAAAATTTACTTTAATTAAATCTAAATTTAAAATTTAAGTACTGAACTCTGTGGCTATTTGATCACATGACCCCCGGACCCAACCAAAATACGGAATTAAGTTCCAATATGGCGACGTAAAGAAATGTTCACATTTTTTTTAATAAGAAAGAAAAAGAAATGAGAAATGGTGTCATGAATAGAGCATGCATTCTTGAAATACACTATAGATCTTGCTGATTAATTAACACATTTTCCATGACCAAAAGCGTTATTGAAAGTTACTTATTTACAGCACAATGCGGATTGGTTCGCTTGCTCTACAAGAGCTTGGAGACGAGGTTTGTTGAAGAACACAACTTAAATTGACTTAACTAATTATTTAAGTTGATTTTTTTTTAATGAAAGAAAATACTTAAAAATAGCTTCATGTAAGAAAATTTCATTCTTCTCGTTAAAAAAAAAGTATATAATTTGACAATAGTCTTCGCCTTCTGAAGACTGCCTTGCCCTTACAACTTTAACTTACAAAAGTACAAGTTACAGTTCAGTACAGTCACATTTCAGTTTCATTTTGTGACTGTGATCATCTTTTATCTTATATTATATATTACAAAGTATTACACTAAATTGCATATTCTCCTTCTATACAGAAGATTATTGCGTCCTATTCTTATCCATGTTTTTTTTTAGGTCAAGTCTTTCTTTTTCATTTTTATTAGAATTCAATTAGAGTTTGAAATATTGATCATTGATAGCATTGATAGTGTGTTTGCTTTCCTATTCCTAGTTTAATCAGGCCATCAGGCTACTCATTCCATGCCTGAATTCCAGATGGGGAGAATGAGAATTTGTAGTTTTTTCTTGCATAAAGAATATAAGAAAAGTGCTTTCAAAGTTTTTATTCCTGCCTATGGCCTATGTCTATCTGACTAATCTGAGGGCTGTATTGTATCAGATTATCTTTGTGGGCAATCCTCCGAATCCTGGTCCCAAATTATTTAGTGTTTATCACATATATATGCTTAGTTACTTTCAGAAACGTCTTGGTTTTAAAAAATTACTTTAGTTTTGAAACCATTTTGTTAACCAGTACATATATCAGCTTATTATCATAATTTTTAAAAAAATTAATGAAAACTGGAACCCTTTATCACTAATCATGTGTTGCCGGGGACAACAGTCATCACAGTTGCTTGGCTATGCTATCAGAATGTCACTCACATAAACAACAGGGTGAATGATCAAACAGTTGTTATGCATGCTCATGAGTTCGTTCATTCAGTACACAGGGACATTCACCCTGCAACTATCAGACTGTTGATGCAGTATCAGAGTGGTAAAAGTCATACTCTGTATGCCAGCTACTTGTCAGCCTTTTAGTGGTGCAACAGTCCCAAACATAACGTTTTCTGCAGCTATTACTATTATCAAATGCTGTTTGATAGTTATAGTATTTAGTATTTTATAACTGGTTATCAGTCAATAAATAACACTTGTGCTGTGTTCTTTCAATAAAAAACATACCTCGATATACTCTACTTCCTCTTATTAGTGTAAAATAATTTTTGACCGGGAGTTGGAGCATTTTCTCTTTGTGTTGTATTTCCAGCCACAGAGTACTATAGATTATATAGGCATCTGTAGGAGGGCCTAGACGCTATAGTAATATTAGTAAATTTAAATTATTGTTAGGCGTATAAGGTCAAAGTATGGTCTTTTCCTGTCGCTATCTATGACACATGACAAAAAGGTGGCCGGAAAAAAGAAGTCTGTCATATGGAAAATGCTAAAATGGGGAGGGGAATGGAAGACATTTTCAGACTATTTAAGCTACCTCCAAAGAACAGAAAAAAATTCCAGAATTTAAAACACATATAATTTGTCTAACTTCACTGAAACTAAAATTAAAATTTGTAATCTTTTTTTCATCATGAAAATGGGGAGGATAAACTTTTTCCACTACTTTTTAAAATAACAAAATGACACATGTATCAATTTGAAATATCACCTTTAAGACACTCGCAACAATCAGCAAACAATCCAACACTCGTATTTTACTGGGCGTTAAATTCAGCTCTTATTTAGTAAAATTTACCCCAAAATTTAGCAACTTTTAAATTCTGCTGTGATGTTTGCACACCAGAGTCAAAGGTGTGGTAGTTTGTGGGGGCGGGGGGGGGGAGCTATAATGTTAAGAAGCCTGCCTAAAGCTAGACCTAAGTTTAACTAAAACCTAATTAATTAAAATAGTAGACATTAAATCTAGCCATAGCAAAATACAATAGTCTTGGTCTTACTAATAGTTACATATGTAACTAACCTATGCCGCTATGGCTGTTCTGTTGTTCGTCCGTCGATTTGACGAGGACCACTCTAAGTCATCCAAGGGTTGCTGGGACTGGCTCTGTTTGTGCGTGCGCAGATGGCTGATGAGGCCGATCCTTTGCACGGAACAGAAGGGAAGAGTGGGACATCTCCAGGAGGTTTGACAGCACGGGCCTTTCGGGCTTGCCACTTCTTTTCTGCGGCGGTGATCCGGTTTGCCTCGGATGACTTGGCACCTTTGTGGATGGAAGAACGCCAGGTGGATCGGTCGATTGCAGCACGTTCCTACGTGTCTGGGTTGATGGCAAATGCTTTCAGTGAGGCTTTCAGTGTGTCTTTGAAGCGTTTCTTTTGCCCACCGTGGGACTGCTGGTCATGCTGGAGCTCGCCATAGAAGAGTCTCATTGGCAGTCTCTCGTCTGGCATTTGAACCACGTGCCCTGCCCAGCGAAGCTGGGACTGCATCAGGAGGGTGAAGATGCTGGGGAGACCTGCCTTGGTCAGTACCACTGTGTCTTGAATTTTATCCTGTCACTTTATGCAGAGGATCTTCCTGAGGCTTGTATGAAAGTGGTTAAGCTTCCTAGCATGGCACTGATACACAGTCCATGTTTCACACGCATATAGCAGTGTGGGGAGCACCACTGCCCTGTATACTTTCAGCTTGGTCTGGATGGTAATGCCTCTTCTGTTCCAGACATTTAGGTACAACCTGCCAAAAGTGGAGCAGCTCTGGCAATTCTGACGTTCACTTCGTCATCAATGGTGACATTTTGAGACAGTGTGCTGCCTAGGTATGTGAACTGGTGCACTGTGTTGAGTCTCTGGCCGTTGATAGTGATGTTGGGCTCAACGTAGGGCCTTCCAGGCGCGGGACCAAAGTTTGTGCAGGCGCTGGAGAACAGGTTAAAGCTGTGTTGCATGTCGGCTTCTGAGGCGGCGTTGAGGGCACAGTCATCAGCAAACAGCAAGTCTCTGATGATGTCTGTCAAAACCTTGGTTTTTGCCTGGAGCCTCCGAAGGTTGAACAGTTTGCCATCTGTGCGGTACGTCAGGTTGACACCAACATCCTCGTCTCTGAAGGCCGTGTCAGCATGGCGGAAAACATGAGGCTAAATAGTGTTGGTGCCAGGACGCAGCCCTGCTTGACCCCGTTTGTGACTGGGAAGGATCAGAAAACTCCGGCTGTCCTGGACTCTGGCGTGCATGCCCGCATGGAATTGTCTCACCAAGACGATGAATTTCCTTGGGCAACCGTACTTGGCCATTATCTTCCACAGACCCTCTCTGCCAACGGTGTCAAAAGCCTTGGTCAGGTCGACATAGGTGGAGAACAGGTCGCAGTTCTGCTCTTGACATTTCTCTTGCAGCTGCCTGGCAGCGAACACCATGTCGATGGTTCCTCGCTCTTTTCGGAATCCACACTGACTTTCAGGCAGGAGTCCTTGGTCAACGTGGACTGTGAGGCGGTTGAGCAGGATTCTGGCAAGGATCTTTCCTGCAATAGAAAGCAGGGATATGCCTCTGTGGTTGTCACAAGCCTGTCTACTTCCTTTTTGCTTATATAGATGTATGATGGAGGCATCTTTGAAGTCCTGCGGGATTGTCTCTTGCTTCCACATCAAGAGAAACAGCTGGTGGAGCCTTTCAGTCAGGGCTGTTCCCCCCTCCTTGTAGACCTCAGCTGGTGATATGGCGTCAGAACCAGGTGCTTTGCCACTGGAGAGAAGATAAATTGCTTTCTGGGTTCTCGAGCAAGGTTGGGGGGTCATCCAGTGCTTTGTTTGTGGGCACTTGGGGGAGACGATTGATGGCTTCGTCGTTGATTGTGGAAGGGCGATTTAGGACGTTTGCGAAATGTTCAGCCCACCTCTTCAAGATCTTCTCTTTGTATGTGATGAGAGTTTGTGTGTGGAGCTATTATATTAAGAAGCCTGCCTTAAGCTAGACCTAAGTTTAACTAAAACCTAATAAATTAAAATAATAGACATTAAATCTAGCCATAGCAAAATATAATAGTCTTGGTCTTACTAATAATTACATATGTAACTAACCTTTACGAACCTATGCCGCTATGACTAATGTTATGGCCATTACTTACTACTGTCAATTATAGTAAATTATAATCCATAATACATTTTCAAACCAATTAGTGTTAGGGAAGGTACTACTGTAAGTTTGCCTGCAAGCTGCGACTTAAATTGATAATTTATTTTAAGCGTACTTATGTCTGTGTTATTCAAATTATTATAGTATAATATTTTTCAATTTCCATTAACTGAAACATAAATTTTATACATAATGTAAAACTTGTGTGTCAGTTACTTACTATAAAAAATGTGGTCCAAAACAAAACTGTCTTTTAATTAATTTCATAAAATTTTTAAGTTGTGCCCGGCAAGAATAAGATTAAGTTTAAGGCTTACTAAAAATATGTGCATCAAATAGCTGTGAATGTCTCACAGCCATTCCATTAAAAATACTCACTATTTAAAAATGTTTACCCTCTATAATAAGCTTTACAATTTAAATTTCTAAACCTCTTGATACTGATAACAGAAACAGCAATATCAGCCCAAAATTCAGTACATGTACTTTCATCCTACACAATCTTAGGAACACACCATTGAAACTACATATTTCACAAATCCTTCATAACTGATAACTCCTAACAAAGTAAAACAACACAAAATGTAGTTATACATTATACATTCATTAAATTTTTTTTTCTTCAAAATCGTATTTGAGAAAATTGACAATGTTTTTTAAAAAATTTTCTATTTAATTTTGTTTAAATCTTTTTATCACTTTTTATCATAAAATTTTGGCAGCCTCCATTAGTTCAAGCCTGCTTCCATGGTGACCCAGATGAAGTAAGAGCACTGCTATACAAAAGGGAGGATGTTAATTATCAGGTTGGTTTAACTATTAATTTTGTCAATTAACCTTTCTTATCCCTCAGTTTTTTAGAAAATTACTTTTAATTTTTGTAAATCACATATGTTAACATTGGTATAGAGTGAGCAGAGCTGTGCCAGTTTCCCAGTGCACAAAATTTGGGTTGAGGGGGAAAAGGGGGGGGGGTAAAAAATTGTAAACAACGAAAATAACTCCTAATGCCGGTCAAGATCTCTTCAAAAAGAACATCAGCAGCTTGCTATGTTACCTTTAAGGTGCGAAGCCGCGCAAATATCTGACAGACGCCGCGCAGCAGTTAAGAATTACACCGCAGCAAATTTTGTAAAATATTTAACAAAAAATGAATGCTGTGCAACTTTGCACGGGAGTTTTTTTTACTTTGCACACGGACCAACTAACTTTAGAGGGAGCATTGATAAGCAGTGAGGTTACTTTTTAAAACATCTATTGCAATATGGGTAGTGTTTAGTAGCTTAAATTTCATTTAACAATTTTATGAAGGTGAAACTCTGGGGTTTCTCTAAAACTGCACTCGTAACACTGATAAGAAGCATTGGAAATGACAGATAGGCCAAAACAAAGTAATAAACTTTTGAATTTGTTGTGTTTCATGTATACTTAATTTTATATCTTATTTTAAAATTCTACAAGAAACAAATACAAAGAAAAGCTGCTCAGTACTAGTGATCTGAAAAACCTCAATAATTTTTGTGCGTAAATTGAATGTAATGTGCTCATAGTGAAATTACATTATTTCTTAGCTGTTCTGTGACTGATGAAATTTTTGTTTCTAGGATTCAGAAAAGCGTAGTCCTCTTCATGCTGCCGCCTACTGTGGTGAGGCTGAAATAGCTGACCTTCTTATTCTTAGTGGAGCTAGAGTTAATACAAAGGACAACAAATGGCTAACACCATTACATAGGGCCTGTTGCTCAAAAAGTGATGTAAGTAATAGAAGCTGTATTGTATTGCTGCTTTAATTAATTCCTTAAATATGGTAAAAAATTAAAAATGTAATTGGCTATTCTAATAGAAGAAATGAATCAAATTTATCTATTATTGAAATTGACTTTGTATGACTTTATGCCTCCTCAATCACCCCAACCCTAATGTTGAACAAGGTCAGCATCTAGTAATTTAAGACACATAAAAGAAACTTCAAATTCATAAAACTGTGTAGTAACTCAAATATGCTACAAAAGATGAGGATAAAAAATGGCACCCTTTCAAAAATATATTTCTTATAATTTTAAAGAAATGTATTGATTTAAATGCTTATGCTTGAACACTAAACTAAATTTACCTACCTAAAAGGAATTTAATTTTATGAATTTCCACATTAGGAGACAGTAGAGACTCTACTTCGCCAAGATGCTGACGTCAATGCACGTGATAAGAACTGGCAAACTCCACTCCATGTAGCTGCTGCCAATAATGCTGTAAGGTGCGCCGAGTACCTCATCCCACTTCTGACCAATGTTAATGTATCAGACAGAGCTGGTCGCACTAGTTTACACCATGCTGCGTTTAATGGACACAAAGAGGCAAGGGACAATGTTATTTTTTTGTGATTTAAGGAATGACCCCTTTTTTTTTAAAGGGTATAATGTTTTGTTTTGTTTTTTTTAATTTATAAATGTTACGTCTTATCTTTTCAAAGTAATATTGGTAAATGGTAACTAAACTCTTTTTCATGGTTAGCCCTGTTTATTTAACCAAGAGGCTAAGCAATTTTAAAAAATGTAACTGTTTTTGTTTTAAAAATTGAACTTTAAAAAAAATTTATTTATTTTTGTTGACATAAGCTTATTTATTGACTCTTAATGATTATTTGTTGATGACAGATGGTCAGTTTATTGATAGACAAAGGTGCTACCATAAATGCCTATGACAAAAAAGACCGCCGAGCCGTCCATTGGGCTGCCTACATGGGTCATGTAGAAGTTGTTAAGATATTGGTGGATCATGGAGCTGAACTTAATTGTAGAGACAAAATGGTAAAATTATCATAAATATGTTATATATTACATTGTTAATAAATTAATGAATCTTGAGTAAGATTTATAAAAAAAAATTATATTAAGGCAAGAAAGTAAAATTGGGAGCCATCATAGGTATTTTTCAAAATATGATTTAAATAAAAGCCACTAATTAAAATAGTATCTAGAAATGGATGTGTAATAAAATGCAGGAATATATCTAAATTAAGTGTAGAAACATTCCAAAATAAATCCAGAGCTACTGAAGAAATCTTAGTGGAAATTTAGGCCTCTAGATTTTGCTTAAATAATTATTTTTACAAGTTGATTATTGTATAATTGAGTTTTAATACTTAAGGTTTGAGATTAGTATAGTAATTTAAACACATTTTTAAAATCCCACAAAAGAGGATAAAATATGCCTCACATTCATGTAATGTTTTAAAAAAACACAAAATATTTAAATGATACAATCATTTCAAACATCATTTTATTCTATCAATGAAAATGGCCGCTGAATCAAATGAAGAAATTTATTTTGTAATATTTCCGTTCCGGCCAAAATTTAACAGTAAATTAGCATTAGCACTAAATTAAATGTATTTCCACAGATGTACACACCTCTACATGCGGCCGCCTCTAGTGGCCAAATTTCTGTGGTACGTCTGCTATTGGAACTTGGAGTGGAAGCAGATGCTGTTAACATTCATGGGAACACTCCACTTCACATTGCCTGTCTCAATGGTCAGGATGTAGTAGTCAGTAAACTTGTAGAATATTCAGCTGCTGTCAATGCTGTCAACAATACAGGAATGGTCAGTTTATTATTTATCTCTCTCTCCCCCCCCCTCTCTCTCTCTCCTCTATCTCTCTCCTCTCTCTCTCTCTCTCTCTCTCTCCCCCCTCTCTCTCTCTTTTTATCTTTAGCAACAATCACATTTTTAGCCTTTGCAAACCCTTAAAAATTCTACTCTTGACTTGTAATTTGTGAATCTATCCAAAAGCTGAGTAAGGTTTTGATATATCTTTAACAGCATTATTATTTATTAGGGCTGCGGAAATTGTCGATTAATTTCTAGATTAATTGTTAAAGAATTTATCGATTAAATATCGATTAAAATAATTTTAATCGCTAAAAATTCGATTAAAATTTAAGAAAATATTTATAATATTTAAAAAAAATTTTAGTAATAAATAATAAGTTATTAATAATTTATATATTTTTTTTTACGTACAAACATCTCCCGCGTAATATTAAAATTTATTTTATTAATCAATGTTGACCGGAAGACGTCAACTAAAAAATGGCTGACATCTAGGTGCTGATATAATAGGTCCCTACCATATAATTTCTGATATTATAGGTCCCTTCCATCTAGGTGCTGATATAATAGGTCCCTTCCATCTAGGTGCTGATATAATAGGTCCCTTCCACCTAGGTGCTGATATAATAGGTCCCTTCCATCTAGGTGCTGATATAACAGGTCCCATCCATCTTGAACTTGAACTATCCCTTAACCCGTTGTTGGGTCGTTGGGGCACCATCGTGAACTGCTCACTAACACACGCCATTTTGTCCCGGTCCTTTGCTGCCCTTTGAGAGTCGCTGAATGACAGGCCGGTCCACTCTTTGATATCGTCCTCCCATCTCTTCTTTTGTCTGCCTCTTTTCCTTCCTCCCTGGACTGTGCCTTGCAATATAGTTTTTGCGAGACCTCCAGTTCTTGTCACGTGTCCGTACCATCGTAATTTCCTCTTCTTAATTGAAGTGAGTAGGTCCTTGTAGGGGCCAATGACAGTGCTTATTGTGTTGCGGACCGCTTCGTTTGTGATGTGCGCTGTGTAGGAGATGTTCAATATCTTTCTGAAACATCTCATCTCTAGCGCATTGATTCTTCTTTGGAGGTCTGCAGTGAGCGTCCAAGCCTCACAACCATACAAAAAGACCGACATCGCCAGAGAGCGCATTAGCCGGATCTTTGATCTCAGGGAGAGCTTCTTACTTTGCCAGATGTGCTTTAATTTACTCAATGCTGCCATTGTTTGGGCTACTCTGGCAAGAATTTCTGGCTTTGAGCCTTCGTCGGATATTATGGCACCTAGATATTTGAAGGTGGAGACTTCTTCGAGTTTTTGCCCGTTTATCAGAATCTCACTTGTGAATTTACTATTTGCCATGACCTTGGTCTTTTCTGCATTGATTTCCATGCCGTACGCCTTTGCTGTTTTCTCTAGCTTTGCGAGGAATTCTTTTAGTTCGTCCTCGCTACCAGCTAGGCCGTCAATGTCATCGGCGAAGCGTAGGTTGGTTATACTTCTCCCTCCGATGCTGACTGTTCCGACATGGTCTTCTAGCACATCTGTCATGATCCTTTCAAGGAAGAGGTTGAAGAGGATGGGGGAAATTAAACATCCTTGTCTGACACCAACAGTGGTCTTGAACCAATCTCCCAGCTTGCTATTGAAGAGTACTGCGCTGGTTGCTCTGTTGTAAAGGTTCTTGATCACTTCAATGAGGTTTGCATTTATGTTGAATTTGTGCATAGTTGCCCACAGTGCAGCATGCCACACTCTGTCGAACGCTTTTTTAAAGTCTATAAAGACATGATAGAGGTCACTCTGGTGTTAGAGATGTTTTTCACAGAGAACTCGCAGGTTAAAGATTTGCTCTGTTGTGCTTCTTCCTGCTCTGAAGCCCACCTGCTCTTCTGAAATCATTTGCTCTGCTTGTGGTTTCAGTCTGTTCAATATGATCATAAGCATGACTTTGCTGGGATGACTAATCAGGCTGATTGTACTTTAGTTTTGACACATCTTTAGATTACCCTTTTTTTGTGAGCGGGATAACCAGCCATTGCGTCCAGGGGGTCGGCCATTTTCCTGTCTGCCAGATCTTGTTGTCACCCATCCATCTAGGTGCTGATATAAATAGGTCCTATCCACCTAGGTTCGGATATAATAGGTCCCATCCAACTAGGTGCGGATATAAGAGGTCCCATCGACCTAGGTGCTGATATAATAGGTCCCTACCATCTAGGTGCTGATATAATAGGTCCCTTCCATCTAGGTGCTGATATAATAAGTCCCTTCCATCTAGGTGCTGATATAATAAGTCCCTTCCATCTAGGTCCTGGTGAATTTTTATGCTTGAGCAGCTTGTCTTGATTTGGATTCTTCTCCATCTGCCTCCCACTGTTTGCTTATTTTTTAAAACTATTTTGATATATATTTTACAATTTTGAAATCCTTTCAAGTACTATTTTGAAATGAGATTGTACTATTTTTAAATCCTTTATATTAACTCGTGGTGTCTGCACCCTTTATTGCTTGCTTGATTGCTTGTCGCCAAAACTTTTGATCGATTTTTAACCCACTTGCTCGTAAGCTAGCGAGCTGAAATTTTGCAGGCAGTTTCGTACCAATAATAAAAACAATGTATCAAAATTTCAGATCGATCGCATGTACCGTAATTAAATTATTGATTTTTTAGATTATTTATTTATTCCTATGTATCATGCTATTTTTTGAGATAGCGTTGCGTATTATATTGAAAAACCTTTCTGTCGCACAATAAGGTGCGTATTTTATTGACAAGTCTTTTTATAAACATATTCCTGATCGGTGCGCATTATATTAAACATGTTTTACGACACAACTGCAATTTTGTATTTCTGGATGGTCTGGCGCTGCGTATTATAATGAACATTCTTTTAGTTACGTCTTGTACATAAAGGATTTATAGTGAAAAACTTGTTTTTTTTATGGGTTTTTTTATTATCAGTTTAGTTTAAATCTAAAAACAAAAATATTTTTTCCAATAGACCCCTCTACATTTCGCATCAGCATCAACACATGGAAGCATCTGTCTCGAAATTCTTGTCTCCGAAGGTGCGAATACAAAAGCTCAGGTAAGTGCGACCGATTCCGGTTTGATATAAAAACTTAAAGGTTTTGGACTTATAAATAAGATAGGGGTTTGATATAACCCATTTTTATCACACAATTGTTTAATAAAATTAATAAAAGTATGATCAGAAATTATAGTTCTTTTAAATTCTTTTGAATTTATTTACATTTGGGACATTTGAATTTATTTACATTCGGGATATTTGATCAAATATTGAAACTCTGCTTCTTTTGATCAAATTCCTCTGTAGAAGAAAAAATTCAAAATTTCTTACTGTGCAGAACACAAATGTTTTTTTGTGTATTTGTCTCTCTGCTCAGTGCTTAACACTTACTGCCTCAAGATGTTAATCTCTCATGTAATATTTCATCTCTCTCTTTTTTTTTGCAATGGTGTCATTCCGTCTGCTGAACAGCTAAAGTTTTGCAATCCAATAAGCTCGTCAGCTGTTGAACCAACTGGAGCTCGTGCTTTAAATGCCAGTATGTTGTCTAGGAAATAGGTTTGTGCATGAGGCTTCATGCAGTCATCAATTATTCTCATTGTGGCTTCTCTTTTCCTAGCTCACCATTCTTAAAAACTTACATTCAGTGTCTGGTTGTGAACCTCCATTCCCTTTAGCCCAAGGTCTTATTTGGCCTTATTTTATCAAATAAGTCTAATATAGGAATACATAAAGGTTCAGAACCACAGCTTTAAACCTCCCAATTATGTCTATTCTGCATGAATTTAAAAGTTTAAAACTTCAATTTAACTTAATCTGCATCAATCCCTTTCTGTGATGATCTTTTGGATATATGTGAAACTTCCCTTAAACTTGATGAGAGAATGTTTAATTTTATTGCATGTTTGTTAATTACTTTGGTTGCTGTGACTAATCAGTGGCTCTAAAAATACTTGTATTTCAAACCAATGACCGAATTTAACCAGTAGTCTTGGCAGTCTAGTTAGTTCTCAATACTTAATGGTTTTGTTTATTTTTTATGCACTTTTAATTTAACCTTTGTTGATACTTTTCACAAGCTGTTTAAGCTTAGTTTATTACTATAATTATTAATATAAGAAGTGTTCTTAGTAAATTGTTGAACTTATTGTAAGTTAAGAGTGTTTGTCAAAATAAGCTTTTGTCAGATTAATGGATTTGCAGATGAGAGATTATCTTCCTTGGCAATGTCAATTTATTTAAAAATTATTATTGTTATTAATAAATGAAGTGAATAATGCAGCAGACACTCGACTCTCTCCACACACACCCACACTCACACAACCCATCTTCCACACACATGCACACACACAGAGAAATGAAATCATTTTAATGGGACTGGAAAATCTAAATTTTTATATATATACATTCATTGTTTATATACATTCATTGTTTATATACATTCATTGTTTATATACAGTCGAACCCACTTACCTCGAGCTCGGTTAGCTGACCACCCCACTAACTCGACGATTTTTTTGGAACCACCAAATTCTCTCTTTGTCTTAGCATTTTTTCATCGGCTACTTCGACTTTTCTAAGTCGCCAAAACCTAGTACCTCGAGCACAAAAGAGGGCCAAATTTGCAACTTAACTTGGTTAGCTCGATCCTCGTCGGTTGGCCTAGCAATGCACTCTGTCATTTTTAGTTCAAAACAGTGTTGACATCTCGCTTTTCTTCGAGACTTCTGGCTATTGTGTGATTCTACGAGATTTCAATAAAAATTACAGGATGTTTTGCGTGTGTGAATTATTAGTTCGACGTGTATCCATGCAGTATGTATTCACCCGAGGTACTGGACAATCGCGTTAGAGGTCGTTAATCGTCATTTCGCAGTGCATGTTATATTATTATTAAACTTAATTCATTTTCTGATGTATTAATCATTTTATTTTTTAAGATAAACGAGTATCGAGAATCGACGGGACGGTGGTTTTTATTTAATCAAATAAAAAAATTATTATTCTTTTAAAAGTTTGTTGTTGCTTTGTTACCAGTAAGATACGTGACTGTGACTAACACGAGCGTGACGATGAAATCAAATCATTTCTGATAAGGAATGATTTTTTTTTAAAATTCGCTTAGACTTATTTGCCGGCCGAGGTCTAACACAGTACACACAGCCCACAGCGTGCTGCGATCAACGGTCAAGGCCACAATAGTTTTATTTATATTACAAGTTTGATTGACTGAGGAAATTCGAGAGCGTTCTGATAGTAACAGATATCCTGCACGTCAAAAGCATTAAACTTAAAATAACCATATTGATTTGTTTATTTGTATTTTAAATTCGCTGATACGACGGCAAACGCGAGCGGCTATACCATGCCACACGCAGGTGACACGCAGCATGAGGCGAGGCGAAAAATTTGACCTTTTAACGCATGCGCAGACAATTATAAACTGGTAACTTTTTATTAAATGGAATCAAAACATACCACTACCACAGAGTCGTAATCAAAGTCCTTTACTTCGGCATAAATATATATATAAAAATAATAAAATATATATATAAAAACTGGCGATTAGTCATAACTTTTCCCGACTTTCAAGGCCGAGAAATTTTTTTAAAGAATTCCCGACTTTTTCCCGTTTTCCTGAGTGGGAACCATGGTTATATTTAAATTTTAAACGGTCCTTAAAAACGAACGGTCATTACAACCTTAGAAAAGAGTGAAGAAATATTAGGGTTCCGATACGATTCCGATTAATCGTCCCATCACTAATTAACGCTAACTAATTAATCACGTACATAAAGAAATTTCAAGCACATGTTAATATTTTGCCGCACATATTGGTTTTCGTTTAACTCGATCATCGGTTATGTCGACGCCATTTTTCATACCCCAACGCCGTCGACTTAACCGGTTTCGACTGTACATTCATTGTTTATATACATTCATTGTTTATATACATTCATTGTTTATATACATTCATTGTTTATATACATTCATTGTTTATATACATTCATTGTTTATATACATTCATTGTTTATATACATTCATTGTTTATATACATTCATTGTTTATATACATTCATTGTTTATATACATTCATTGTTTATATACATTCATTGTTTATATACATTCATTGTTTATATACATTCATTGTTAATTATATTTAAAAAAGACGTTATAAAATATAACCTGGGGTAAAAAAAAAGATTTTTTTTTCTTGTAATGACAGTTATTAGACTTTTAAAGTCTTGAAAGGTCAGACAGAAGTCTAAATGTTAACATTGGTTAAAAATTAAAATAACCATATGGCATTGATTCTTGGTTCAAATTTGTTTATATAAAATAACTGTTGAAATGTGTAAATAATAATGACTTTGATCTACTGAGATCTAGAAAACATTTTCTTCATGTGTGCCATTTGTGAAAGAAGGAAATATTCTAATGACTCAACCAAACATTTAATTACTGATTATAAGCAGCTTCCTTTCCCAACCCATAGTGTAAATTAAAGGCTTTCTTTCTGATAACTACACTCTTGGTATCTCACACACAAACTTAGTCTTGTCAATATACTTTCTAATAACTACACTCATGGTATCTCACACACACTGAGTCTTGTCAATATTCTTTCTGTTACCTACACTCTAGGTATCACACACACACTGAGTCTTGTCAATATTCTTTCTGTTACCTACACTCATGGTATCACACACACACTGAGTCTTGTCAGTATTCTTTCTGTAACCTGCGCTCATGGTATCACACCAGAGCCGTCTTTACACCATTTTGGGCCCTTGGGCAAAGAAAGGGTGAGCCCCCCCCCCTCGCAGGAATAAAAAATAAATATACATAATATATATAAATAAACATATCCCTATGCTCGTGGGCCCTCGGGCAAATGCCCAACGGGCCTATGGGTTAAGACGACCCTGTATCTCACACACACTGAGTCTTGTCAATATTCTTTCTGTTACCTACGCTCATGGTATCTCACACACACACTGAGTCTTGTCAATATTCTTTCTGTTACCTACCCTTGATGACAACTCTAAGTATTTACATTCAACAAAAGAAGCAGAGTTGAATAATGAAGAGATGATAAATGTGATATTTTCTGGATATAAAGATGTTCAATTTGTGGACTGTCCCAGTGCAAGTAATACATTATTGAGCTTTTGTGATATATAACAAATTGTCTACTTTTTCTATCCACCTCTTGGGATGATAACATTGTTAACACTGCTAACTGTTGTGTTCTGTAAAGATTCAGACGTATGCTGGGGTCTTAGTCAAGTGTCCTTAATACTGCTGTGTGTGCCACCTTCTTGCATGTTATTATAACATCTTTTCAGAGTGAAGATGGCCGCACAGCTCTCCACATGACAGCACTGCATGGCAGATTCACCCGAGCTCAGAGCTTGATTGAGCATGGTGAGATAAACACATTGTTTTTCAAGCTGTGCTAGTGCACCCTTAGAAATCTTTTAGTTTTAACTTTTGATCTGAATGCAAAGGAATTACATTTTTAAAATGGTTTTTGGGTTTTTTGTAAGTTGTTTTTTTGTGTGTGGCCATGGTAAAGAATAAAAGTGATATTATCACTGCTACTGCATACAAGTGAAGTGTATTTCATTTATAAAGCAGTACATCCAATTAATGTAACTTTTTTTTAAAGCTTAAAATTTAAAACAAACATATTGCCTCCTTACTGTTACTGAGCATAGAAATGTAATCCAATTAAAACTATATTTGATTCCTTGACAGGATGTTTAGTGAATACCTGTGATCGTTTAGGAAATACTGCTCTCCATGTAGCTGCTCGCTATGGTCATGAACTTCTCATCAACACTTTACTGGATAACTCAGCTGATCCCATACAGTGAGTCAGGAGAGAAAATATTTCTTTATCATAGATTTGTTAGTTACACCTAGATTCAGTGAGTCTAATCATCTCTGTGATCGGAGAGAAACTATTTCTTTATCATAGATTTGTTAGTTACACCTAGTTACACCTATGTGCTAAGCTTAAGCTGACCTCCCGACCCAGTATACAAACCTGTTCATTTTGTGTGCCATCAAGGAGAGGCTACTTGGGAATGCTACCCATCCATGTGGCTGCTCTCAATGGCTATGTGGACTGTGTTAACAAGCTCTACTCCTCTATGTTACACCTAGTTACACCTATTTTGTGTGCCATCCAGGAGAGGCTACATGGGCATGCTACCCATCCATGTGGCTGCTCTCAATGGCTATGTGGACTGTGTTAACAAGCTCCGCTCCTCTATGTTACATCTAGTTACACCTATTTTGTGTGCCATCCAGGAGAGGCTACATGGGCATGCTACCCATCCATGTGGCTGCTCTCAATGGTTATGTGGACTGTGTTAACAAGCTCCGCTCCTCTATGCCTGCCTTTGATATCAACATCCCGGACGATGCTGGCCGCACTTGTCTCCATGGAGCAGCTTGTAGTGGGTGAGTAGGGAATGACAGTGATACATTATGTACATACATTTCATTAATTATGGCTTATAATATTTGATACCTAATTTGTAAAGATGGTATGTGATGGATCCACTATACAACCATCATTTATTAAGGCTTAGAACATTTAATACATAATTTGTCATTTTTCTTAGGAAGGTGGAGTGTGTAGAGTATCTACTTAATGAGGGAGGTAACTTGGCCTTGCAAGACATGGAAGGAAGGTGTGTAATCTTCTCTTTCTGTCTATTCACCTTGAATTTTTTTTGTAATTATCTACCAACAGAATTTATTGAAAGACTTGAAAAGTCTGTAATTAAATTGTGTTTGACTAGAGAGTATCAAGTGACTTATCTTTGAATAACACTATAGTTGTCTGATTGAAATAGTATACTATGTAATACGGTAGCATATATATGGTGGTACTCCTCTAGGACACCTCTTCACTATGTAATATGGTAGCATATATATGGTGGTACTCCTCTAGGACACCTCTTCACTATGTAATATGGTAGCATATATATGGTGGTACTCTTCTATGACACCTCTTCACTATGTAATATGGTAGCATATATATGGTGGAACTCTTCTAGGACACCTCTTCACTATGTAATATGGTAGCATATATATGGTGGTACTCCTCTAGGACACCTCTTCACTATGTAATATGGTAGCATATATATGGTGGTACTCTTCTAGGACACCTCTTCACTATGTAATATGGTAGCATATATATGGTGGTACTCTTCTATGACACCTCTTCACTATGTAATATGGTAGCATATATATGGTGGTACTCCTCTAGGACACCTCTTCACTATGTAATATGGTAGCATATATATGGTGGCACTCCTCTAGGACACCTTCACTATGTAATATGGTAGCATATATATGGTGGTACTCTTCTAGGACACCTCTTCACTATGTAATATGGTAGCATATATATGGTGGTACTCTTCTAGGACACCTCTTCACTATGTAATATGGTAGCATTTATATGGTGGTACTCCTCTAGGACACCTCTTCACTATGCAGCTGCCCACTGCCACCTACAGAATGTATTGACGTTAATAAATGCTGGAAGTGATGTTAACATCACAGACAACCGAGGATGTACCCCGCTGCACTACGCTGCTGCTAATGATGCTGATGCTAAGTATGTTTCCCAGGTTGTATTTGGTTAAAGTTGGGCTGACATTGATATTATTTCCAAAGTGTGATATCTCATGATACGCTATGACACCTTTTATCATCTTGAGCTTAAATGAATGTTTTTATTAATTTTTTAATTAAAATTAACACAAACTTTTATTATAAGACTAGCTTTGTTGTATTCCATTAAACTCAATGTATTATAAGTCTGTCTTGATTGTATTCCATCAAACTCTATATTCTTTGTCCTCAGAGTTGTGGAGTTGTTGCTACATCATGATGCTAGGCCAGGGATTCGAGATGATGATGGATACAATGCTGTCCACTATGCTGCTCTCAAAGGTCACAAACTGTCTCTTGAGATGGTAAGGACATGATCAGTTTTATGACAAACTCCTTTCCTAGACAGCAATGCTGGAGTTATATTACAAGTATTTCACTTAAACTTAGTCTTAAAAGTCGTAATTTTAATTTTTTAAATTTATTTATCTGTACGTAGTAGAGGCATATATACCTAACACTAATTTAATTAATTTTTTTTTAATATCACGGGGGGGAAAATAATGAAATACTAATGTTTTTACTAGTCTTATTTTCCAACCCAGGCAGTTTAGATGCAAACCGCAATTCCAATAATTTTTTCTTCATTTCCCCGATAATTAATGCATGCTAAAACGAAAGCGGTTGAGTCATTTATAATGAAATCAACAAACAAACTTTTACTAAAAGTAAGAAGACGAAAAACTCATAATACCATGTTAGTATTTATAAACCGTAAAACGGTCATCCGAAAGCAAACATCTGACGTAATCTATGATAAAATTTAATTTTTTTTAGAAAACTGGCGTCAAGCACAAAATTCCGATTCAAACGGGGTGCATCCGTTCAATTATTTTGTCTAAATTTTTCCGTATATTGTTGATATGCGCAGAACGATGCACGATCGCGCGACCATGAGATGCTAGCAAAAGGAAGGTGAGAGGTCACAGTCACTGTACCAGTCCTATTTATAGCTAGTCCGCATCTCACTGAATAGGCTTTCCGCGTCGCGCGTTATGACTTTCCCCCCCTCCTTTTAACAGCAGAAGCCAAATTTGAAAAACTAAACTCGCAAATCCGGAAAATCCGGGAAGAGCGAGAAAAAAACCCTCACGAATCCGGAAAGAGCAAAATCAAAACTCGCGAATCCGGAAAATAAAAATATTTAGCTTCATGAATCCGGAATTCCGGGATAAACCGGAGCGGTGGCACCCCTGGCGCCGGCCTGCGCCAGTTCAAAAGGGCGCCGCTAAATCTCTAGTTTTTAAATTTAATTTTTATTTAAATAAAAGGCGCCAAAAATAAATTAGCCAAGGGCGTCAAAAACCTAGTTGCGCCTCTGTAGCCTCTGTACATTAGTATGTAAACATATTTATACATTTACTTTCCTAACTTTCATAATAGAAAAATCGTGTATTATGCTATCAAAATTAAAATTATTTGTAATATCTTGTTCTATGGACAGTATTGCAAGATTTTGTTGTCTTTAATCGCTCATTGTGGAACGAAGATAATTTTTTTTCACCTTCAGTTTGGAGCAGCTCCTTTCACAACTAGCGACACTGATAGCAATAGTTGAAAAAATTCATAACAAAATTACAATGTTGGGTACAGAATTTTCCAATCTATACTGTTGAATAAATTTTAATAAATGAAGGGTGCCTTTTCCCCCGTATTAATTTATTTGATGTTCAAATGCTTCATTTAGTAGGTTACATGGTATTATATACGAATATTTTCTTGCAAGGACATGCAACTCATCAAAGCGTTATTTTATTTCATCTTATAATTATGGATAACAAAATTTATCGTTGTACTTCTTGTTCTAAAGATAGAACCACGTCTTCTGAATTTTCCCTACTCATTTTTTTTTCTCCTTCTAACTAGGCGTTCAGTTGAGATCTCCATCTCTTCCCAAATTGTTTGGCTGATATAACAGCATTTTGTATTAGCACATCTCTTTGTTCCATGCAATGGCTTTGCATTAATTAAAAAAATGACGGTTTCCCATAAATTAGATAACATAGAAGAGAAAAAGATTGCATTGAATTGAGTAAAATTCCAATCTGATCTCGTTTTCCTAGTTACTTCTTCGGATGTCAATTTTTCCAAGACGCTTAAAAGTTTAAACTATGTCTTTTTCGAAATTATTATGCCTGTTGTGTTTATTAACGGAGAAATTTGAATAATTACATATTCTTGTCATAAATATTAATAATTTTCCATAAAATAGACGAATTCAAATTATTTACACATTACTATTAATGTAATTTGATAGGCGTAACCTGCTTAGTGAATAACCGTATTTTAATGAAAAACACAAATTATGTGTGCTACTCTAATGCAATAAAAAGAAAATAAATTTAATTTTTAATAACTTACCTTACAAAAATTTACTGAAAACTGAAGCAGTAATATAAATTACTACTTGCAAGTTAAACACAATATTTGAACTACCATGCCTTGTAGGTACTTGTTCGCGCATCATTCTGCGAACGTCGAAATTCCACGTAAAAACTGTCGTGGCGATATTAATAGTACACATTATTCGGCCCAGCTGTGATGTGTTTTTTGGTAGTTTTCTTATAAAGCGTGATCTGTACTTATACCGCTTAGTTTTCCAAACAAATGGATACGTTTTTTGAGCGATTAAAAATTTCCCAACGGTTTTGCGTTAGTTATGTAATCAAACAAATGTTGTGCGAATCCGTTAATTAAGACATGAAATTACGAATATTTTTGTTTCACCTTGGTTTTCCCCCTACAAAGAAAAAGGGTGGTTGTAGGAAATTTTTGTACTGTTCAAATGCCGCCCCTAAATGAGTGCCGCCCGGGGCGGACCGCCCCCCCTAGCTACGCCACTGGACCCCCCTCACACAATACATACACATTTCAATATTGGATTGCCTAATGCTGTGACATGAGACCCCCCTAAAGGGCATTTGTTTTTACATTTTTATCTCATCAGTTGTTAGATGCTGCCCCAACAGACCTGTTACGCAGTGGAGCCCCATATACACCCTGGCCACTTAGCGGTAACTGATACTTAATGTCAATGTTGGAGTTACTTTTCTGTCACTTCAAACATAATCCATAATTTTGCTAATCCCAATGATGCCTTGACTGTTCTTGAATTATAACATGTTTCAAAGGCAAAATAAAAATAAATTTTAAAAATGTAAGAATAACTTTTAAAAGTAAGATTTGTTTGTAAATGTGACACATTTTTCACCTTAATGATTGCTTGAAATGATTTGTTTTTTTCTTACTTTCACAGTCTTACAATGGTCACAATCAGGCATTAATTGTTTTGTTAGGCTACATGATGAATTTGGATGTGAAAGATGTTAATGGTAGGTAACTCAACTGTTAGTGGTAGGTAAATCAACTGTTAATGGTAGGTAAATCAACTGTTAATGGTAGGTAAATCAACTGTTAATGGTAGGTAAATCAACTGTGTAATGGTAAGTAAATCAACTGTTAATGGTAGGTTTATCAACTGTTAATGGTAGGTTTATCAACTGTTAATGGTAGGTAAATCAACTGTTAATGGTAGGTAAATCAAACCGTTAATGGTAGGTAAATCAACCGTTAATGGTAGGTAAATCAACCGTTAATGGTAGGTAAATCAACTGTTAATGGTATGTAAATCACTGTTAATGGTAGGTAAATCAACTGTTAATGGTAGGTAAATCAACAGATTGACATCCTCACCTATGAGTATTTCTAGGCTTGACATCTTCACCTGTTTATTAGTTCTAGACTTGACATTATAACTTACTTTCAAGTAATTAAAGACTTGACTTGTTAACTTACTTTCAAGTAATTAAAGACTTGACTTGTTAACTTACTTTCAAGTAATTAAAGACTTGACTTGTTAACTTACTTTCAAGTAATGTTACAGTAGGGCTGCAGAAATAACGATTAATTTCTTGATTAATCGTTAAAAATTTTTAACGATTAATCGACCCACCTCTCACAAATGTACTAGTAGTCAAAAAGTAAAATATTTCGGCCGATAAATATAAACTAATTTCCAGACGATTACACGAACATTATCCAACATTATCGTTTTAAACTATTGACTGACGTGAATGTTCAAAATATTGATAAAGGTTATTTTGTCCTTTGAGAGAATCGTTTGCCTACCATGCAATGTTCCCTTTAAGTCTAAGCTTAGTTGGTCCGAGTGCAAAGTTTAAAACAAACTCGTGTGCAAAGTTGCACAACATCCATTTTTTGTGCAATATTTTACAAAATTTGCTGCGCGGTGATTCTAAACTCCTGCGTGGCGTCTGTCAAATATCTGTGCAGCCGCGCTGCTTAAAGGGAACATTGCTACCATGGTTCTAACACTTCGCTTACGTATCACCTGCAAACCAAACATCCACTATCACTACAGTATCAGAAAGTTCAGCTGAGACAATCTGAAGCTATGTTAAACGATTGTTCAGCTCGGCTGGTTATATTGTCATAAGACTCGCTCATCACTTGAACCAAATAATGTCAATACACTTGTCTGTTTGCGTTGTTGGTTAAAAGATGTCCTATAAAGAAGACATTCCAGTGTTATTTTGATTTTCGACAAGTATTTTAATAAATGTTACTTATAACACCATAAATTTCAATTTTTGGCATTAATTGAAATTAACGATTAATTAATCTTTAATTTTTCAGAAGTTAACGATGAAATTTAAATTAATCGTCAACAGCCCTAAATTAAAGGCTTGACTTGTTAACTTACTTTCAAGTTATTAAAGACTTGACTTGTTAACTTACTTTCAAGTAATTAAAGACTTGACTTCGTAATTAATTAGCTCCAGACACTCATAATACTCATATTTACTATTGAAATAATCTTTGTTTCTGAAATTTTATCAACTATAAGATTACAACAAACAACATTTAATCCTTATTTAAAATTAATGCTGCTTCTGTGTGTTTTTTAACAAACCAATATTTTGACAGCTGATTTGGAATGAAGATTATTTTGCTGTCTTGTTGCAGGACGAACTATGTTGGACCTGGCGTGTTACCGTGGTCACACGGAATGTGTAGAAACTCTCCTCACTCAGAATGCTCAAATTTTAGTCAACGACAATTTAACTAGGAGGACTCCTTTACATGCAGCAGGTGAGACATTGGTCAGAAATATGGGACATTGGTCAGAAATATGGGACATTGGTCAGAAATATGGGACATTGGTCAGAAATATGGGACATTGGTCAGAAATATGGGACATTGGTCAGAAATATAGGACATTGGTCAGAAATATGGGACATTGGTCAGAAATATGGAACAAAGTTTGAGCAACTTCTTATATTTCTTATTTAAGGGTTTACCATCAATAGCTTACATTTGGCAGTGAACTCATAATCCCTATTAGAATTGTAATTTTTGTTTGACTGGTTGCCACCTCCCACAGGTACGAATGGTCACACCAAATGTTTAAGTTTATTGCTGGAAACTGCTGAGGATAGCAACATTGTGGATTGTACTGACATGTACGACAGGTAGGTCTATATTTACTTCATCAAACTGGTCAATTGAATTGTAAAACTTTGTATAGAAACTCATGGCATAAAAATAGAATTGATAGAGGTTTAGCTAGGTGAGATTGGGTTGAGTAAATGCCCTTTTTATAATTTTGAAAGTTTGTAGTGTATTTAAAGGATTTAACATGTTTGTTTGCTTTAATGTTTGGGCCAGGGGTGGTGGTGGCATTGTTGGCCATGGGTTATTGGGGGGTGTCCAATGTTCCCTTTAAGCTGCGGGGCCGCACAGGTATCTGGCCGACGCCGTGCAGGTATCTGGCAGACGCAGCGCAGCAGTTTAGAACTACCGCGCAGCAAATTGGTAAAATATTGCACAAAAAATGGGTGCTGTGCAACTTTGTACATATGTTTTTTTACACCGCGCACGGATCAAGGAACCTTAGAGGGGAACATTGGTGGAGTCAAGGAACCTTAGAGGGGAACATTGGTGGAGTCAAGGAACCTTAGAGGGGAACATTGGTGGAGTCAAGGAACCTTAGAGGGGAACATTGGTGGAGTCAAGGAACCTTAGAGGGGAACATTGGTGGAGTCATGGTAGATTTAATTATGAAGTAAAATGCTAATGACATGACATTAATTATACAGTGCCATGCTAATGACATGACATTAATTATACAGTGCCATGACATGACATTAATTATACAGTGCCATGACATGACATTAATTATACAGTGCCATGACATGACATTAATTATACAGTGCCATGATGGCAAATTGTTGACTTGGATGCACACAAAATTGCTCACCATTTAAATTAAAAATTAGGAAAGAAAAATTTCAAACGTTATGTTAAAACCTTGTCTGTTCAAAGTCAATCCTAGAAACTTTGCAAGTCATTTATTAAGAAAAATGACTCAGTTACAGGATGTCATTTGAGGACCTCAAGGGAAGAAACGGATATGTCACATTTTAAAATTTTTTTAGTTATCCCCTGTATCTGGTAGAGGATCAAAAATAGAATGTTCTGAATGTGGTTTTATGAAAAAATTATGTATTTGACCCTATTAAAAAATGAAATCTATTTAGTTAATTTATAAGAAATCTGTATAATTTTGATCTTTAAAACATGAATATCTCAAAACTACAAAAATGTGACATAGCCGTTTCTTCCCTTGAGCTCTACATTTGTTAAATCATGTACTATTGTTATGAACATCTTAGATTGGACATTTTTATTTGGAGCTCATAAACAAGAATACAAATGTTTGGTTTTATTACAGGACTCCTTGAATGTTTGGTTTTATTACAGGACTCCTTGAATGTTTGGTTTTATTACAGGACTCCGTTAATGTTATCAGTTGAGTTTGGCCATATCGACTGCACTGTCTTTCTCATTCGGAACAACGCCATCGTCAATGCCAGAGACACAGATGGCAGAACAGCTTTACATAGAGGGGTGAGTTTCAATACATATTAAAAGATATCTTTACTTTCAGTTTGAGTGCACAACAACTTAGGTGCCCCAACAACTTAGGTGCCCCAACATTCCTGTTATGTGCCTCAGCAATCCTCCTAAGTGGCCCAAGACGTCAACAACTCTCCAAAATGCCCTAACATTCATCTGAGCCCGTTTTGACAAACACATTTTCTTAACTTTTAACGTGGGTGCTCAAAGAGCCCTACAAGGGTCAAGTTACATACACTTCTTAATTTTAACTGAATTATTCAGCCTCAGAAAGATCCTATTCTTTTCTGATATTTTTATGTAACTGCTTTGACTTTAAACCTAAACTTGAGCAAATTGGACACAATGCTGAGGAAAGTATAATATCAGGTTCAAAATTTTTATTTTTTAGTAATGCAGAGAAAATTACAGAAAGTCATTTTGATGTTGATTCAAAGAAATGGAAAACATTGAAACTTAGAACTAAATTACTCGTTAAAAAAAAATTAGTAACAAAATTTCTAAAAGTTATGCTGTGAGAAACCATGATTAAATTTTCAATAGGCACTTCCCTGAGTAGCTCTCCAGTCTGTTCTTGGAGAAGGAAGTCATTGTTGCTATTTTCAAACGAATGTTGTAACTTGTGCTTAGGCTTGCAAGCTGTCTCTTAAATTACATGGTTTAAAGCGTTTTATAATTTATACCCCCTCAAACTCTTTATTCAAACATCTAACAACAATGGGCCAGCAATAATGCTCTTTATTCAAACATCTAACAACAATGGGCCAGCAATAATGCTCTTTATTCAAACATCTAACAACAATGGGCCAGCAATAATGCTCTTTATTCAAACATCTAACAACAATGGGCCAGCAATAATGCTCTTTATTCAAACATCTGACAACAATGGGCCAGCAATAATGCTCTTTATTCAAACATCTAACAACAATGGGCCAGCAATAATGCTCTTTATTCAAACATCTAACAACAATGGGCCAGCAATAATGCTCTTTATTCAAACATCTAACAACAATGGGCCAGCAATAATGCTCTTTATTCAAACATCTAACAACAATGGGCCAGCAATAATGCTCTTTATTCAAACATCTAACAACAATGGGCCAGCAATAATGCTCTTTATTCAAACATCTAACAACAATGGGCCAGCAATAATGCTCTTTATTCAAACATCTAACAACAATGGGCCAGCAATAATGCTCTTTATTCAAACATCTAACAACAATGGGCCAGCAATAATGCTCTTTATTCAAACATCTAACAACAATGGGCCAGCAATAATGCTCTTTATTCAAACATCTAACAACAATGGGCCAGCAATAATGCTCTTTATTCAAACATCTGACAACAATGGGCCAGCAATAATGCTCTTTATTCAAACATCTGACAACAATGGGCCAGCAATAATGCTCTTTATTCAAACATCTAACAACAATGGGCCAGCAATAATGCTCTTTATTCAAACATCTAACAACAATGGGCCAGCAATAATGCTCTTTATTGAAACATCTGACAACAATAGGCCAGCAATTATGCTCTTTAGCTGAGCCATAACATTTGGTGTTGATGTAAGTCACCTATCAAATGACACATGGCCAGTTTACTGTTGACATTTAGCCTACGTCCATGACAGTTATGCCAGTGAAAATGTTTCTCACTGAAGTGGAAAACATGCCATACATTTAGAAACGCTTGAGGCACTATATGTTTTTCATTTTTTGTTTGCTACTAAATGTACAGAATGTTTGGAAGATATGTCAGGTTGACTCTTGACGGTTAAAATGTACTGACTTTGTATGACACTTGTTTGTTTTTTTATTGACATATATGATTGGTAGTTGTGTTGACCTTATATGACATAGACTCTTGGATGGGTCATGTTTTGAGCATGGATTTTTCCCTATCCTGCTTCTTGATATCTATATTCTTTTAAATCTACTGAAGTCCTAAAAATCCTACCAAAGTAACATGTACATAAATAAAGCTTACAGATGGTGGACTGGTAACAAGAACACAGCCTTGTTTCACTCCCCTGCTGACTCTTGACGTTCTCTGTAGTTGAAGCTCATTGTAGAACAGTGGTTCTCAACCTTTTGAGGTTCAATGACCACTTCAAAAATGTGTGTCTTAGCCACGGACCACTACTGAAAATTGTGCTATTGCCGTGCTGGAAAGTTATATATAATTATGCTTTGTATATAACTAGTTACTAGTATACATGTTAGGTTAGTAAGTAAAACTATACTAATATGCTACAAATTGAGTGCTCCCAAAATATATTGAAAGAAACACACTGTAATGGGTTTATTTTGTAATTAACAAATGTCACTTATATTATTATAGACAACGTTTTTAACTTTTCATGTTCTTAATTTTTTTAATTTAAAATATCATCCTTTGCTTGCGGACCAACAGGAAGTGGTCCGCAGACCACAGGTGGAGAACCACTGTTTTAGAAGGCATAGTGTAATTGGGATGGTGGCTTCTTATAGTTGTAGCTGTCAGCTCTATTAGAGGTGGCTTCCTGTAGTTGTAGGTGTCAGCTCTATTAAGGTGGCCTCCTATACGTATAAATGTCAGCTTTATTAAAGGTGGCCTATTATACGTGTAAATGTCAGCTCTATTAAAAGTGGCTTCCTATACTTTTAGATGTCAGCTCTATTAAAGTTGGCTTCCTGTAGTTGTAGATGTCAGCTCTATTAAAGGTGGCTTCCTGTAGTTGTAGATGTCAGCTCTAATAAAGGTGGCTTTCTGTAGTTGTAGATGTCAGCTCTAGTAAAGGTGGCTTCCTGTAGTTGTAGATGTCAGCTCTATTAAAGGTGGCCTCTTATAGGTGTCAATGTCAGCTCTATTAAAGGTGGCCTCCTATACGTGTCAATGTCAGCTCTATTAAAGGTGGCCTCCTATACGTGTCAATGTCAGCTCTATTAAAGGTGGCCTCCTATACGTGTCAATGTCAGCTCTATTAAAGGTGGCCTCCTATACGTGTCAATGTCAGCTCTATTAAAGGTGGCCTCCTATACGTGTCAATGTCAGCTCTATTAAAGGTGGCCTCCTATACGTGTCAATGTCAGCTCTATTAAAGGTGGCCTCCTATACGTGTCAATGTCAGCTCTATTAAAGGTGGCCTCCTATACGTGTCAATGTCAGCTCTATTAAAGGTGGCCTCCTATACGTGTCAATGTCAGCTCTATTAAAGGTGGCCTCCTATACGTGTCAATGTCAGCTCTATTAAAGGTGGCCTCCTATACGTGTCAATGTCAGCTCTATTAAAGGTGGCCTCCTATACGTGTCAATGTCAGCTCTATTAAAAGAGAAGCTCAAGCTTCTTTGTGCTAACACTCAATATTTTGTATGCAGTTCTAGACTCCATTGATAAATTTAAATACAACTCTGTAAGGACATGTATTTTTTAAGATTTCCTTTAAAGAGAATAGATTGAAAAGCACTTATTGAATGATTTATGAAAATTTAAATTTTAAAGAAATTTCTTGAACTAATATTTTTTCTTCATATTTATGTAGTCTCGTGAAATTAATGTTAAACAGATGAAAAATGTACTAAATAAAATGCAGGTTTTCAAATCTGAATCAATGCACTTAATATCAGATACATTTTGAAAATGGTTTTAGAAACATTTGTGTATTTAGATTTGAATTGGTGTGTGATTTAAATGTCCTGTTTCTTTATGGATTTAGACATTCATTTATTTAAAGTTTACCCTTGATTAATTTGACAGATTCTTTGTATTTCAGGCTGCCAATGGCCATGAAGAATGCATAGATACACTTATACGTCATGGAGCTGATGTTACGTTACGAGACAATCTAGGTCGTACAGCTGCACATATGGCAGCAATGTGTGGTCATCTTGCTTTACTGTCTTCACTTTTAATGGTAATATGGCTTTACTGTCTTCACTTTTAATGGTAATATGGCTTTACTGTCTCACTGTAGCTTTACTGTCTTCACTTTTAATGCTAATATGGCTTTACTGTCTTCACTTTTAATGCTAATATGGCTTTACTGTCTTCACTTTTAATGGTAATTAGTATAATTGAAATGTGTGGTCATATGGCTTTACTGTCTTCACTTATAATGGTAATTAGGATACTTTAAATGAAAAACATCTTTTACATTTACCTGTCTTTTGAATGTCTGACAAAACTGAAACATTAGTTATAATTGTTGAGAATATTGAACCTACATTTTATTTGAAATGCAATCAAGAACAATGATATATTGTCATTTTTGCTGTAACTCTTATAGTATTATGTATGTAAACATTATATAGATGCATTTAAATTTGGTTTATGTTGGTTTTTTTTTAAAATTTAACTTATCGTTTTTTCTGTTTTTAAGTTTGTTTTTGTCATAGAAATATTATATGTGTGCAAATGTTATTTTATCAGGCTGGTCCCATGGACAGACTAGAAGATAATAAAGGCTACACACCACTTCACTATAGTTGCTACAATGGTAAGTTTTGTTCAGTTGTAAAAGTGATAGTTTTTACGTTCTTTTACGCATTATTTTATTGATGTTTTTTATGTCACACCGCTTCCCTCTTTTTAAAAAAAATTCACATAGTTCATTTACGAACATCATATTTAAAGTTGTTAAATTGAGACTATTTTCCTTTAAAAAAATAACATATTTTTTACCAAGTGCACTTGTAATATAATAATGAATCCTGTTTAGCACTGCTATGAGAAATTCTATTTTGCTCACCACTGAACTGCCTTTTATTTAAATCATACATTTGGTGATTTAACAAATCCATTTGTCCATACAAATACATGAAATACTTTCAGCATTGCTATTTTTATGGTGGAATAGTAAAGTCATAAACTTGTATTTTTGTCAACACACAGGTCATGAAAGTTGTGTGGAAGTTTTGTTAGAACAAGAAAACATGAAGAAGTTCACTGGCAACCCTTTCTCCCCCTTACATTGTGCTGTGTGAGTAGATAACTCTGTGTGATTACATTGTGCTGTGTGAGTAGATAACTCTGTTTGTGTGACGTTAACCCAAAGTCATTCATCTTTAATGCTTGAATTGATTTTACATGAAGAATGGTTTTCTAGAGAAACATGCACCGTTCTTTTCAATTAAATAGTATAGATACAAGTATCTAGACATGGGTATGTCTTTTTGTTTGATATTTTATCTGTGTCTAATAAATCTTGATTTATTGAACCGACTGAATTAATTAATTAATAAGAACTTTTCTAATCTCTAGCATTGAATAAACATTTTTGCTGCATTAGTTCAAAAAGCAAAATTATTGCTTTATATAAAAAATATATATTTCTGCTAAATCTATGCTAATTGTTGTAGTTTTGTAGAAAATAACTGGCACAAAAGAGTTTGAGGGAATCTCTTAACTTGATCAAATTGAAACCAATAACTGGTTTTAGTTATCAGTACCATGGGCTCAAGATGATGGTCATAAGATAGTCATTGAATGTATGCCTAAGACAACGAATGTTTCTGATGTATCCAACAGGATAAATGGCAATGATAGCTGTACGGAACTGTTGTTAGATCTAATGGGAGAAGGTATCATCAATATTCAAGATGCTAAAGGTAGAACTCCACTTCATGCAGCAGCCTACTCTGACCAAGGAGAATCTATGCAATTGTTGCTAAGTCGTAAAGCTGATGTGAACATTCAGGATCTTTCAGGGAAAACCCCCATTATGTATGCTGCAGCCAATGGCCATGTAGCTGCTGTTGGTTAGTGGACTTGGTCAACATTGCTATGTCATAATTTAAAATATACAAAATTACTTTTGATATGAATGCTTATATCGAACAATAAAACTGAGAGTAAAAATCAAAATATTTTTATTGTCTATGATATCATTGTGTGGAACTATTGCCTGAAAAAGTTCTGTTCTGGTTACTTAACTAATCTGAGTTTTTCAAAAGTTCTCCTTTTTAATTTTTTTTCTTTTAAATTGATTTAACTTGTTTTGTTTGTACAGTAGAACCCGGTTAAGTCGACGGCCTAGGGGTGTGCCAAAAGGTGTCGAATTAACCGATGATCGAGTTAAACGAAAACCAATATAGCGGTAAAATATTAACATGTGCTTGAAATTTCTTTATGTACATGATGTGCGTTAATTAGTGATGGGACGATTAATCGGAATCGTATCGGGACCCTAATATTTCTTCACTCTTATATTAACATGTGCTTGAAATTTCTTTATGTACATGATGTGCGTTAATTAGTGATGGGACGATTAATCGGAATCGTATCGGCACCCTGATATTTCTTCACTCTTATATTAACATGTGCTTGAAATTTCTTTATGTACATGATGTGCGTTAATTAGTGATGGGACGATTAATCGGAATCGTATCGGGACCCTAATATTTCTTCACTCTTATATTAACATGTGCTTGAAATTTCTTTATGTACATGATGTGCGTTAATTAGTGATGGGACGATTAATCGGAATCGTATCGGCACCCTGATATTTCTTCACTCTTATATTAACATGTGCTTGAAATTTCTTTATGTACATGATGTGCGTTAATTAGTGATGGGACGATTAATCGGAATCGTATCGGGACCCTAATATTTCTTCACTCTTATATTAACATGTGCTTGAAATTTCTTTATGTACATGATGTGCGTTAATTAGTGATGGGACGATTATCGGAATCGTATCGGAATAATGGGACCCTAATATTTCTTCACTCTTTCCTAAGGTTGTTAAGACCATTCGTTTTTAAGGACCGCTTAAATATAACCCTTTGTTGCGTTAGCGCTTTATTTTTCCCTAGTACATAACGAATTCAGCTACTCCTGCCCCGCCATGGCGGGTCCGCTGGTGACATCATGTCATCTCTCTTGCGCGCTCCCAGCAAAGTGTTTTTTGTTTTTTTTAATGGGGCTTGCGCTTGATGTTTGTTACACTGAGTTAGCATCATTCACAGCAGTGATTCCCAGATTGAGCGATACTGTGCCTTGGACTTGGAGGGCACTTGCGTGACTTTCCTTACAAGCTACACTAATAAATAACCCGCCCCGTGTAACCTACACATCCCCTCATTGTCCCCGAACCATTCTCTTCCAAACCATCATCCTTGGGTCCGTCCCCTCAGCTTACAAGGGACTCAGAATTCCTTCTGTAACTTGATGCTAATCGGACTAACCAACAACAACAATGGTGTGGGAGATTGAGAGTGGGGGTGGGTAAACTGTCCGTAGTCTGTTATATTATAAAATCTGGGGAGCCTTGTTTACAATAAGCACCCTATGATTTTGGTGTCGTCCCATCACTAGCGTTAATAAATGAGAAAGTACATGCACGTGTTTTTGGAGATTTTTTTTACACAACAGTGTTGCCGTTATTTGTTTGATGAAGCGATCGGCATGCTATAAAAATGTGCATACATGTTTGCTAACAACAAAAGGCATATGTGCACCAACTAACAGCAGAAATTTACCAATATGTAATAAAAACCACTGTCGATTCTCAATACAAACCTTTAGTTTCTTTTCTAAAGATATTCGTTTATCTGAAAAAATAAAATGATTAGTGCATCAGGAAATGAATGAAGTTTAATAATAATATAACATGCACTGCGAAATAATGATGATTAAAGACTGATAACGCGATTTTCAAGCACCTCTGTTGAATACATGCTCAATAGAGATGCGTCGAACTAATTCACACACTGATAAAATTGAAACAAGATAAAAACATCCGGTAATTTTAATTGAAATCTCGTAAAATCACACAATAGTAATAGCCGGAAGTCTCGAGGAAAGCGAGATGTCGATGCTATTTTTAACTAAAAATGCGAGAGTGCGTCGCTCAGCGAACAGACTGGGATCGAGCTAACCAACGTTAAGTTGCAAATTTGGCCCTCTTTTGTGCTCGAGGCATTAGGGTTCGGCGACTTAAAAGAATCGCATTAACCGATGAGAAAATGCTAAGACAAAGAGAGAATTTGGCGGTTCCAATAAAAAACGTCGACTTAATAAGGTTGGCGAGTTAACTGTGGTCGAGTTAAGTGGGTTCTACTGTATATACAAAGTTTATTCTTGGAATATTTTAAAGAGAAAATCAAAGATATAATTATTTGTCTGCCCTGTCCCTGTGTTGAAGGAATGCCTATGACCATTATGTAATTACTTTTTACTCAGAAATTATTTTATTTTTGACTATCATTTTTTTCCCAGAACTACTGTTAGAGTTTGGCGCAGATTTAACCATCTCTGACAAAGCTGGGAACACTGCCTTACATCAAGCTTGTTTTCACGTGAGTCATCTGTCTTTAAACAAGACATACAGTTATAAGCTTAAAAAATTGTATACTCCCCAAGTAGATCTGAATATCAAGGTAGATATTTACTTATCTCCAGCAAACAGAAGACTATTTTATATTAAACCAGCCATTTTTTTAAAAAAGCCATGTTTTTTTTTGTCAGTTAATATATTGCTGTTTGTTGCAGAGTCGTGAAGACATAGCTTTATTACTTCTGGATAAAATTGATGACTCTGTCACCATAAATATGGCCAATTCAGAGTTAAGAACGTAAGTTATAGATTTACACATTTATTTTGGCTTAATCATTATGTTTTTTGTTATTTTTAATGACTTGGCTTTTCCAAAATTTGGAATTAGCTTAATGTTGAATATTTCTAATGGACCTATCTTAAGACACTTGATTTTATGTGATGGACCTATCTTAAGACACATGATTTTGTTGTGGCTTTGGTTTTAAAAATCAATTCACTTGATAGTCATTCAAAAGATATGAACCATAGTTTTCAAGATGGACTTAAGATACATCATACCCCTATGGCTTATTTAATCTGTATAATTTGTAAGTGTTAGAAGTATGTAATGTATAAAATATGTATGAACTAAATACAATTTTGAGCCAATGTTGCAAGTACATGTATCTGTTTTGTGTGTACTTCAGCCCCCTCCACATAGCTGCCAGGAATGGCTTAGTTCCAGTAGTACAAGATCTTATAGGAAAGGGTGGCAGTGTATTGGCTTTAGATGAAAATGGTAAGACATGTTTAAATGTATTTTATATTTCAGTCAGTCATTCTCAGTTGAAGATAATACTGTTTTTAGATTACATAAAATTCAGAATTAAGTTTATTTTACAGTACTTTTTTTTCACATTAAATTTGTTTCTTTAATTTGTTAAAGCTAAAGAAATGATGTATGAAAATGTAATATTTTCAATGGAAAAAATTATTTAATCACCACAGAAAAAACAGTCCTGATAATGAAATCATGGGAAAGAGAATGAAATATTAAACAATTATATATAACTATAATAGTTTTTATTGAAGTTTAAAGAGAGACCCCTGTGTTATTAAAGTTATTTTTTTAATTAAGATGCTCTGTTAAAAATCAAATCATTCAGACAGGATTTAAATGTTTTTTGAGATGCACAGCTATATAGTTAACATATATAGTTAACATATGAGTTAACATATAGAGTTAACATATAGAGTTTACATATAGAGTTAACATATAGAGTTAACTTTACTGTGTTTCACTGGATTTTGGAAAGAAGTATTTTTCTCAGTGACAAAACATGACAGAAATATTTTTTGGCAGTGCTAAGAGCAATAAATGGTTAATAGGAAGCTAAAATCCCATTAATCTATTCACAATGACCTTTGGTGTAAAGTCTAGGAATGGAAGACCGTCTAAATGTAGGAATTAAGTTTGATTTTCTTGAGAAACTTTTTAAAAGTTCTATGTCACTGTTGAGAAGTAATTTCTATGAGCAGTAAAAAATTTTAAATCAGTTTGCGTTATTGTTATTATAACAATTACATTCTCATAGCAGCTCTGTTAAAAAAAAATCCACATATTTTTTCTCTTGGTATGGTGAAAGATCCTAGCTCATTGAAATAGAACACATACATCTGTTTACAATGCAAATGATAATAACATAAAAACTATTGTTTTGAATTTCTTTCTTTAAAAAAATAATAATACGGAAAGCCGATGGTTAAACTTAGGAAATAACCGACAAGTGACAAATTTTGTCCTCTTCAGTCCTTGGGGGTTCAGTGACATAAAAGATTCAACATAATTGATGAGAATAGGCTAAGACAAAGATAATTTGGCAGTTCTCTTAAAAAACGTCGACCTACAGGTGTTGGCTAGATAATTGAGGTTGAGATAACTTGGTTCCACTGTACGTTTAAACTAATCATAAATCAGATTTAATGATTTAATTCATTTGTTTAAAAATGTACAATATTGCATGAAAACTGTTGGTAACAACGTTATCAATCTCAGGATTGTCACTTGTGGCAAACATCTCATGGGATCTATGTTGACAACTATTAATATCTGATATAATGTGTGTTTGTTGCATTTCCAGGTTACACACCTGCTCTTTCCTGTGCCCCTACTGCTAAAATAGCAGACTGTCTGGCTATCATTTTGGCCCATATGCCCTTTGCTGCCACACCCAATCATGTGGTGTCCAAATCATCTCGTTTCACATCCTCCGCCCCATCTTATGGTGAGTTGAGCAAAACAACATATTCATTATTCCATTGAATTTTACTTCGGTAGTTTTTAATGTTTTTGTTTTTTGCTGTGTTATTTTCTTCAGACTTTCTTTTTACTTGATGTTTAGTTTTATCCAATGTATATTATGGATGGCTTGTTTGGTTAGTTTTATCCAATGTATATTATGGATGGCTTGTTTGGTCAGTTTTATCCAATGTATATTATGTATGGCTTGTTTGGTCAGTTTTATCCAATGTATATTATGGATGGCTTGTTTGGTCATTCACATCTTATCATGTCAAAATAAATTCTATTCCCTTCTCATTAAGGAATAACAAAGAATTTAGATGGCCCTGAAACTCTATCAGTTGGAACCACAGGTCATCAAGATCATAAAGAGCACTCAGGATCTTTACCAAGTTCTGATTCAGAATTTTACTGACAGTTTTTTTATATCTAAGTAAATATGACCATTTGTATAAAACTGAATGTCATAATTCATACTGAAAGTTTAGTGAGTGTAAAAATTGAATGTAATAATTAACTTTTGACTACAGAAGTAGAGGATGTGATTTTGAAAAGCAAATGTTTTCTACGTGATAACTTGTATTAATCAAACCGCCCTGTTTTTGTTTCAAAAGCATTTCTCTTAACAAGAAAGGGATGGCTGGCTGTACTGTACAGTGTAAAACTTGTTCTGTAAATGACAGTCTTGACTCAGAGGAAGTCTCTGTACTACTTGTATCAAGTTAGCAGGACATGAGAGAATATTATGTTTTTTCTACAGGTGGCACATTAAGAGTAAGAGATCATAGAGAATAGAATAAGAATTCAAGAATTTGCCAGGTTTTTTGCCATTGTTGCCAATATTAAATGACTGAAAATTAAATTGGGAATTTCTACTACACTATTAATCCCTCTGTTTAGCTCATTGAGGCTCATTGCGTGTTATCTTGTCTATTTTTGTTTGTTCATTCTTAGAAAAGAATTTAACTACTTGTAGTTTGAATGTTATATGAGCTTTGAGGAACAATATTTTTCCAATTATTTTTTTGAAAAAGTAATTGAGCCATTTTCAAATGGAATCTGTTTAGTCTTTGGTTTTAATATGTTTATACTAAAATGATAAAGTTCAACTTTTGTAGGATTCGTTGTTTGTTAATTATTAATAGGAAATATTTTGAGGTGTCACAATTTTTTGGTGTTAAAATGAAAACTTTTCTGTCAACATTCAAATTATTATTTTTTAAATTAATGGGCGTTTGTGGTTGGGGTTTATTTTTTAAAAGCTGAAGAAAGTGTTACATTAGATGAACCAAAGTTTGTGTTTATCTATTTTTTGTGTCAGAGACAGTAAATGTTTAATGTCTTGTTCATTAAAAGTCAATATTTCCTAATTGCCTTCCCTCTGGCCAAGTAATCTGGTGTCTTGTGATATATAAGTTTGAACTATAACAATCAGCAATACGATTAATAACCCAGATAAAATTCCCAAAAGCTGTGTTGAATGCTGCTGTAGAAAGTACCCCCAGTATAGGTGGTGGAGGGGGTCGGTAGCCTGAGTAATCAGAAGCTGAGCATGACAAGACTGCAGCATTGTAAGAAATGTTATATTTTGTTAACTGCCCTTGTTTGATGGGTTATCTCTAGTACTACATAATTACAATATCAATTTAGCTAAATTAATGCTTGATTTAATATTTTCATTTGAATAGTCTTATGTATTATCATTAAGTATATTTTTAATACTAGAATCATTCTTTTTTTACTTGTTAAAAATTATTATAACCTAAAAAAAATAGACAGTATGTAAATTATTGTGCTGGCCATACTTCATTCCTCCATAAAAGACATTGTATATGCAATAAGTATTTATTCAGCATTATTTATTTTATTGATCATTAATCAAAGACTGTTATTAGTTCTATTCAATTTTGAAAGAAAGTTTTTACAAGATTGAATGTTACATAAACCAGCTGCTGAATTTGAGCTTACTTTATATTTCAGTAGTTATCTTAACATTTTATTGTTGGTCATTAAAAGGATTAGTATTTTGAGCACATTTTCTTAGATAGCTTTGTTTACCATCACACCTATCTATGACCAATGTTTCATGTGACTAGTTCTCTGTTGTCATTTGGCCTACAATTTTTCAACAGCTTCTTTCCATCATACAGTAAATTAATTTTATTTGCTTTGTTTAAATGTAATATCCAAGTTCCCAGTTAACAATTATTCTGTTTTTTTTAAGCTAAGTAATGGAAACAATTCAAGTTGAAATTTATTGATCATATGATTAGAGTTCAGGTGCTCATTAGTGTACATTTTACCATATTCAAAGCAGATTTTTCATTGGGTTTAGAGTTTTATTAGAATATGTGATGAATTCCAAGAAATGTGTCCACAGGATAAGAAAACATTTATTTATTTGGTCTGTAAGTTGTGAACTTTAAAAAAGACATTTAATTTAAGATTTGCAGTTTATATTTCCGGGACATAAAGGAAGCTTATTAATCTACATGAGAATGCTGATTTTAAATGTATAACATAAATGAAAGTCATGATTTAGTCTCTATGACATGATTCACATTATTACACAATCATTCATTTTAAGGTTATGTGAGGCAATGAGATCATTATATTTTTTGAAAAAGACACAATCAAAATTTAATATTTATATTTGCTTAACTAGATAAATTTTGTTTAATCAATTCCCAAATGTGTGCTGGCTTCTTAGTATGAAGTAAAATTTGTGTTAATGTCTGGTCTGGATTATTTGTCTATTTTTCAATAGTTTCATTCATTGAGTCCAGCCATTTGAACAAGTGTTTTTTAGTTTTAATTGAAGTATGTTCTAGATAAATTACCCATGCTGCCGTTACTTGGATTTGCTCAATAATAAAATTTCTTTTTACCCCTAAGATATATTTGACTGTGTTTCATACCCTTCCCAAAAGGCTGATTTTTAAAAAAAATTTAACCTAAAAGGAAAGCTTTCAAATTTATTTCAGTAATAATATTGATCTGTTTAAAATTTTTTATCTTTTATAAAATGAAGGACATAAATGCAATAGGCTTTTTCAACTATAATGGTGAATGAACAATTGCATTTTAACGACTGTCTTCATAAAACAACAGAAAATGATGTAAATGTTAATAAATATGGCGCCTCTACTCACCTGTTAAAATTTATCTTGACACTTATTTGAATGTAAAATACGAATTTTATGGATCTCTCTACTTTATTTTTGTAGTTGTTACATTTTGCACAAATAACTTCATCTTCTAAGATATTTAAAGACAAATGGAGACATTTTACTTGACTCTTACAATATTCAAGGCAAACCTTAAAGACATATAGAGTATCTTTAATTGTTTTAAGTCACATATTTATTTTATTTTTGAAATCTTTTGAAATTGTGTTTTTTTTTAAAAGTATCTCCACTCAATTTTTGTATGAAACAATTGTGTCACTCCATCCTGTACCGTTTTCTGTCATCATATGCAGTGCCTTCTTCACATTAACCCTATGTGCATTAATTCCTTTCATATTATTTATCATGTTTCCACAAAATGTTGGGAATATTATCTTTACAACAAAAAATACTTAATCACTAATGAGAAATCTGTAAGAATGGCCAGCTAAAAATAGCTATTGAAAATGATATAGAGCTTGACAATCTGATCAGTTAGAATTGTTTCATTTACACCTGAGACCTAAGTACTTAAATCTCAACACAGATTAAATTGTCCTTTGCCTCATTTAATTTTAGGACATAATACTGTCATTAATAGATTTCAAGCCATCATATATCTTTTATTAGACAAATTTTAAAACCAATGACTTCAACCAATGATTTCACAAACTTACAATGTTTGTTGAAACATTTTCATTTTTGTAAACTATTCTTCAGATTCACCAGGTTAAATTAAGTAGCTAATTTTATCATGACTTTATCTCTGGTGTAAAAATGTGGCTCAAGTGTCAGGATGGTGGTATATTTAATCGAGTGTTATTCAAAATCACAGGCACATGTGTTTTTGAAAGGACAAGAACCAATAAAATGTATTTAGATGAGAATCAAAATATTCAAAATGCAACTGTGAGAGAAAAAAGGTGTTTTTATTATGTTGTAGTCTGAACTGCTGGTCAGCTGTTCTTAAAGGAGCTAATGTATACCAGGGTGAATGAACATTGCACACACATTAAAATGCACAAATATATTGATTATTATAAGACACTCAAACTAATGGTAGTTGATTTTTCTTGATTGTGTCACAGTTTATGTTTTGAATATTCAATTTTGAAAATATTATTTCTATAAATGACTCACAAGTTATTTTGTAATAAATAATGTACAGGATGATGTATTTTTAGTACATGCTCTGTCTGTGTTTTATTCTACTACTGGCCTTACTTTGTTATTGCCCATCATGGGAACATTTTCATCACAGCTATCACCCACATAGTGTACATTTCAAAGACCAAAAAAAAACATTCTAGATAAAGTAAAAGAAAAGGGGATGTATTTTTTTCAAAAAGCTTTTATTGAATTAGAACATTAATGGAAAAAAATCTACATTTATTGAGGACGTTAGAAAATTGCTCTCACCAGATAAATAATATGTACGTATTTAATGTATTTTACAATTTAATTACATGCAGTCATAATTTTCACAGAATGGTTGAAACTTTATTTTGTACATAACTGAAAAATAATTTAAAAAATAAAAATTGCGAATTCACAGAAATAAACATTTTAGGATTACCATTTTAAAATTGTTTTTAACAAGCAAAGAAAAAGTTGGATGGAAGTCTAAATGACAGACTAAAATAAAACATTATCAATAGTAAAATAATACAAATATATATGGGTCAGCTGAAGCAGAGTTCTTTATTTCATGTATAAAATAATGAGGCTAATTGAAATGGATAATTTACAGAATACAAATATGGAGGCTTGGAAATATTGCAAATAAGCAGGAGGTGGCATCAATAAGAAAATGAATGGTTTTAAAATCTGAAATTAACTGAAGCTCCAAATATTTCAACATGATGAAAGGTTTAACTCCCTTTATAACAGCTGTGGTTAAATAATTAAACATTAAAATATGTTTTGTCTCTTGATCAGCTTGAAACAAAAAAAGTCAAATTTCTGAATATCAACAAATAAGCACCTTCTAGCTCAAATAATTGTCATAAACTCCTCTTATAACATTATCAAAAAGAAAATATAGCTCCTTTAAAGTGAACACATTCTATTGGTCATGTGTAATATTCAGAAGGAACATTTTCACTTGCATGAGTAAAGAAATTCTTTTTTTTTAAACATGGTTTTGAGCAATCATGACTTGCAGTATCCATGAAATGTACCAAACAAAATAGTTATGAAAAATAAACAACAAAGTTAGTAGCAAATGCAGCATAAAACTAATAAAATGTAACAAAATTATTTAAAAGTTGTGCATTCAAAAAAATTATTGCAACTGTATTAATATCTGCTACTGTATCTAATACTAAGGGCAGGATTAAATGACACATACTCCTGTTATATTATTATGTGGCCAGCAGATGTGTTATACAGACGATATAGATACCTTTCTCAAAATATCACAATACAAATTTTCTAACAAGTTCAGTGAAAGAAATTACAGTTTTCACTTTTTATGCATATAACCTCATATCAAAGTGATCATACTTGCTTCCTTTCACATCAGATAACTCATAGTTATTGTTTTATGGTTCCTCTCTTAAAAGGTTATCGTTTTATATCTATAAATATAAACACTAATATTTCATGTGTTTATGTTTCATGTGTATATTTTAGTCAAAACATTTCTTTGTGTCTATAAAGACTAAGAGAATATTTTGGGAGCCAATGGCAGTGGTGAGATTGGTTTATTTAAATGTCATAAATTAAGGTGAAATAAAAAAATTATTAAAATGAATCTTTAAGTTTGGAGAACATTATTTCAACTAGACTAAAAGCAGTAAATGTTTTGACTAAAATCTATCAGTCTGAGACTTTGGAATGGGCCTGCCTAAAACTTTTTGACGACCCTTGCGTCAAGTGCAACTACAAAATGTTCCTATGTTATTAGCCATCTAGTGAGTCTAGATAGGCTCAGAGCACTCAGACCAGTCTAGATAGGCATAGAGCACTAAGACCAGTCTAGATAGGCATAGAGCACTCAGGCCAGTCTAGATAGGCATAGAGCACTGAGACCAGTCTAGATAGGCATAGAGCACTCAGACCAGTCTAGATAGGCATAGAGCACTCAGACCAGTCTAGATAGGCATAGAGCACTAAGACCAGTCTAGATAGGCATAGAGCACTCAGACCAGTCTAGATAGGCATAGAGCACTCAGACCAGTCTAGATAGGCATAGAGCACTGAGACCAGTCTAGATAGGCATAGAGCACTCAGACCAGTCTAGATAGGCATAGATCACTAAGACCAGTCTAGATAGGCATAGAGCACTCAGACCAGTCTAGATAGGCATAGAGCACTCAGACCAGTCTAGATAGGCATAGAGCACTCAGACCAGTCTAGATAGGCATAGAGCACTCAGACCAGTCTAGATAGGCATAGAGCACTAAGACCAGTCTAGATAGGCATAGAGCACTAAGACCAGTCTAGATAGGCATAGAGCACTCAGACCAGTCTAGATAGGCATAGAGCACTCAGACCAGTCTAGATAGGCATAGAGCACTCAGACCAGTCTAGATAGGCATAGAGCACTGAGACCAGTCTAGATAGGCTAAGAGTATATGAGAAAGCTAAGTTTAGAATTCACTCTCTTTCCATTCAATGAGAGAGCAATTGTTACATACTCATAAATAGACAAATGAGGCAAGTCAGTTATCATGAGTAAGAAAGATCATAATAAAATTGAAAAAGACTTAAAGTTGCACACAATACAATGATTGTTGATAATCACCAGCCACACAAAAATACTATTTTTCTGCTTTTTAGTAAATTTTAACTAGAGTATTAATTATAAAATTTACTACAATTTCAATACTTCTTTTTCGAAAGTGCTTTGCAGTTTCAGGTCCAAAAGCTTGCAGGTTATGAATTTTTTGTTTTTGCTTGGACTTGAAGACAAGAGGGAAACCACATTACTCACTTGGCCACCGGCCAGACATGTTTATTACACAATGTAATTTAATGGCGATAAATGATTCCTACCACACATACATGTTGGCAAGGAGAAACGCAAAACAATAAATTGGGTTTAACCGCTTCCAATGTGATAAAATAAGGTAGTGGATGAAAGTTTCAAGAATTGACCCAGACACAAGAAAGCCAGATTAAAAAAGTGGTAAAATAAAAGAAGCAGCAGCTGTTAATCTATTCCTTTAAAGGAGACATATGAGACAACTAGTTTCCTACTATACAACAACATGGCCTGGGTAGAAAGAATGTTCATTATATTTAAAGCTAACTCAAAGCTCAGTACAGTCATGAAAATACCAGAATTGTTTATTACAAGTATTCAATGTATGACATTCCCACTGTATTACACGTACTTGGAGCATGTGTCAAATGTCAATGATGGTTCCTTGCACAAGTCATTACATATAACATTCGTACCAAAACATGGAATCATGTATAACAAAATATCATTTCACTTTTTGTTGAACACAACGCAGTATAAATTCAGTGGATAAAGAAAAGTTAAGATAAAGATATTCATTATATTTCAGAGAAATTTCTTTTGATAAAATATCCTATGTCCTTGCTAGGGCTGTCAATTTTGTTGAAAAAAGCTGCCCGGGTACCCGTGAAAATTTCGAACGGGTACCCGGGTTACCCGTTCTAAACTTAAACGTCGCATAATTTTCCCCGTCATGATCGATATACAATGCAACCTAGCCACCATCCATGCACCTCATTTCACACAGTAGTAGTAGCCAACGGCTTGCTTCCAGTTACAGTAACATACTATTACTAATGCACTACAATTAACTATAATGCACTAAAACTTTTATTCAATTCCTGCTGTAAATGCATTCGTCATACTCATAAATGACAATAAACTGAACATGCAAACAAAATGTCTACGGCAATGACGTAACATTCAGTGTCATACCTTTAATGTTAATATCCACTTGGCGTCGGTAGTCGATGCTAAGGGCCGATGACGTATGCTATACTGCGATAAATCAAGTGTCGTGCTTTGTCATGGTACTGCTTTTGTTGACACCAAAATATTTCTGATATTGGGTGGATCGGCGGTTTGTTTATCAATATCAATTTTATGAATAACGTTCACATGGCGTTTTATCGCGTTGGGTTGCCACCCTTCACAGACACAATTTAATTACAATGGTTGCATTTTGCCGTGTCGCTGTCAACTTAATTGGCCTGATTCCACACGACGTCTAACCCATCTTGTTAACTTTGGGTGTATTATTAATATCAATTTTTGGGCTAGGCAAACACGTGTCAATGAACACAAGAAACACAAGCGAATGCAAGGGTGTGGGTTATAGCAGTGCTTCTCAAAGTGGGGGTCCGCGGAAGTTATCAAGAAAGGAGATAAAAATATAATTATAATCCTCCAATTGCTATCAATAATACTAACCCTATAGAATTTGTCATTTTTGACAATAAGCAAATAAATGAAAGAAATAAAAGGAAATAAAATAAAAGGAAATATAATTCATTTCGCTACCATGTAAGTACAGGGAAAATAGTGCACCGGTTCCAGATGCAATGGAAAACATTCCTGCCGGTCCGCAATACAAAAAATTTTGAGAAGCACTGGGTTATAGGAGGGAAGAGAGGAGAGGGGGGGGAGAGTAGAAAAAACGCCATTAGATAGATAGTATCAATCGGTGACCCACTGTCGGCTATTTCAAAGCAAAGTTAGTTTCAAAGCAAGGGTGTTTGAATGAACAAAAAACAAACACGGCATCTTTCATCTCTGTTCAGTCCATCCTCACAGCCGACGTCTGCCCATCCTACACTGTTAGTAACTATTAAATTTATTAAATTTAAATACTGACGACCTTGTACGCATTATTAGCATCAGTTTTTCTAGGTCACCACGTGTTAATGAACACAAGAAGTAAGGCGGATGTAAGGGGTGTGGGGTTATAGGAGTGAAGGGAGGAGAGGGGGTAAATAAACAATATTAGCTAGTATCAATCGGCGTATTTCAAAGCAAAGTTAGTCAAAGCAAGAGTAGTTTTTTTATTAACAAATACAGCGTCTTTCATCTCTAAGCAGTGCATCATTTATTTTTTTTTGGCAGAGGACTTTTGTTTTCGTTATACGATTCTTTTAAAGAACCATTTTTTTAGTGTGTTGTGCGATTTCTGTTTCAGGTTGAGAGAAAAAAAAGATATATCAAAATACATTGTATTTATTGGGACCGTATTTTATTTCCCGTTGACAGATATTTCCCGTGACAGATATTTCTCCTTAGAAGTACTTCACAGCATATATTTGAAACAAAAAATTTCATTTGATAAATTGTTTCGCAAGCCACAATGTAAACACAAAAAGCCGCATGGGAGCCGAAGTTTGGCCTACGGTTAATATAGACATAGAAGCCACATTTTCACGGGTACCCGGGCGGAATTTTTACTACCCGGGTAATCACTCGGCAACGGGTACCCGGGTCCCGGGTACCCGTTGACAGGCCTAGTCCTTGCTGAGTATTTCAACTGACTTTCTCTCCTGGTTCAGTGCACTGACATAGATACCTAGCACATTGACACATTGTACATGACTTATCAGTGTACTGACATAGTTGCCTAACACATACAGAAACTTGACACTATAGTAAACTGACATACAACTAATTTTTGTCTACATTAAAAATCAAATTATTCCCCAATGAAAATAATATTGAATGTAATGCATAACCCATTGGAGGATAATGAACTAAGCTGACAGGCATGTACAAAAATATCAGTTTTCTTCCACTTCTACCATGCAGAGTCGTGTATATATATATATATATATATATCTTATTTGTTTCATTCATGTACATACTGATGGGCATCTTGTCTCATTTATTCCCTCACATCCATACTGATGCCTTATCTTTGAAAACAACAGACACTTGAGTTGGGGAGCTCTGTAGTTCTAGACATACTTATTGAACTACTGCACGATAATAAAATACTATTTATAATTTCAATTGAAAATGAATCCACAATAAGCATTTATTTTCTTCAGGGCACTGTTAAAACAATTGCAATTTTTAATACTAAATAAAAACTTGAGTAAAATAAACCAATCTACTTGAAACAACAAGCCACATTATAAACCAATGAGAGGCATGCTCAAAACTCATTTTAGTTTTTTAATTCCCTTCCTTGACTCAACAACAGAGTGCAAGTAATTTTATATCAGCATAGGTCTAATGGTCTAATGGAGCATAGTTTCCAATTAAAAACCTACTTTAACTTTGTTTGTTTTTGTTTGTTTGTTGTTTGTTTTTTTTTGGGGGGGGGAGATCAACTTCTAATACAGGCCAAGAAACCAAACTAAATAAATACAGCTCTTTTTAAAGCAATTGATAGTAACTTTTTAGTTTACTTTTTAAAACACCTTAACTCTTTCCCTGCCATGGGGTTTCAGGGGGTTTTACTACTCGTTCCTGCCAGACCATTTTTTTAGTTTTATAATTTTTTAAGGGTGATATTAACTATAGTAGAATTTTAAATAAATTTCTAATGCAACATAGATGTATCTTATATCAAAATGAAGGAAATTGAATAGAAAATACAATTATGTAGAAGCAAATACAATATTATCAAACAAAAAATAATTTTAATTATAATTTGTGGTGATTAATTTTTGTGTGTTAAATTTTCTTTGTTAAAAATCTGAACTTACCAGATAAAAAAAAAGTCTGTATAGCTGTAATACTTTTCTCCTTTAATTATCACAATATAATTTCCGTTTATGAAATAAATGCTTTTTAAATTTTGAAAATATCCCATGTAGTTTTAAAGTTATGACAATTTTTATATTGATTATATCCATGGCAGAATTTTTCCCCCCTTTATTTCATTATATATAAACCAAACTGTCACCACTGCTCTTTTCACTATGTAATGACGTATCATCATAAGGATGAAAATCTTAAATAAATACTAAAACTAATGTTTTATTATTGTTTTCAAATGTTTCTGCATCAATAATTCACATTTAAATTTAATAAGATAGCAATAAATACTATAATAAATCACTATGTTCGTTGAGTAGGCGTGGCCATATCTTTGTTTACAAAATAAATCGAAACGAGTTGCTAATTTTACACTACTGAAATGTAAACACATGTTATTTCCAAACAGAAAGGAAGTAGAAAAGAGTTACCTTTCATTTCTAAACTTAAAAAGTCTAATGGGACTCTAAGCAGCGAAATAAACTCCAAAACTCAATTCGCCGATATATCGGCGATTGGCACAAACATGACCGGGCGAGATCGCCGATATATCGGCGATTGGCAGGGAAAGAGTTAACACCCTATGTGTTGTGCATCATTGGTACTGATGTTAAAAAGTGTCCACTTTTTTTTATTTTAATGTTCACCTGCTGAAAATTGAAAATTAAAAAAAAGTAATATGCTTGAGAAGGCCAACCTTAAGGACAAATCATTGGAGGATCCCTGACCCACCTCTATAACATCTTGGCTGAGGCCTCCCTGACCCACCTCTATAACATCTTGGCTGAGGCCTCCCTGACCCACCTCTATAACATCTTGGCTGAGGCCTCCCTGACCCACCTCTATAACATCTTGGCTGAGGCCTCCCTGACCCACCTCTATAACATCTTGACTGAGGCCTCCCTGACCCACCTCTATAACATCTTGGCTGAGGCCTCCCTGACCCACCTCTATAACATCTTGGCTGAGGCCTCCCTGACCCACCTCTATAACATCTTGGCTGAGGCCTCCCTGACCCACCTCTATAACATCTTGGCTGAGGCCTCCCTGACCCACCTCTATAACATCTTGGCTGAGGCCTCCCTGACCCACCTCTATAACATCTTGGCTGAGGCCTCCCTGACCCACCTCTATAACATCTTGGCATAGGCCTCCCTGACCCACCTCTATAACATCTTGGCTGAGGCCTCCAGTTCTGATGCAGTTGTTCAAATTTAAGAGCTTAATTATTTTTTGTCCCGAGGATTGCATGAACAATCAAGATCAAGCTCCTAGGTGTTCTGTTTGAAAAAAAATTCAAACTGGTTTCTCCTGTCCCTTTTACATCATTTGAATAAAGCTTACTTTAAAGATTATCTGGTTTTTGTTGAAATTAGTTCCCAATAGACTAAATGTATTATCACAGTATGAGATGTTAGCCATTGTGGAATGTTAATGTTACTGTTTACAATTTGACAGCTCATTAGATCATGGTACATATCAAGAAATAGACAAAAAAAACTTCAAATGAGTTTTTAGGGAGATGACTCACATAGGCATATTCTTATGGAAGAATCCAAACTTAATACCTTAAATTAAATTGTCAATTAATTTTAATCAAACTTAGTACAAATTATGTAACATTTCATTAGTATGCTTTTTCGTTTCAACACAGCCTACCAAATATATTTATATCAAGTCTAAAGTTCACGTGCAAGGGCCAAAAGACTAATCCTCTTCATATTAGATACATTTTATTTATTGGACCTAAATTTTAAAATAAATGAAAACTAACTTTGGGTCACACAAAAACACTGGGTTACATGGCGAAGAAGTCAACACTGGGTTTTCTGGTATTCAAGTACAGACTCACACCTCTAGCTCAGTAAAAACTTTCCTACACCATATAATACTTTCAGATTTAGGGTGGTCTTCTACCTGCAACCTTCGCGCTTCAGCAGTTGGGAGTTTAGCGAATGCTGCAGCATACTCTCTGTCAAACGCATCTAGGGGAATAAAAAGAAAACATAATTTTTTGTTAAATCTCCAAAAGCCACATTAGTTTCTGAGTTAATTTATCTGCCTAAAAAGAATAATGAAATTTAAAAAAAAATTGTTTGTTGGTCAACAAGAAATATTTAAGTATAGTTGTACTACAAACTACATAAAAATTTTTACTCCTCACCCTCCCCCCCCCTCAACCAAACTAACAATTCTGAAATTATTGCCATAAAGCTTGCTTTTAAAAAGATAAATCTAGAAGAATTCTTTTCTGTGCTTATGTCAGTAAGCTTAATCCATTCCTCCTGTGTAATACCAAAAGCACAATTTGTTTAACTATCTTATATTGCAATATTATACTAGGGGTCTACCGATATATCGGCACCGATATCTGGATATCTGCAGTATCGGTAGCATGTAAAGGTCCCGATATTGACGTCACCGATATTTCATAATAAGTGACATTTTGACCCCCCAAAAAAAATAGAAACAAAAAAACTATCATTTAGATTTACAATATCTCGACAAATTAATATATCGACCCCGATACCGGTATTGAAATAGTCAAAAGAGTTCTAGTATTAATATGTGCAGCCACGATACTGTGTGCCATGTGCTGTGATATTGTTTAGGTATCGGCCGATTTTCGTATACTCAGAAATACTGTGTAAATAGTGCCGATGCCAAGTATACCGTAATTGCTATAATAAAATGTATAACATGTAAACATTATGTTCACGTAATTGCTCTAATACTAACAGCAAAGATGCACGCAGAATCGCAGATGTCTAAAACATTTCGTTTCGTATGGAATAACAAAATGTACCGTGTGCAGACTTGCTGTCATTGGCAACCATTCAACCTTCAACCTCATTTTCACTTATTACTATTAATTTGTTCTCATTGTTTCATTCATAAAAGGTGGCCGTGTGCAAAAGCCATTAAACTATTGGTTAGAATTAATAATTATGAGTCAAGGTTGAAGTTTCAAAAGGACTTCCTAATTTTGCTTGTACATTTTTATAAAGGATTGTTCGTTTTGTTATGAGTCCTATGTAGGTCATGATCTGGAACTTGTAAACACATCGGAAACTTTGTTTCGGGGAGCAAAAAAAATCGGTAATATCGGCAAAACTGGATATCGGTAGACCCCTTAATTATAAAATATAAATAATTACGAGTGATAAATTTAAGAATGCCGTCATCAAATATGACCGCTGTTATTTTTGTCCTAACAAATACTCATATCGGCACTCATATCGGAAAAAAATATCGGTAATATCGGCAAAAATGCACATCGGTAGACCCCTAATATTTTTAATAATTACGAGTGATAAATTTAAGAATGACGTCATCAAATATGACCGCTGTTATTTTTGTCCTAACAAATACTCATATCGGCACTCATATTAGTAATATCGGAAAAAAATATCGGTAATATCGGCAAAAATGCATATCGGTAGTCCCCTAATATAAAAGATAAATAATTACGAGTGATAAATTTAAGAATGACGTCATCAAATATTACCGCTGGTTTTTGTCCTAACAAATACTCATATCGGTACTCATATCGGCAAAAAAAATATCGGTAATATCGGTATCGGCAATATCGGCATAAAGGCATATCGGTAGACCCTTATATTATACATTGTTGAACTATCTTATATTGCAATATTATACATTGTCGAACGATCTTATATTGTAATATTATACATTGTTGAACGATCTTATATTGCAATATTATACATTGTTGAACTATCTTATATTGCAATATTATACATGCCAACCTGTTAGAGTGAAAAAACTACAAAAATTAATTTTTAAAAGCTGTACACAGAAAAATGAAAATTTTCAAATTACAGTGGAACATCTCATAACGAGCATAAATAAATGTGAAGAAGTTGCTCTCTTAACGAGCAACATTTCGCATAACGAGTTACGCAAAGCAGGGGAAGTCCCTTTTCCCGACATTTATTAGTGAGCCGGCACTTCCGCTCCGATGCATTAGTTTGTGTTTAGCACTCGGTATGTTAGCTCATCGGTCAACATCAACAATCTGCACTATTCTCAAGAACAAAAACAAAATAAAGGACATGGATGCTTCAAAGGGAGTGTCAAGAATGTCTACGAAACGGTTACGATACATTTTCTTCAAATTTTGAAGCGTTGGCAAAAAGAGTTTTCTAGTTAAAAAGGATTAATTATTTGTCATAAATGCATATTTTTATGTACGTTTTTTGTTGGAAATCTAAATTGTATTCCAAGTTGTTACACTCCTTAACAATTCATAAGTAATTTTATTTGAATAAATATAAATAAAAAATTTTGAAAAATGAGTTGTTTTTTTCCAGCATGGAACACATTATCATATTTTACATTAATTTGTATGGTAAAAATAGTTTCCTTTAACTAGTGTTTCACTTAACAAGTCAGATTCTGGAACGAATAATGCTCGTTGGGAGAGGTTGCACTGTAAGTAAATTAATTAATTAGCCTATTGCAAATCAACGTTTTGACAGCAAGCTCACTTTGCCTTCTGACACCAAATTTTCAGAAATAATCTTCCCTTAGTTGCAAATGCATACTTTCATCTGGATATTTTGCATCTTTTTAACAGAACTACCTTTTTAAAAATTTTCTGGGTCAATGGCATTTTTTTTAAAAGTTGAAATGATGTAATTGATAAAATTTTAAAATAGATATTCTATATTCTAGTAATGGTAATATATGTTCTTTTTATATTTATGAAGGAAATGCCTTTTTTCCTTTTTTCCATAGCTATAATGTTTGAGCTCATTGGAGTTAGTGTCTGTCAATATCAAAGTTCTGATGCTACCAGTGTCTGTCAATATCAAAGTTCTGATACTACCAATCAACTGAATGGATTTAAGTCTAAGGAAACATTCCAGTGTTACTAAAGATGTGGATTCCTTCTCATAAATTCAAATAATTGACACTCATCAAATAGCCTCCCAATCTACCAATCTAAGAATTTTGGGCCAATGTTTGAAGAGATCAAATGAGTATCAGCTTCCTGTCCACCAACATTTAATTTATTGTCCTACCAGTTTGGCTGTACAATTTGTTAAAATCTTACAGGTTGGCATGTATACTATGCTCTCTTTAACAGAGTGTATCCCAAAAAAATCTTCTCCATAGAAGGAGCGTCTGTAATAGATAAGAAAAATGACAGGTTTAGTCACTAACCATACTCACCATGATCGATATTTTCACGGCCACATTCAACAAAAGATAAAAATAAAATTTCACGGTACATGCTTCTGAAGCGTCGTTTACGTGAAGTCATTCGTCTGCGTGTATTAGCCACAGCTCTGATGGCTGCCAGGACATCATCACGTTTTATGGATGAGATGATCTGCCACATCATTCTGTGGACAAAACAATAATGCAGACTTAATATTTGTCACATCATTCTGTGGACAAAATAATAATGCAGACTTAAGATTTGTCACATCATTTTGTAGACAAAATAATAATGCAGATTTAAGATTTGTCACATCATTCTGTAGACAAAATAATAATGCAGACTTAAGATAGCAAACAGCTGACTAGTGGGTTTTATTAGCCATTATGTACAATTGTTCTTAAAATAATTGTTGCTAAAATTTAAGTGGGAGAACTTTGAGCAAGGCTGTTTGTGGGATCAAGCCCTGGGCACATGATTTTAGTGTGTCACTATTCAGTAGTGTTTCAGCAAGGAGGTATTTCAGCAAGAATTGCTAGAGCCAGCTCCACTTTCGGCAGGTTGTACCCTAATGTCTAGAACAGAAGAGGCATTACCATCCAGACCAAGCTGAAAGTGTACAGGGCAGTGGTGCTCCCCACACTGCTATATGCTTGTGAAACTTGGACTGTTTATCAGCGCCATGCAAGAAAGCTTAACCACTTTCATATAACAAGCCTCAGGAAGATTCTCGGCATAAAGTGGCAGAACAAAATTCCAGACACAGTGGCACTGACCAGGGCAGGTCTCCCCAGCATCTACACCCTCCTGATGCAGACCCAGCTTCGCTGGGCAGGGCACGTTGTCCGAATGCCAGACGAGAGACTGCCAAAGAGAATCTACTATGGTGAGCTCCAGTATGGCCAGCGGTCCCACGGTGGGCAAAAGAAACGCTTCAAAGACACACTAAAAGCCTCAATGAAAGCGTTTGCCATCAATCCAGACACGTGGGAACGAGCTGCAATGGACCGATCCACCTGGCGCTCTTCCATCCACGAAGGTGCCGGGTCATGCGAGGCAAACCGGATCACCGCAGAAAAGAAGAGGCAAGCCCGAAAGGCCCATGCTGTCAACCCTCCAGGAGATGTCGCACTCATCCCTTGTCCCTTCTGTTCCCAAACCTTTCGTGCAAGGATCGGCCTAATCAGTCATCTGCGCACGCACAGACAACCCTCGGATGACTAGAGTGGTCCTCGTCGTATCGACGGACGAACGAACATCAAGCAAGTCTGAATGTGTTAGAAATCAATTGCTATAACTCCCATGATATTGGGCATACAATAAAGAGAGTTCACCTACTCTATTCGCAATATTCTTCTCCATCTTACTCCAGTATGCCTTCAAGAACAACAGCGAGGGGATATACATACACACCAGAGCTGACGGGAGATTATTCAATATTGCCCGACTTAGAGCCAAGACCAAAATAAGGAAGATTTTGCTGCGCAAGCTCTTATTTGCAGACGATGCTGCCTTAATATCCCACACAGAAGACGGTCTGCAGAACCTTGCATCCAGCTTCTCTGCTGCCTGCAAAGAGTTTGGCCTGACCATAAGTATAAAGAAAACCGACATTATGGCACAGGATGCTGCTTCTCTCCCGACTATCACCATTGACGACTGCAACCTGGATGTTGTTGACAGTTTTACTTATCTGGGATCAAACATCTCGAGCACCCTTTCACTAGAAGATGAGATAAGTAGTAGGATAGGGAAGGCAGCAACTGTTATGGCTTGACTGTACAAAAGAGTCTGGTCCAATGCCAAACTCACAGCAAGGACTAAGCTGCAGGTATACCAGGCCTGCGTAATGAGCACACTCCTCTATGGATGCGAGTCTTGGACCACCTATACCAGGCATGAAAGAAGGCTCAATAGCTTCCACCTCAGATGCCTGCGCCGCATCCTAGACATCAAATGGCAAGAGAAAGTCCCCAACACAGAGGTCCTGGCTCAAGCAAGCATGAGTAGTATTGCAGCAATATTAAGCCAAAGACGCCTCCGTTGGCTTGGACACGTCAAGAGGATGCAAACTGGTCGCATACCCAAGGATGTGCTATACAGCGAGCTGGCGACACGGGAAAAGGTCGGTTGGTCGGCCATGTCTCAGATACGTGGACATATGCAAGAGAGACATGAAAGTAGCCAACATTGATATACAAAACTGGGAAAACCTGGCAGAGGATAGGTCCATGTGGCGGGCTATAGTGAAAGAAGGATCACTAAGAGCAGAGGAGCAAACTAGGGCAGAAGCAGTTGGAAAAAGAGCGAGGAGAAAGGTCAGGCAACACTGCCACACTGCTTTCGTGTGTGTGTCATGCAGAAGAGACTGCCACTCAAGGATTGGTCTCATCAGCCACACCAAGAGCTGCAAATAACAAAGATAAATCTATCGTCTTTCGCAGACGGACAGATGCCATACCAAAGAGAGTTCATCAGTAAAAATTGCAAGGCCTATAGTTTGAAATAAAATACTGCTACTCACGGCCGACTGAAAGAGTCTGACTCAATGACTAAAGCATCTACCACTGTTGATTTGTGACCTGAAAATGAAAACATTTTAGAGAATGAATTCAATTATTTGGTTTATACAAATAATGAACCTTTAACTCAAATATTAAAGTACAATTAACCAAATGACATGACATACAAATTTATGTCCTTAAAAAAACTCATAAACATATGTTATAATCCATCGATGAATGAATCCTTTAGTACCTATTTAAGTAAAATGAAACATTAAAAATGTGATAGGACCATGGCACATGATTGCTGAATTACAAACAAATAATTGGCGTCATCATGGCTTGACTGACCTGCTCTCCATGCCAAGTACATGGGCAACCCAACCTCATCATGAATTCTTACATTGTCCCACTGGGGTCGGATCAGAATGTTTCGGCTAGTGTAGGTTATTTTCTCTGTGTTAGATGCCTGTAACATTTAATGCCATTTAGTTGGTTATTTCCAAGACATTATGTGCAGGATTTTTTTCTTACACTGTTATTAAAGCTATCCTAAAAAAAATAATTCATTATTCATATTTACTTTTTGTTTTTAAAAAAATATTTTAGTCAAATTGAAAGATTACCAAAAAAAAAGAAGAATCCACCTGAGGTTTATTGCTATTGAAAGGTTTTGATGTCAAAAGGAAGCCAGTTAAGTGAGTTGGAACATTGATGCGTCGAAAAAACCAGATCTGTAGGAAGAAATAGTCAATAAATTCACTATTAGATTAATATTCTATAAGGAGGTATTTTGATACCAGATATTTCAGATGTGCTGTTTTGATACCAAATATTTCAGATGTGCTGTTTTGATACCAGATATTTCAGATGTGTTTATCAGAGCAACTCTTAAAGTATTCTGAAGTCCAGCAATGACCAGCAATGACCTACCAGATTCCAAAAGATGATGGGATGGTCTTCTACAAAACTGTCTGAGGCAAGGCACAAATTACTTTCATGGTCAAGGACATATTCCACTTCTTTCCTAAGTACCAAGGGACTCAAGTATGGAACAACCACAGGCTCAGAGGATGATGCTGACCTGCACAGTGATGCAAAGTGGCAAATATTATGAATGGGTCTCTCAATCATGTCACATTATACTTTTAACATTTAAAATAGCTAATAATTTTTTCTCAGTAATCTCTTTATTTTTTTTAACTAGACAAAAATCCTAGTTGTAGTTCAAACATTCAATACTACAGTCGAACCCACTTAACTCGAGCTCGGTTAACTCGCCCACCCTGTATAGTCGACGTTTTTTATTGAAACCACCAAATTCTCTCTTTGTCTTAGCATTTTCTCATAGTTTAATTCGATTTTTTTAAGTCGCCGAAACCTCATAACACGAGCACAAAAAAGGGTCAAATTTTCCACTTAACGATGGTTATCTCAATCCCCATGACCAATCGCCAGCTTTTGAAAATGTTGGCTATGATTTTTTATAACCAAGGGAAGGCACCAAGTTTCTGCCTCACCAGGGTCTGCTGGTGACGTCACAGCCTGCTTGCGTTTAGGTCTCAGCGCTGTGTTGCTTCTGGTACTATGGCAATCACCAGCTTTTGAAATTCTTAGTTATCGATTTTTTATAACCAACAAGGCTACACATTAAATTTTGTTCTTTCGAGGTCTTCTGTCACAGCCCGCTTGTGTTAAGCGCTATGTTGCTTCTGATACTATGCCAATCACCAGCTTTTGAAATTCTTAGTTATTTTATAACCAACAAGGCCACCCATTAAATTTCAGCCTTGCCAGGTGTGCTGGTGACGTCACAGCCCGCTTGCGTTCAGCCTCAGCGCTGTGTTACTAACTTAAATCACCAGCTTTTGAAAATGTTACTTATCGTTACCACTCACCATCTCACTTCCGTATTTTCGCACGCGTCTTATAAGAAGTTTTACGATTGGTTACGTTTATGCTAGCTAACCCCCACTCTCAATCTCCCACAACATTGTTGTTGGTTGGTCCAATTAGCATCAAGTTACCGAAGGAATTCTGAGTCCATTGTAAGCTGAGGGGACGGACCCAAATGAGATGGTTTGGAAGAGATTGGTTCGGGGAAAATGAGGGAATGTGTAGGTTACACGGGTATTTATTTGTGTAGCTTGAGAGGAAAGTCACGCAAGTGCACAGTATTGCTCAATCTGGGAATCACCGCAAGAGAGAAAAATACGTCACCAGCGGCCCGCGTGGCGGGCAGGAGTAGATGAATTAGTTATAGTTATGTACTAGGGAAAAAAAACAACTGTGCTAACACAAGAAAGGGTTATATTTAAACTTAAACGGTCCTAAAAAACGAACTGTCTTAACAACCTTAGGAAAGAGTGAAGAAATAGGGTCCCGATATTCCGATACCATTCCGATTAATCGTCCTATCACTAATTAACGCACATCATGTACATAAAAAAATTTCAAGCGCATGTTAATATTTTGCGGCCATATTGGTTTTCGTTTAACTCGATAATCGGTTATCTCTGTGCCATTTTTCATACCCCAACGCCGTCGACTTAGCCGGGTTCGACTGTATTCAAATACTTCTTTATAACTATTGATCTGGAACAAGTCTTCTCAGTTAAGTCAATATTTACCACTAATATCAAGATCATTCAGGGAAAACAAAGTTTTCTTTCTCTAGATATATTCATAAAAGTGGTCGGACACTTTGACCCCGGACGATTCGACCCCGGACGGTTCGACCCCGCCAGTTCGACCACGGACGATTCAACCCCGGGCGATTCTAACCCGGACAGTTCAACCACAGGACGTTTCGACCCCGGACGTTTCGACCCCTTTGTATCTACACCGTATAATTTTTTAATATATTTTTAATATACTTTTTAAATTTAATTTTTTTTTAAAGTAATTTTTGGTATAAACATGTTTATATGTTATCCATTTACAAAAAATAATTTAGCTTAAAATTATTATCCATTAAAAATCAAATACAGTTTGAAATTGTTATTGACAACCAGTCAATATTCAACGCGAATTCATGATTGTGATCAATGCGCCATTCCTCTGAGGTAGCAAGTCAACTCCACCTCCACCCTGTCCGATGTAATAGTACAAAACAATGGCAATGTGGTCGGACAGTCCTTTCTAAAGGTACCTACATTCTCTATTTACCCTCGCCAGCACACGGCTTGCTGTGGTGGTCACTGGGTGTAGCCTTCATAACACGGGATTATGAAACCCTCTGACGCAATGTAAACAACAATGATGTAACGTTCAGTCCGGTCCTACGATTGAATGTTATTGTCTGCTAGGCGGCGATATAAACTATTGAAATTTATGAACTTTAAATACTGACAACTTTGTACGTCTTATTAAAATCAGTATCTCTGCTAGGGAGGTATACACGTGTTAAGTAACCCAAGAAACAGAAGTGAATGCAAAGGGCGCGGGTTTGTAATGGTTTCAGCGCCTGCGTTCAGCATGTCGACACTTTAAAAAAAAGAATTAAATAATTGTTTTTAAAAAAAGGAAAAAGAAAAATCAACTTTTGTTTGTTTTTGTTATCACATTAAAAACTTTTGAACGACTTAAATATATACATTTTTAAAACCCAATAATAAATTAGGTACTTTTTAGTTTTGTGTTTAGTTTGGGATAGGAGTTTTTAATTTTTAATTGATAATATACCAAAAATTAATTGTTAAAAATATTTTTTTTAAAAACCAAAGAATAAAAAAAAACATTTCACAATGTAGAAACGAGAGGGTCGAAACGTCCGGGGACAAAACGCCCTAGTGTCGAAACGTCCGGGGTCGAATCGCCCAGGGTCGAATCGTCCGGGGTCGAACCGTCCGTGGTCGAACCGACCAGGGTCGAACCGACCAGGGTCGAACCGACCAGGGTCGAACCGTCCGGGGCCGAAACATCCGGAGTCGAAGTGTCCGTAATTCATTCATAAAAACTGACCTGGACATAAACTCTTTTTTTACAGAATTGTCTTGAGGGCAGTCTCCCAGTTCTGTCTCCTCCTCTATGGACAGTCTGAGAGGTGACCGCTGGAAGGTGTGTGGGGGGGCTGTCCATGCTGGAGCCGAATGGTGTCGTGTCAGTCACATTGGTCAGACACTCGCTGGTACACCTGCGTCGGATGGTACTGGCGGCTTCTTCCATGGTCAATGGCATGTCACCTCGATCTAATGAGCTCTGCTTGCTGTCTGGATCTAGCGGTGTTCCCACCTCTTCAAGTTTAGAGACAGCCAAACCATGGGGTTGATCTGAGTTGGCTAACAGCTTCTCCTGGATGGGGTATGTCTGTTCATTGTTGAATACAATAGACTTTGCATCACCCCTCCAATCCTGAAATACAACATTAGGAATATTACATTACCACAGTTACAACAGATGGACAATACAATATAACAAGATGTATTTTATTGGTTGGTTGCCTAGGTCTCTGTCTTACCTTGATATAAACCTGCAGGTGTGGCACAAACTTTGCTCGACAATAAGGACAGCTAAAATGAGGTGAGGTAAAGAATACAAAGTTTTCATTATTTAACATTATAATACATATCCTGATTAAGATGTACACAGTGAATAAATCATTTAGACCCCACAAAATAAGTGAAAACATAAGATAATTCAACACAATCTGAAAAGCCATCAATTAATCATTCATATCAATGTGCTCACAATGTAGATACTCATTATAATGATGACTTACCTAGTATTGAGATTAGAGTCTTCAGCTGACCAACCAGCCATTATTTCCTCATCATAGATTAGACGATTACACTTGGTGCAGCGAGAACAGGAACTCATCTCAACCTCCATGGCAACCTGACAATAACATTAATAACTCATCTCAACCTCCATGGCAACCTGATAATATTTATCACGCATACTGAAAACGTTTGTAACACAATCTCATCTCAACTTCCATGGTTACCTGACAGTTATGTTAACAAGATTTTCAAATTAGAAGTAGTCACCAAATGATCTACTTCATGCGATCAATGAAATTATTATTATATACGACAGAAATACTATATTTATTCGTGTATAGAGCGCAAATTTTTATACAGAAAACAAAAGGGTAGATGCACAATATGCTCGAGGTCTTATACAGGCTCCATAAATATTTCAAATTTGAAGATGAAATTTGGTTCGCAGTGTTTGTTTACATCCGAGACGAAGCCCTCTTGAAAGCGGAGCACCGATTGGTCAGTTTTGTTGTAAAAGCTGATTGCGAACGAATGGGAGAGACACCTTGCAGCACTCCCACCTGCTTTTACCATTGCTTGTTTTATACCAATTTTCAACCAAAAACTTTAGGGTGTGCGTTATACACATGTGCACTATACACGAATAAATACAGTATATGATACACTTTACAAACCCAGTAGACTGTATTTAAACACTTTTGCAATAATTTGTTAATATGTAAACATCTTATTAAATTTTAGTTACATTTTTATTTAATGGACAATTATTTAATAAACTCTAATAAGGACAACTTAAAGTAAATTTTTACGTAATGTTTTTTCAAACATAATTACAATGTGCTGTTTAAAAATAAAGATATGTAGGTGGATCGATTTAATAAAAAAGTAAATAATTTGTTTATTTGTGTAAATGCAGTTAATTTTCTTATTTCTGTGATGAATTATCATGATAATTTATAGGGTTTTGTATGCCAATTGTTTGTACTAGTGGTTGTGGCATAGAACAATGACTTACTTTGATGACATCGTCTAACTTCTCAGATGATGCACTGATCGCTGTGGCTATACTACAGGTTCCATCTTTAAACCTGTTGTAGTCGTCTAAGTATGATGGTGATGGAGCACTCTCTAAAATAAGAAATAATTAATTTGGGTTGTGTATTAAATTCAATAAAACTTAAAACCTTTGACATTTTTGTAAAAATTGTTTTTAAATGTCCATACCTATTCCTGGTTTTAATAACATTCCAGCCCTGCACCTCAAACTAAAGTTATCTTTAAAGATCTGTGTTTTAAATCAGAGGATGACAAATTTACACTTTTGACATCAGTGTAAATTGAAAATTGGCAAACAATGTATAGGAAATTATCAACCCAATAGAATAATGTACTTTTTTAGGATGTTACATTGTCCCTACTACAGAGCTGTGTTTAAATAACTTCTTCGCTGTGTGCTTGTTGTACATAAAAGTTCTTGTCTTTGATTAATATGAAATAATCTTTTAAGGTTTGAGTTTTCTAAAATATCAGGACAAGGGGATATTAGAATTTTTTTAATAAAGAATTTATTGTTATAAAAGAAATTATTTTTAGCTTTTTTAGTCCAGTAGCAAATCCATGGGATTATGCAAGTGCTAAAAGAATACAACAGTCACAGACATTATCTGACTGATCATTTATTTTAAAAAAAACAGTCTGCAGTTGCTCTAGGGAAGACATAGAATCCACTAATGTTTCTCAACTGAGAGCCAATGACACAGAGTATGAATGTTATTCCATTACACTAAACAAGGCTTTGATACTAAACAATTCTTATAAAGCTAAAAGTGAATTTGAAGAAACGATAATAAACCTTTGATCATGGCAAACATGATACAACCACAGGGGAGGAAAGGCTCATTAGTCATTAGTTAGAAAATCCATTGCTCGGTACCGTTTGGGACAAGACAAAATGTAATTGTGTCACAAAAATTGGAATTAAAAACATGGCTACTGAAGGCAGATATTTACTTGAACTAATTTTCATAGCTGTTCAAGGTGTTGGTTGTGTCAAAGTGTTGGTTGTGTCAAAGTGTTGGTTGTGTCAAAGTGTTGGTTGTGTCAAAGTGTTGGTTGTGTCAAAGTGTTGGTTGTGTCAAAGTGTTGGTTGTGTCAAGTTAGAATTTTTGTATGACATTTTCATCAACATCCATTGTGTGGCCATACCAGACATTATGGAAAAATAAAAACCAAGTTTTGAATGTATAGAATATCCAAATCAATAAGAAAATTGTTTGGGAGGTATCCTTATAAAACACATACAACTTCACAACTTTGTCTAAGTCAATCTGGCCCCAAATGCCAGATCTACATATCCCCCATCACGAAAAGTTTGCCACCATAGTTTTAATTACTGAAAATGGATAACTGCAATAAAACAGATTTATAAAAAATGAAAACTTTTCCTTCTTTAGACATCATAGATATCATTTCCATATGTAAAAAGTTTATTTAAAGAAACCTTAATCTCTCTGAGGAATAAACATTTTATTAATTCAACTGAAGTTGAAGTAACAAATAAATTTTACTTTTTAATTTTACAAAACATTAAATTCACATCCTGGTGCCTACTCCAGCCAGGTTCAATAATTTAGTTTAATCAGTTTATTATCCCACTGTCTCTTCATTAGATCCTTGATGGGCATTTAACAGGTCTATTTTATCTTTCATTAAAAAAAATTTCCTAATACAGTGGTACCTCAGTATGGGTCTGCTTTGGAATAAGTCCAACTTGGTATATGACCCGTTTGGACGTGAAACATTTTGATTGCTATACGACCTTTGTTTGGAATATGACCCCCATGCTAGACCTTGTATGAGTAAAAATGACACATCACGTATGTGTAACTTGCAGGAATCACAGTACACCTCGTGATACTCAAGTGTGTTAGTGCCACAGTTACTACCATACAGTGAAAGACTCTAGCAATAACTGTAAATTGTCTTGTGATTTTGTGTTCATCTTACAAATTTTTAGTAAATTCACTTACCATGAGTTCTAAGAAAGTTAATGAGATGAGCCAAGCAACAAGTAAAGTAATAAGGAGCCAAGTAAAAAATGGTTAGGATCACCAAGGAGGTGAAAAAAAAAGAGCTTGTTGTAAAGGATGAAATTGGGATGTGTGTCCAGGTCTTAATTGCAGCATACCGAACGCTGAGAATGACGATTTCTACGATCGTGACAAAGACGTTATTAAATGGGCATGTGTTGCCAAAGGGGTGAAATCCATTTCAAAACAAAGATCAGGAACATTATAGCATGTTCAAAAATTGCTTTGGATCTGGATAACAGAAAAAATTTCATCCAAGTTCTTTTTATTTATGTATTTTAGTATTAAGCAGTGTTTAAATTATTTTATAGAACCACGTCAACAAATGTATAATATGTAAATAACAATATGATTTTTTCATGGAAACGCATTAATCATTTTCCCTTTCTTTCTTATGGGAAAAATATGTTTGGTATATGCCCTGTTTGGTATAGGTCCAAGGGTCTGGAACTGATTTAGGATACATACCGAGGCACCACTGTATCAAGTATATTTTTACTCTGCTAGTTCAACAAAACTCTCAATAGGCCACAGCATGGACATTTCTATCTACTTACCAAATGACACACCAGACATTCTCTTGTCTGTATCCTCTGTATCACTTTCTTCACTTGGACTCAACAAATCTTGGCTGCCTCCATGACGCAGCCTCTCTCTTATTGTGCCACTTGTACTACTTCCCTCGTTGCCTTCAAGCTCCTCTACTGACTGACTCAGTGAGCCCAGGGAGCCTAGAGAGCCATTCTTTATAGGGGTGGTTATAGTCTGTTTCAGCTCATTCAGTTTAGTGAATGCAGCTTTTGATGCAAATTTGAGGAAACTGCCGATGGTTTCATTGGTTTTCTTTAAACTCTGAGTCCGTCTTAATATGAAATCACTGGGTCCATCTTTCTTAGGGTCTGTGAGGGAGTTGATGGATTGGGAATCTTCTGAGATATGTTTGACTGGAGTTTTGACTGGAGTCTTTTGGTCAACTCTGGGGGAGTTGAGGGTGTTGCCAGTCTCACTTAAAGATTGCTTGATAGAAGACTCATTGAACTGACCACTGAGCCGGTCCTCAGGAATAGATACAGATCTGCGGATTTCTCTGCGGTTGACGTCAGTTTGTCCATTAGTAGAAGCATCAGTTGCTGGGAGGGTTTCAATGGTGTGAACAAGTGACAGCATCAGTGGCATGAGTTTTACTGGTTGCTACTTGCTGGCCAGGTGGTGATGCTTTGGTGTTTGACTGATGACTAGACGAATTGGATGAATCACCACCAGTGGACGACTCAGGCAGTGGGTCCTTGACAGCTGGACCACCTTCAAGGTATACAGTAGGTGTTGAGTCAAGAACGTGATCCGACTCATTGATAGTCAAAAGTGGCGAGCTGGTGCTCAAGTTACTGTTAGTTTCAGGGGGGTGGGAGGAATGGTGAGAGCTTGTTGTTGTAAGTCCACTGACATTGGAAACAGATTGCACACAAGTAACGTTGGTATCACCGCTAGACACAAAATCACAGGCAGCTTCAAAAGATGACTCAGCGTTTTCTTTACTGGTAACAGAGTTTATTATCTCAACGAGCCCTTCTTCTTCCTTTTTCATCAGTTCTGACAAGATTAATGTCGGCTTTGTCTGTTCATCTGCGTCGCTGCTGGAGCCATTTAACCGCGGTGGCCGCCAGCTGGCAAACAGACTCATAGACCGGGAAGGTTTGGAGCCTTCACCCGCACTGCGGTGTCTGCGTCGTTTGGCTTCCTCTACCTGAAGACGCAGGTCGGAGTCAGGCAAGAATGAGCCCCTCTCTATACAAGCCTTGCTGAGTATTACCAATCCACATGCATTGTTTACTGTTGAAATGAAATAAAAACAATAAGATTTCTCAACTAATTTTTAGTATGATACATTTGGCATAAAGCTGTGCATTTTATTTCGTATCCCCCGGCCCACATTTTTACATTGACTTGTGACTGCCCAGCACATATATTTTACTATTATTTCATTGATTTGTATTAAAATGAGTTGATTCTGAATATATTCTCTAATATATATTTTTCTGGCATTTAATAGATTTTTAAATAATCCTTTAATTTCATTAACATTTAATTCCATGCAATAATTTGATGTGTTTGACATTTTTGAAAAGTCAAAATAAGTTGATTTTTGAAACTTTATTTTAATATTAGAGTTGAAACAATATGCTAAGGCAGGGGTCGGGAAACCATTATTAAAGTGCAGCCTTACACTAAATACATACTTAAATTACAAAAGAGTAATTTGAAACATGCTCATTTGAAAGAGAAAATATGGGGGGGATGCGCAAAGTTTTGTGACATCATATTGGCTATTGGAGTCTAAGTTTTTGTGACGAAGTATAACAAGGGGGGTGAAAAATCAGGAAAAAAAATCGCGTGACGTCATTTATGGATGGCCCCTTACACAAAATGCACACATTTACTTGAATGCTCAGTTTTAAACATAATGTATGGCTCTCACAGAATTAGTTCTCAAAATATGTGGTGTTTATGGCTCTCTCAGACAAAAAGTTTCCCGACCCCTGTGCTAAGGGAACTAATCACTGTAAATATGAAAGTGATTCAAAGACTCATTAACTATTTAAGTTTCCCAATTCTCTGAAGCTCTCCAAGCTGTTCGGTGGTAGTGATGCAAATGGTTTGGTTTTCCTATAATTCTGGTCTAAGTAATCTGCCACAAGAGCCCTTTAATCAGTAGTTTCAAACAATACACATCAAAAGGATCAATATGTATTGTCATGGGATTTAACATTTTAAACAGGAAAATGGACCTTTTAAAAATGTGCACACCAGTTTATTATTTTGGACACAGGCCAACAATCCTAGAGGGAACTTTGCTTATGAGCAGATACTCGGTGTTGCATCCTGTAGTATTATTAGTGAGATTAATTAGTAGAAGAAATCTGACTTACTTAAGGAGGTTTTCATCTTCTCAAAATCATCAACCAGGGTGGATGGCGCAGAGCTGACCGAACGTTTGACAATACTACCCACGCGTGGTCTGTGGCCATGTTGCTTCCACTTGTCTTCCATGATGTGCACCTCTATACGTCAAATATACAACAGTAAACAACATTACGTTTATGAGCAATTTGTTGGGGTATCATTACTTCATGTTGGCATTTATTTTTAGAAAATGGTAGATGACAAGAACACACCTTTTATTTAACACAATGCTAGATGACAAGAACACACCTTTTATTTAACACAATGCTAGATGACAAGAACACACCTTTTATTTAACACAATGCTAGATGACAAGAACCCACCTTTTATTTAACACAATGCTAGATGACAAGAACTCACCTTTTATTTAACACAATGCTAGATGACAAGAACACACCTTTTATTTAACACAATGCTAGATGACAAGAACACACCTTTTATTTAACACAATGCTAGATGACAAGAACCCACCTTTTATTTAACACAATGCTAGATGACAAGAACCCACCTTTTATTTAACACAATGCTAGATGACATGAACACACCTTTTATTTAACACAATGCTAGATGACAAGAAGCAACCGTTTTATTTAAATAAATGCTAGATGACAAGAACCCACCTTTCTTGATCTTGTCCGAGTGTGGTCTGGCCTTTGTGTTGGAGCCCACCAGGAAGTTGAGAGGGTTCCAGCCGTCCAGCTTTGACTTGTTATCACTGACTGAGGAGGAGGAACTTGTGTTGCCATTGTCACTTGCAGATATGACAATTTGTGACAGTCTTTTGACATCTTCTTGTGTCATGGAGTTGTAGCCCCTGTCTGATACACCCCCTACACATCAGAAACATACCACTTGGGGTTATAAAGGAACATCAAATGCCCAAAAGATTTACATGAACTTTAACAAAAATTAATTTGAATGATTACACATGCCTATTGAATTATCAGAGGTTACATTACTATATTTTGTGACCCTTGTCAACATGACATGGAATACATGCAAGGTTTTATTCCATTTGGTGACAAATGACTGAGAATAATTTCTCTAGGAATAAAATAATTCACATTACTCTTATTAAAGAATATTTTCCTCATACTTAAATATTCTTCATCCCTTTTTAGTTGCGTAAAGTGTGGCAATTGTCTCTGCAATTTTTTTAAAAACACTATCTAAAGCATTTCAGAAAATATCAAGCTAATATAAGTTTTAAAAAAATAACAGGAATATATGATATGGTGTTACAGTTTTAATAATGTAAAGCATACGATCTGCCATTTCAGAATATCAAATATGGTTATTTTCATCCAACTTTAAAATATCCACATTCTTATGCTATCATTTTTTACATTTATTTCACAATACATAACTAGATATTTATGTGGTTTTTTAAAATTGTACATTAACTTAAATTTCTTTCCCATCTCTATAATTTAAAAAAAAATTTTTTTAGTTTCCAAATGATTTAAGTTTGAAGGTATGGGTATACATAAGCAAATGTGTCTTTGATATATCAAATCAATCCCCAACAACTGCATTTTCTGACATTACTGGCATGGAGTTATTTATTTTAAAAGATAACATAAAACATGTTTTTACCATTATAATATCAGATTTTATATGTCATTATTCACATAAAATTCTGCTCATTCTATTAATTTCCCCTGTGAAATTGTTTGCCATAAATATTCATACATTATTTAATGGGTCTTAAAAATGATCTTACCATCTATATACCAAATTCCAATTGCCTCCCTTTGAAATTTCACATACAGCTATTGTTATCAAATGTAACAATTTGTATGTTGGTTTTAATTAAAAGTTGCCTGTAATACTAGATACAAAATACCTTTGACAACCACCATATATATTACCATGAAATTGTGAGAAATTTAGGTTAGAAATGGCTATTTAAGGTTTGGGGACAGGCAATTTTTTAATATTACCCATGGTAATGTATGGTCAATAATAATCCAATAATTTTTTTTGTTAAATTTGTACAAGTGAAACCTTCAAATCTAATTTGATTCACAATTCCAAAAAAAACTACAGTAAACCAAACTAACCTGTGCTCATCCTCTCCTCTAAGCTTCCGTTATTCTTGTTGAGTGCCTCATCCATAACATGACCGGCCTCCCTCACCACTGATGAAGCAGTGTCCATCTTGGCAGCGTCCAACTTGGCGTGTGTCTGAGAGTCTCCCAGATAACTGTCTGTGCTAGTGTGACTTATCTGATCAAACTCACTGCCAGAGTTGGAGTACACAGAAACACTCCGCCGTCGGATGGCTCGTCGGAACTGGGCCACTCCAATAATAACATTGCGAATTTTCAACCACCTGAGACGCCCTTTGGATTGTGGAGATGGCCAGATGGCTTCAAGCATCACCTGATAATTATAGAAAATGCCATTGTTTAGTCAAATACTATAAATAGAACAGCATGATGACATGGTGATCAAGTAAAATGACATTCAAAATAAGAGGAGATCAGGATTAATTAACTGCAATGTAAGGAATGTGAAAAATGTGTAGCTTTAATCAAACTTGCAATAAGAGGGTGAAATTATAAATAATTGTAATGGAGTTATGACAGCCAATTAGAATATATTTAAATATGCATTGTTTTTTAAAAAATAAATGGTTTGAGATAATCGTCATACTGTTGCTTTATGTTTTCATAAGGAAGCATGCTAGATATAAAATTACAGTCGAAACCGGTTAAGTCGACGGCGTTGGGGTATGAAAAATGGCGTCGAGATAACCAATGATCGAGTTAAAACGAAAACCAATATGGCGGCAAAATATTAACATGTGCTTGAAATTTCTTTATGTACATGATTAATTAGTTAGCATTAATTAGTGATGGGACGATTAATCGAAATCGTATCGGAACCCTAATATTTCTTCACTCTTTCCTAAGGTTGTAATGACCGTTCGTTTTTAAGGACCGTTTAAAATTTAAATATAACCATGGTTCCCACTCAGGAAAACGGGAAAAAGTCGGGAATTCTTTTTAAAAATTTTCTCAGCCTTGAAAGTCGGGAAAAGTTATGACTAATCGGGAATTAAATATATATAAATTCCCGATTGGTAATGCCGAAGTAAAGGACTTTGATTACGTCTCTGTCATGTTTCGATTCCATTTAATTAAAAATAAGTTACCAGTTTATAATTGTCTGCGCATGCGCTAAAAGGTAAAAGTTTAGGCCTCGCGTCGTCCCATGGCGCGTGTCACAGCCGCTAGCGTTTGCAATGCCGTCGAATCAGCGAATAAAAAAAAATTAAAATAAACATATCAATATGGTAATTTTAAGTTTAATGCTTTTGACGTGCAGGATATCTATTACTATCAGAACGCTGTAGAATTTCCTCAGTCTTGTAATAATATAAATAAAACTATTGCGGCCTTGACTGTTGATCACAGCACGCTGTGGGCTGTGTGTTAGACCTCGGCCGGCAACTAAGTCTAAGCGAATTTTTTTAAAAATCATTCCTTATCAGAATTCGACCTACAAAAGTGATGCAGTGTATATTAATAATATTATATACATGTACTGGAATATTAAGAAAATGATTTGATTTCATCGTCACGCGCGTGTTAGTGTCACAGTCACGTAGATGAATTCAACTGAGATGAATTCAATGTTATGTCAATTTAGTGACCAACTGGTAGAAATAGTGCATGTGGGGGGGACAGGTTTATTTTGTTCTTCTGGGCCAAGGGTTCTCAGATTGTATAATGAAACTTATATAGGACAGTATTGTTAATAACCAAAGCCAATAATCTGGCATATTAAATGATTAAAATGTTTACAAATCTTTAATTTAAATTAAACAATTCATATACAGTTGTAATAATTTTTGTGATTTCATTTTTAAATTCTAACTTCCTACTTTATTGTAGTAGCCGTATGTGATAGCATTGGGTTGAACACCATGTTTTTTCATTTGTGAGAAGACTTGTACAGCCAGGCCTGGCTTGTTGTATTGACCTGCAAGCTGCATCAGCACACGGTAGCACAGCTGAAATACATTCACAATATGAGCACACGGTAGCACAGCTGAAATACATTCACAATTAAAATACAAATACACAAAAACTACCATTTCCTTCCTTAATAATAAAGAAGTTTTTAACATCTGTTTTTAACATTTTAGTAATGAAATATTTGCAGTGATTAAAAAACAAACTTTAATAAATAAGACAATAACAAGACTTTGGGCTAGAGAAATGAGATCAATAAAATTCTTCAAAACCCATAAAAAAATGCCAGACTTCTTTACTACATGATAGAATCTTGTATGACATTATTTTTAAATTGAAATATAATTAAACATTAGAGCATTTGTGGATGCAGCACCCAGTGGGTGGGAGTTATAGCCCCTGTCTGAAACACCCACTATATATCAGAAACATACCACTTGAGGTCATAAAGCAGTGGTTCCCAAACTTTTTTGACCCACGGACCCCTTTTATACTCAAAAGTTCCCCACGGACCCCCAAGTAAAAAAAAACAACTTTATAAATGCATAGTACAAAAATTACAAAAGCAACATTTTGATGAAAAGTACGGTATTTATTAAAATTATCACTTTTGTTTAAGATAAAATTGAAAAAAAAACTTGGATTAACGTGATGAGATTTTATGAGTGTATTTATGCCTGACTCAACGTTTGTGTGTAGGAACCGAAAATCCTCACGAGCACCAATTTCTAGTCGTTTATTTTTTTTTATTTTTGTTGTTTTTATGATGAGGTTCATAATCTGAATATACTGAATCTTCGTTCTACCAAATAGAAAGACAGGAAAACAATCAAAATATTCTGTACAATAACCCATAATGCATGATATAAAATTGGGATCTGACTTTGTAACCAGAATATGTGGTATCCTAGTTCAAACAGTAGTATAAGTTCCTCATTTGTGGATATTTCAATAAGCTGCTCCTGTATTAGTATGTATTCATCTGTGTTTGGGATCTGAGTTTGTCCATGCGCTAAAGAGCTCAACTGCCAGTCGGAAATATCCTATAGTGGCAAATGCCTACAAAATGTCTGCACGAAGAGCCGTTAATTTTTGATAGTAAGCAAGCAAACCTTTAACTATGTGGCAATTTCAAAAGATTTGAAAACTGACAACATTCTCCTGTTCCTAAGTTTTGTTTGCAAAGAAAATAATTTGCAACAAACTCAGATATAACGCTTTTAGTTTTGATTAAATTTAATTGGCTACCTTGTAGTAGCTCTAGTTTCAAATTAGTTTTGTTAAAGTTGGGCAAATAAATCATTCATAAAGGATATGTAATTTTTTATAGTTAATTGTGTTGCTTATTGTCTTTGTTTTCCAGAAATTTGGACAATGAATCAAAGAGAGTATAAAATCGATTTAAATATGTACGTGATGATAACCAGCGTACTTCTGTGTGAATAAATAATCCATTATAGTATTCTTCTTCATTTTCCAAACCGTGGTGAGCAAATAATCTCTCACCGAAGGCATTCCTTTTGATTTTACTAATTGCTCTAATGACATAATGTAGTGATCCATGCAAACTTTCACTAAGATTTTTTGGAATATTTTATGCTGATGAATGACTCAATTTACTGAAAATACATTTGGTACAGCATGTTTTAAATATGCCAGAAATTCAAGTGTAATGCTTTAACTTCAAACACTTTTTTTTTAAATTCAGTAAATAAAGTTTCACGTTTCGTATCTGTTTTCAAGCATTTAGCCATAATTCAAATATTCATTAACACCTTATTGTCGGCATTGTTTCTTCGGCTCACTCAGTTCTGGAATTACCTGTGTGCTAAACAAGCTATAACTTAGGGCCTCTGTCTTCTTGGGGGCCCCCGGAAGTTTGTTTTCATATTTGTCACTAGAGTTCAAAAGGTCCTTAAATAGCTTATGGCCCCATCAAGTCTAAATCCAGCATTGGGCTCACTCATTCTCTTATCTGTTGTAACAGACCACTGTTAAGAATTATTAACGTTTTCAATGGAATGCTACAGTAAAGCCCTATTAAAAACATTTGATGATAGGATACAATTTAGATAAATATAACTTCCCGACATATCGAATAATACACAACCTTGCAACCCTCGTAGATTCAAGTTAAAAACGTATATATTTCTTCTTATAGTTATAGGGAATTCGGCATTTCATCTGCATCAAGCTTGACCTTTGAAAAACCAAGTATTTTGATAGGTTATAGATGTGGGAATTACAGTAGTTCTAAAACTATTTTTTACGTAAAACAACATTGTATCCATGAAGGATAGCACCTAAGATGGTATTTAATTATTAGAAAAGGCATTCACATACTATTTTATTTATTATTATTTATTTTAATTTCAATAATAATAAAAAAATTAATGAGTTTCATTATTTGATTTTTAAACCTTGCGCGGACCCCTTGACGTTGTTCAGGGACCCCCAAATCACTTTTTATTTTCCACGGACCCCCTGAAAGGTCCCGCAGACCCCTGGGGGTCCGTACGGACCACTTTGGGAACCACTGTCATAAAGGAACATCAAACACACAAAAAAAGAAAAACATGCAGCATATTTAAAGATGATTTGTTCACCTCGTCTACTGTCATGAGCTTGGCATCTTGCATTTGCTTCATAACAAAGAATCCAATTTTCAAGGCATCTAGTTTTTTAGGCTGGGCTTGAACATAGGCAGGAAATACAACAAACCACAAACTGTAGCAGTAACTCAAAAGGCATCTGAAATATTTTTAATACAGATATCATTTAGTTCAGAGGTCTAAATATTTAATGGCCAGTGCTCAAGCCAAGGATACTACTTGACCTACCTAAGGACTAATTCATCTAAGACAATGACTTGCCAGTTATCTATAGAAACATGCATAATTGTCCCTATATTTCTAAAATGCCCACCTGTTGGCCTTGTTTGCATTCTGTGTCCCACAACAGTAAAAACAGGTCAAATATGTTTAAAAGGTCGACCTTTTTGTACTTTTTAAAACCAATGAACCCTGATTCTAAAGATCCTTATGAGTGTCAGTAAAACAAAATGTGTACAATTATTTGACTAACTATTGGCTACAGCAACCTTTAAGAAATAGTATACTTACTTGGCCTAGGTTTTAGAATGGCCAACCTGTTGCTGAGCCACCTGTTATAAACTAACTATTGGCTACAGCAGTGCTGTCCAACCTTTTTGACACCGCTGGCCAAATTGTTTTTCCTTATGAGGCCGGGGGCCGCAAGCAATTAACGTCTTAAGAAAATATTAAATGGATAAATACTTCCTACCTTATGTAACTTTGTCTCCTCATCAATACGAAAAATAACATGAATAAAAACTGTAACACATCTCTAATGTGATATTTGGCTTTGAACTGTACTTGCAATTTTCTTAATTTGGGGTTTGTATTCTGTAACTGCTGCTCTTATTAAGTTTTCCAAATGCTCATCAGTCAAAGCGTTTCGTTTTTTAGATTTTATATTATTCATGATGGAGAAATCAGCTTCACAGACGTAGGTACTCCCAAACATGGTTAATATTTAGGGGTCTACCGATATATATCGGCCAGCCGATATATCGGCACCGATATCTGGATATCGGCATCGGTAGCATGTAAAGATCCCGATATTGACGTCACCGATATTTTTTTTACGTAACACAAAAAAACCACCAAAAAATCCTATCATTTAGATTTACAATATCTCGACTAATTAATAAAATTAATATATCGACCCCGATACCGGTATTGAAATAGCCAAAAGTCATAGTATTAATATGTACAGCCACGATACAGTATGCCATGTGCTATGATATTGTTTAGGTATCGGCCAATTTTCGTATACTCGGAAATACTGTGTAACTAGTGCCGATACCAAGTATACCGTAATTGCTCTAATAAATGGATAACATGTAAACAATATGTTGACGTAATTGCTATAATAGCAAAGATGCACGCAGAATCGCAGATGTCTAAAACATTTCGTTTCGTATGGAATAACAAAATGTACCGTGTGCAGACTTGTTGTCATTGGCAACCATTGATCCTTCAACCTCATTTTCACTCTATTAAAAATACGTTGTTCTCATTGTTTCATTCATAAAAGGTGGCTGTGTGCAAAAGCCATTAAACTATTGGTTAGAATTAATAATTATGAGTTAAAGTTAAAGTTTCAAAAGGAGTTCTAATTTTGCTTGTACATTTTTATAAAGGACGGTTCGTTTTGTCATGAGTCTTATATAGGTCATGAATTGGAACTTGTAAACACATCAGAAACTTCGTTTCGGCCAACAAAAAAAATCGGTAATATCGGCAAAACTGCATATCGGCAGACCCCTAAATTATAAAATATAAATAATTACGAGTGATAAATTTAAGAATGATGTCATCAAATATGACAGCTGTTATTTTATGTCCTAACAAATACTCATATTGGCACTCATATCGGGAAAAAATATCGGCCAAAATGCATATCGGTAGCCCCCTAATTGAAATATAAATAATTACGAGTTATAAATTGAAGAATGACGTCATCAAATATGACCGCTGGTATTTGTCCTATAAAATACTCATATTGGCACTCATTTCGGAAAAAAAATTACGGTAATATCGGCAAAAATGCATATCGGTAGTCCCCTAAAATATTAGATAAATAATTACGAGTGATAAATTTAGGAATGACGTCATCAAATATGACCGCTGGTTTTTGTCCTAACAAATACTCGTATCGGCACTCATATCGGCAAAAATAATATAGGTAATATCGGTATCGGCAAAAATGCATATCGGTAGACCCCTATTAATATTTTTCTACAACTTTTCGATAGTTGCGGAAATTCGACTGCAGAAACATACGTCATCCAGAATTCAGTTGGCAACGAATTCGTATGTTTATCAAGAAGCCGCGTGTTATGCTGAATCTCGATGATTTCTGCTCCTAATATGGTCATTTTTGAGGCTATATTAGAGACATCACTAGTAAAAGGATTTTCTACAAAAAGCAAAACAGGTGTAAGATTTCGAATATCTTTAAATCGATTTGTGAAATCCAGCTTTAACTTTTCTAATAAAAGATAGAATCGCTCATTTGTAACAAGCTCTAGAAGTTGTTGAGCAGCCTTGGCAAGAGCTGGGAAGTGAGTAAAATTTGACTGATTTATTTGGGTGATGAAAAAATCGAGCTTGAATTAAAAAATACTGATTTCTCTCATTAGCGTTGGTAAGATTTGAGAACGTCCTTACAATTTTAAATTTAATTTATTCAGGTGATCCGTGATGTCTGTTAGAAATGCTAATTTTACCAAAAAATCAGTATAATTTAACAAATCTTCCTTCTTTTTAGACCTGAGAAGCAGTTTTACTTCGTCAATTAGGTTTCAAAATTGTGACAGAACTTTTCCTTTGCTCAGCCAACGAACATCAGTATGAAGAATAAAATCCCCAAAATTGTTACTATACTCTTCTAACAAAGTCTTAAACTGCCTGTGATTTAATGGATTAGCTCGAATAAAATTAACACTTTTCACCACAATTTGTCAACCTTCAACTTTGAGGAAAGAGATTGCTGGTTAATTATACAATGATAAGATTGAATGTCTGGACAATCATTGTAAGCCTTCAGCAAACCAATGAGTCCAACTTTCCTTCCTTTCATTGCTGGAGCACCATCCGTTGTAACAGAAATCAGCTTCCCCAAATCGATGTTGTTTAATAGAAATTCCTTCAGTGCTTTATATACATCCTCACCACTGGTTGTATTTTTTAATGGAATTAGTGTCAGTAATTCTTCTTTAAATGTCTGCCCCTTGTCAAACCTAACCCAAACTATAAGTTGCACCGTGTCAGTGATATCACATGATTCATCCAATGCCAGACTGAAACCAGAAGAGTTTTTTAAATCCGTAAGCAACTGCTCCAATATATTTCCGGACATACTTTCAACACGCTTTGCCACAGTCTGGTGAGAAAGCTGAGATAAAATATTTGTTTCTTTATTTCTTCATTGTTTTTAAACTCAGAAAATAATGAATCAGCACATTCTTGAAAACAAAGTTTAACCGTTTCACCATCCCGATACGATTTTTGTTTCTTCGCTAACAACCAGCTAATTTTAAAAGACGCTTCAGTAGCACAATCACTTGAACTCAAAATCCGGCGGAAAACATTTGCTGGCCATTTAAATTCTTCTTTAAAGAACTAACTTTGTCTTCTCTTAGCTTTGTTCCTTTCGGATATTCGTTATCAAAATCGGCATGCACTGACTTGTGGTGTCTCCACAGATTTGACTTTTTGATAACAGAAATAGTAGCCTTACAAATCAAACACACCGGCTTTTCATTAAACAGAGAAAACAAAAATTCGAGTTCCCACGAAGAGTTCAAAGTACGATTCGCTTCTGTAACTTTTCGTTTCCTACTCGCCATATTGGCTTTCTCTTTTTAGAAACAAATGTCGTTTCAAAAATCGTTCCTGTTATCTCTCAGAATTTTTCTTATGAATTGCACTGATACCACAAACACAGCTTTTATTCTGCTTTATACTCCCAGAATGGTTCACACTCTCGAAATAAATACCAGTTACTGGTCTTTTTCCTTTTAAAAATACTGGATGGACATTTATTCCCCCCCCCTTTCCCCCAAACCCAGGCAGGTTTATTTCAACTTGTTCACATTCCTCTGCAGTGACCTGGGAATATCATATAACCATAGGTCGCCCTATGTGTCATTTTGATTATCCTTGTTCTATTATTAACATTCCTTCCAGAACCAATATTAACTTGCCATTTTAGCCGAACATTGTAATCGAAACCAATCCTGGGAGACATTGACCAGGTAGCTACAAATAAAATCCGTTGAGCCACCGCTGACCCCCCCCTGACCGAAGCAACAGAAAGAATTTCTGGATTGCCGTATCAGATTTAAGGTAACCCCAAGTTGCCCCATTGTTCATGTGAAACGCCCTGAACATAAATCTATCAAACCAACAACCTCTTTTGCGGCACCCCACCCATCTTATTAAAAATGCCACATTTCTCATGTAGTCTCTAATAAATTATAAAAAATACTGAATCACTGTGTTTTTTGCTTTTTTTAAAGAAAAGAAGAATTTTACCAAGACTTGGCGGGCCATTTTAGGCGTGTTGGACAGCACTGGGCTACAGCAACCTTTAAGAAATAGTATACTTACTTGGCCCAGGTTTTAGGATGGCCAACCTGTTGCTGGGCCACCTGTTATAAACTAACTATTGGCTACAGCAACCTTTAAAAAATAGTATACTTACTTGGCCCAGGTTTTAGGATCGCCAACCTGTTGCTGGGCCACCTGTTTGTTATAAACAAGAAAAGGATGTTTATCAACAAATATAAGACATATGTAACCCTGAAACTTTCACATATAAATACATTATTTAATTATTGATTGTGCAACACTAAATGCAAACTTGAAATAACCTTGAAAGAGTAAGGTTCCATTGTTCATTGTCAAATGTGTAAACAAGTCATACCTATATAGAGATCAGTTATTGGTGACTTTTCAATATTCATAACAAAGCTTATAATATAGTTACAGTCATTTATACAGTCATGATTTATATAAACTCTAATGTATATTTCCAGTGACCTTTTGGGCAGACTTGACTTCCTGTTTAGTTCTACGGGCAAGTGGACTGTTGGGACACAGCTGTTTGCTTGGGATGTTTAACACTGATTTCTTCTTGGTCAGGAAAAGTTCTTGCTTCAGTTCAGGAAATCCATTATAGCTGCAGAAAGCAAGATTATCATCTAAGTCAAAGCCATACAATGGTACAAACAAAAATCACATTACAAATATTGAAAAAATTATACGGAGAACAGCCGTAACTTCAATAAATAGCATTACAACAATAAATTTATCACAAAGTTTGCTGAAAGATATGTGTCGATAAGAGAAAATTAAATTAAGATAGTATGTTATCCACAATATAATATTGAAATGAAATTAAATTTGTATTCAATCCTTAAAAAATACATTTGTAAATTAATTGAATTTTAATTTTCAAAAATTAATTTTATTACATTAACTCAATAGCTCCTGAAGGGCTACTTCCGAAACTATTTCATATTCCGGACAAAAGGGAAGCAACTTCGTTAAGCTTTTGATTCCATTAGAGAAATGCTTTTATTTTCTAAAGATATGCGTTTATCTTAAAAAATAAAATGTTTAATGCATCAAGAAATTAATAAAGTTTAATAATAATATAACATGCACTGCGAAATAATGAGGATTGAAGTCCGATAGCGTGATTTTCGGCACCTCGGGTGAATACATACGCCATATAGACGCGTCAAACTAATTCACACATGGATCAAAAGTGAAAGAAGATTAAAACATCCGGCGATTTTTATTGAAATCTTGTAGAATCACACAATAGCCGAAAGTCTTGAGGAAAGCGAGATTGCGTGCTATTTTTAACTAAAAATACGAGAGTGTGTCGCTAGGCGAACAGTCGCATTTGGGCGCATCCGTACGGACCCCTATAAGGACGCATTTAGTCGCATCAGGAGCTAATGAGTAAAAAAGAGAGAAATTCAGTTGTATTTTTATATGGGAATGTACAGTCAAAACCGGTTAAGTCGACGGCGTTGGGGTATGAAAAATGGCATCGAGATAACCGATGATCAAGTTAAAGCGAAAACCAATATGGCGGCAAAAGATTAACATGTGCTTGAAATTTCTTTATATACGTGTTGTGCGTTAATTAGTGATGGGAAGATTAATCAGAATCGTATCGGAATATACGAAATATCAATATAATGTTAAATTATGTGATATATTATATTATGCGAAATGGAACGTCCTTGCTAGTATGATTTATGTAAATGAATTAGTGACTCGGCTCTGACTGAGGCTCTAGTCACTAGTTCTAGTTCATTTGCTCGTTCGTCCTTGAACTTTATTATTTCATGCTATTTACTACTAATACTAATGATGTACAGTCGAACCCACTTACCTCGAGCTCGGTTAGCTCGACCACCCCACTAACTCGACGTATTTTATTGGAACCGCCAAATTCTCTCTTTGTCTTAGCATTTTTTCATCGGCTAATTCGATTTTTCTAAGTCGCCGAAACCTAGTACCTCGAGCACAAAAGGGGAACAAATTTGCAACTTAACTTGGTTAGCTCGAGGATTGGCCTAGCAATGCACTGGCATTTTTAGTTCAAAACAGTGTTGACATCTCGCGTCTTCGAGACTTCCGGCTATTGTGTGATTCTACGAGATTTCAATAATAATTTCCGGATGTTATTATCTTCTTTCACTTTCGATCCATGTGTGAATTAGATGTAAACACCCGAGGTGCCCGTAAATCGGCATTAGCGATCTTTAATCCGTCATTATTTCGCAGTGCATGTTATATTATTATTAAACTGAATTCATTTTCTGATGCATTGATCATTTTAATTTTTAAGATAAACGAATATCTTTAGAAATGAAAATAAAGGTTTGTATCGAGAATCGACAGTGGTTTTTATATAATTAAATAAAAAAGTATTATTCTTTTTAAAGTTTTTTGTTGCTTTGTTACCAGTAAGATACGTGACTGTGACACTAACACGCGCGTGACGATGAAATAAAATCATTTTCTTAATATTTCAGTACATGTATATAATATTATTAATATACACGTCATCACTTTTGTAGGTCGAATTCTGATAAGGAATGATTTTTTTAAAAATTCGCTTAGACTTAGTTGCCGGCCGAGGTCAAACACACAGCCCACAGCGTGCTGTGATCAACGGTCAAGGCCGCAATAGTTTTATTTATATTATTACAAGACTGAGGAAATTCGAGAGCGTTCTGATAGTAACAGATATCCTGCACGTCAAAAGCATTAAACTTAAAATTACCATATTGATATGTTTATTTTTATTCGCTGATCCGACGGCAATCCAAACGCTAGCGGCGTGACACGCGCATGGGACGAGGCGAGGCGTAAACTTTGACCTTTTAGCGCATGCGCAGACAATTATAAACTGGTAACTTATTTTTAATTAAATGGAAATGGAATCGAGACATGACAGAGACGTAATCAAAGTCCTTTACTTCGGCATAAATAATATAATATATATATATATATATATATATATATATATATATATATATATATATATATATATAAATTCCCGATTAGTCATAACTTTTCCCGACTTTCAAGGCCGAGAAATTTTTTTTAAGAATTCCCGACTTTTTCCCGTTTTCCTGAGTGGGAACCATGGTTATATTTAAATTTTAAACGGTCCTTAAAAACGAACGGTCATTACAACCTTAGGAAAGAGTGAAGAAATATTAGGGTTCCGATACGATTCCGATTAATCGTCCCACCACTAATTAACGCTAACTAATTAATCACGTACATAAAGAAATTTCAAGCACATGTTAATATTTTGCCGCCATATTGGTTTTCGTTTTAACTCGATCATCGGTTATGTCGACGCCATTTTTCATACCCCAACGTCGTCGACTTAACCGGTTTCGACTGTAATTATAATTAAAGTCATAATCTTAGTGTAAGTTTATTACTAATAAATACCAAGGCATTTATTTGTATAAGGACCAAGGAAAACAATCAATATTCAAATAAATATATTTGTTAATAATTGACTACTATTACGCTAGGACTAGTGATCTAGTGTTTACCGTAGTTACGACTATCGAACGACCGGTTACACTCATCTTTAAAAATGTTTAGGCTTATTTATTTAAGTTTTAAGTCTTCGGAATTTAAATAATTTATTCAGCTGCAACTTCAATAAGCCCGTAATAGCTTTTTACCCCGGAGTTCGTTTTTGTTGTGTTGAGCGACGGTGACTTCAAATCGCTTTCTCCCTATTCCGGTATCTAAATAATATACACGTCATCCCTATTAGTCTACTTCGCCTACGGCTAAGGAATGCTTTTTTTTTAAATTTTAATTTGCTTAGTTGTCGAGGCACTGTACGAGCTTCATGTGAACCACGGTCAAAGGTCACGGCTTTTACTAGTCGGTCCACTCTAAGTGAACTCAAAGGGACGGGGGGGGGGACAAGTTACGGAGCTTTCTAGTTAGGGATAATGAGGGTGGTGGGGGGGAGGCTAGAAGGCTTGAAAGGTCTTTGATGTTTATATAAAAGGAAGCCTCTTGCTTTGACATACCAATACAAGACCGCGAGAAGAGACACCTTCCCTCCCCTCCCCCACTGTTATACATCTACAGTGGGTTGGGGGAAGGAACATTTTTCTTTTTAAATTGAGTCAGAGCATGCCTTGGTAAATGGCCAGTGTAGCTCAACCCCACCTAAACCCCACCCTATTGGGGTGATCGTCGTGTGCGCGGCGAAATTCAATAATTCTGGCAAGTTGACGAGTGAAACATAATATGGTATTTAAATAAATTCCATCTTATTATGACTGTTTACTCCGTTTTATCAGGACTTAGTCGGTATATTAGCTTATTACCCGGAGTTAATTTTTTGTTGTGTTACGGCAGAATACCAGAGCCAACACGCGAGCGAACGTGACATCAAAATCAAAGCGTTTTCTTAATAATAATAATATTCTGGTCTATAAATATAAAAATACACGTCATCACTGTTTGTGGAGTTCGCTAGTGACCGATTTTTTTTTAAAAAAATGTATTCGCTTAGTTACCGAAGCATAGTACCAGAAGTAACAGCGCTGAGCAAGCGGGCTGTGACGTCACCAGCAGACCCTGGTGAGGCAGAAAATTGGTCCCTTCCCTTGGTTATAAAAAAATCATAGCTAACATTTTCAAAAGCTTGCGATTGGTCATGGGGATCGAGATAACCAACGTTAAGTGGCAAATTTGACCCTTTTTTGTGCTCGTGTTATGAGGTTTCGGCGACTTAAAAAATCGAATTAAACGACGAGAAAATGCTAAGACAAAGAGAGAATTTGGCGGTTCCAATAAAAAACGTCGACATAATGGGGTGGGCGAGTTAACTGAGCTCGAGTTAAGTGGGTTCGACTGTAATTGTAAATTCTTTCTTGTCCCACAAACACTATCAGATATTACGTGATACATCTATTAACAAAAAGAAGTTTTTAATTGACTGGACATGGCCAATATTCAGATATATTGAGCACAATAGGCTAATAATAATGACATTGATGAAGAGACTCTCCAATTTGACTAACATCCTTTGTTCTCATGTTAATTTCAATAATTTGATCAGTTTAAACCAACCTGTACTTGACTCCTTCAGGAAGGCCTACTGGTTCTGGTGGCATAATGAAGACAGTCCTCTCACTACAATTGACAATAATGTTAAAATGGATTTTAAAAAAATTAAAATGAATGAAGACTTTTGGACTTTACACCAGGTTTATAAAGTTTATGATATTTTTCTTCTTAGCAAAATTTATTGCACAATTATATTACCAATATATTTACTATGCATATGTATTGTCACACAGCAATTATATACCTCTTTTGACTGCTGTCTATATCTATGAGTCTTGGTTCTTCCCTTGATTCATCCACCTGAAACAATGTTCGAAATATGCTTTCATTTATTTCAAAAATAGTAAAGATGGAATTTAACCCACGAACTGTAGTCGGCCGAAAAAACCAACTAATCGGCACATTTTGTACTGTGACGGCCGATAAAAACGGCCTACAAAAATCATGGTCAAATAGCAACTTCCAATCCACTATTTTATCGTAAACTAAGCCACTTCCTTTATTATTAATTACATCTTCTTCCGGGTCAAGCTTGAGGTTAAAAACTTTTAAAATAGTATTTTTTATCGGTGTTATAAACACTATTTTCTTACGCTGATTTTGAAACCAAAATGGATTATTCTGCATCTGGAACTTCGGGTACAGGTTGAAAAAAAATAGAAATATATTTGAAAGCCTCTTTTGTGAAGATCTAAGTGATAATGGCTGGATAGCGGCTTGATAGCGAAGTCACTAGTGCGCTCGCCTCACAAGCTGAGGGGCGCGGGATCGAGCCCACGTTAAAGCCACTATAAAAATGTTGATTGACTAACGCTAAAAAAGTCCTCCGCTGACCTGGCGAGGGATGGGCGCCGCCAAGGTCTAATAAGCCCGAGAATGTTCTAATGGAAACATTAGAACCCCCTACGACCTCCAAAAAAAAGGTTATGGAACAAAAACAAAACAAAAGTGATAATGTGATGATTTTAATAGTCCACATGATAATCTTAGCTCCGATTCTTTTTTCTAGTTCTAGTGAATCTGATGCTAGTCTTAGTTTAGCACTAGTGCTGGTCATGAATTGAATCGCAGTTTGACATCGAACCAGATCCATTTATGGGGCGATTGGCAAAATCAGATGAGAATGCACCTGATTAGGTTTATAATATTTATTACCTCATGTTTTCTTTTTACTTATTATGTTTTTTTCTTTTGCATGATTTATTTCTGTATGATTTATTTTGGTATATTTTGTCACACTTTGGTTTCCCCCCCACCCCCCACCCCCTGGAATAAATATTGTTGACTTTTTTTCATTTTCAAAGATTGATTTATTATCTGTACTCAAAACTTTTTAAAACTATACATTTTCTGAAAGATAAATGACATATCTATCATATTTTATAATTATTTTAATAGAATCTTTTTAAAAAAAATTATGCTAAAAAATTGTTCTTTTGTAAAAAAAAATTTCCTTGAGAATTCCAAAGTCAAAGTCACATAATTTTATTTTTGGGTAGGGTGGGTAAAAGAGCTAACATAATCTCCATCCATTCCCCTTTCTAAAAATATATAGTTATTGGGGTTTTATAACAATATTTGTATGTTATTTTTTACTATTTCTGATGGCACCCAAATGATCCATTACAGCATGATTCTATACCACAGATGGCACCCAAATGATCAAAAAAGCCTACACATTACAGCATGATTCTATACCACAGCTCGTGGGTTAAAATAGTGTTTGATAATTTTCTTTTTGACAATATAAAAGTTAGCACACAAAGCTATATGTTATAAAGTACAAATTGGATAAATAGCACAACCTTTTCAGCACACTCATCAAAGAAGGCCAGACTAGCATCCTTGTCCGACACAAATGATCTTTCCTCTATGAATCTAAAGAACATCTGTGTGCGCATCATTTGAGAGAAAAATTTGGTGTTTGTTTTGTCTCGGCTTTTAAGGAAACCTATTAAAAAAGTAAATGGTTTTTATTGTATGATGGGGTTAAAAAAAAGGCTACATAAAAATGTTGAAAATATTCAAACATTATTTAAATACCAACTTTGTGCTCAACATAGCCATACGAAGGAATGTACATTGTCAACAAAAACTCAAAAAATTTCTAATATATTAACGAAATACACATTTAATGACTATGTTCTCAAAGTAAAATATTCAACCAAAAAAATGTTTCCTTTGAAATCAATTTATTTCAGTTTATTTGTTAGTTTATAAGATATTTTTTACATTTGTTAGTCATGTTTTGTAAATTAAAACTATTTAGATTTGATTATATAATATCCTTATTAGAAACATGGAACATTAAAATAAATAGGACAATACCACCATGACCATGTTTTATATGCAAATTATTTCTTTACATCATCAACACTAGCATGATTTCTATTTAAAACACTTGTAACAATGTCATGTTTTTAACATTACATTAGAACAAATGCCTTAGGCCAATGTGCCAAAATATTAATGAAAAATGGGATTGTGTATAACATGTATGGTTATGTTTGTGTACCCCCATTTACATTTGTTAAACACACATACATTATACATACACAATTTTCATAAACCCCTATGTTTTTCATCCAAAGTTCTTATGAGTTGCCTATCCTATCTGTTTATGTCAAGAGTGCTTTCATTTAATCCAGGTTCATTCTTTGGTCCTAGTGTTAACTTGTTTGTATTCATTAAAATAACACTTTTTTTTTAATTTAAGAAATAGAATGATATGATGCTGAAAACCAAATAGAAACTTTAGGGTTTAGAAAATTAATCAACAGATCTTCTCTTGAAGAAATCCTTGCATGTCATTTCATTTACTTTAAATTTTAGTCTTTCATTTCTAGTATTTTGTAGCTGAAATAGTTGTAATAATTTTATTTTAATATAGCCCCTAAGACCATTCAAAAATCATTATTATTAAACTAAGAGATTCAGACTGACCTTGCATATCAAACAATGATGAGGCATCTGTGGTACGGCTATTGGGTTGCTTGGTAATAGGATTCAGAAAATTCTTGTAATCTTTTAGTAAACTGGCAGTGAATCTGAGAAAAACCTCCTGAATGGCTAATTCTAGCTGCATCTGGCAATAAAGAAGAATAAAAGATATTAATTATCAGTTAGTGATAAGGAAAATAGATGTTAAAAATAGGAAGAAAAAAAACAGTAGTAAACAAAATAAGGAATGAAAACAAAAGACTTACATCTTGTTTCTTCCTTCTAAAGTCCAGATCGAAGTGAGTCATCTCTAGCGATACCTCCTCACTGGCTTGTTTCTGTACATTTGGTTGACTAGCCCTCTCATAAAGTCTGGATAAACATTCCTGCATTACTCGTGTTGGCTTCTGATAAAGGAAATATATCTATTTACATACACATTTTTCAAAAGAATTTAAGCATGCAGATATTGGTTGATAAAACAATCTTTGATTTGGATTATGCCTGAACTATGAACAAATGTGTCATCTGAAATTATTCTTATGATTTTAAATTAAAGTTTAAATTTCACTAGTTTGAAAAATATGTTTACTGTTTGATTTGAACATTTTTTAATTTTAACGTCATTACACACTGACCTTAGGCAAAAGTTTAAAACTTATTGACTTTTTATCTTCAGGTCTGTTGATAGCAAATCAAAAGAATTATTGATAATTTTATCCTGTAAGATCGAAAGGCTGTAAATAGTCTCTTGAGAGTTGAACTGATGTAATGTTAATGAAATATTGTCATGTCTATCATGCAGCTTCTGCTGCTTATCAAGTAGAGTGTTTACAATATGTCATAGGTTCTACCAAGATGATAATAAATAATAGCAGCTAAAATCCCTTCCAAATTACTAGAAATAGCTTACTGAGAAATTCTATTGGTATCAAGATCAACACAGACAACATCCGGTGGCGGGTCGTACAGGTCAAAGTATCGAGAGTCAACACCTGAACATGAAACCATTGTAAAGATTAGAACACAGACTCAGAAGGAATCCTTGGAACAGCACAAAATGACTAAACTAAAATATGACAATAATATTTTTACTCAAATATGATGATTTATGATTCTAACGATATATATAACTTACTTACAAACAATTTATATAACTTACTTAATTTAATTATAAATTTATAATATAATGAAAAACAGGTCATTGTATCATGACAAATCGTACATCAAAAGCGAACGTTTCGGATAGCCTTCCTCATACGATCAAACATGTATCATTCGACTGTTAGACCCCTGTATCATCACTGAACACATTTTATTACAATGTGACAGCACATGTATCATTCACTGTACACCACATGTATCATTCACTGTACACCACATGTATCATTCACTGTACACCCCATGTATCACATGTACACCCCATGTATCATTCACTGTACACCACATGTATCATTCACTGTACACCCCATGTATCATCACTGTACACCACATGTATCATTCACTGTACACCACATGTATCATTCACTGTACACCACATGTATCAATCACTGTACACCACATGTATCATTCACTGTACACCCCATGTATCATTCACTGTACACCACATGTATCATTCACTGTACACCCCATGTATCATTCACTGTACACCCATGTATCATTCACTGTACACCACATGTATCATTCACTGTACACCCCATGTATCATTCACTCTACACGCACATGTATCATTCACTGTACACCCACATGTATCATTCACTGTACACCCACATGTATCATTCACTGTACACCACATGTATCATTCACTGTACACCACATGTATCATTCACTGTACACCACATGTATCATTCACTGTACACCACATGTATCATTCACTGTACACCACATGTATCATTCACTGTACACCCCATGTATCATTCACTCTACACCACATGTATCATTCACTGTACACCCCATGTATCATTCACTCTACACTGTACACCGCATGTATCATTCACTGTACACCACATGTATCATTCACTGTACACCCACATGTATCATTCACTCTCACTGTACACCCCATGTATCATTCACTGTACACCCCATGTATCATTCACTGTACACCCCATGTATCATTCACTCACACTGTACACCACATGTATCAATCACTGTACACCACATGTATCAATCACTGTACACCCCATGTATCATTCACTCTACACTGTACACCCCATGTATCATTCACTCTACACTGTACACCACATGTATCATTCACTGTACACCACATGTATCATTCACTGTACACCGCATGTATCATTTTTGACATCAATCTTTGAAATTCATTGAGACAAAGAAAAATGTAACAAGAATTTAGTGCAACAATAGGAAATAATTTTGTTTCTGTGTCATTAATAATATCTGAGAGGTAATCTTAATCTTCCTCAGAGAATTAATGATAATAATAATTTGAGAACTTATATAGCATGGTACCCCAACTAGTAGCTAGGCTCAACGCACTTTACATAAAAATAGTAACATTTATTTATGAATGCATTCAATTTAAAACTGAAATATCTTAATTATATAAAACATATTAAGACATTATGATACACATTAGCTACATTTATCAGTATTTATTGTGAGTATAAACTTGACCTACCCACAATAAATGGACATGGAGCATTGAGTACATCTGAAAGCCTCAGTGGACACAGGGGGATGTAAGGACACTGCCAGTGGAATGGGAAGATCATCTAAAAAAACAAAACAAATATTTTTGTCAAATAACTTGGTCACTTCGATTATCCAGAATAATTATTTAGCAGAAAATGTGAGCCGACACTTACAGTAGACACAGCCTCAGCAACTTCTGTCAACACTGTGGGCCGAAGTGAATGTAGTAAAATTTTTGTCTCTAGGAGAACAAACACCAGAAGATTCATAGTCAGCTCAGGACCAAGATTGCGTAACATAGTGATGAAAGATGCTCCACTGTTTGACAAAATTAAAATCAAATTTGTGCAATTATCCTATAACAAACATACAGACCTGGAAGATCTAACATAATTTAATACATTTAATTTATAATACGCGAGAAAAGCTAATTAGTACATTAAACATCTCAATGCTTTAAAAATATGATCATCAATACACACATTTAGACTAATGAAATATGTTGTCTAACCTCTGAGGCAGTGGTGAATCCTCCGGCATACACAGTGAAAGGGAATCATTGGTCAGCTGAACTAGAATTCTGGGTCTTTCCGGGGATGGATAGGGGACATCATACATAAAATGCGAAATGTGTCTTTCTATGGGGACAATGTGAGCACCAGAGGTGGAAATCTTATAGAGCTGAGAGAGGAATTTTTTAAAGGCATCAAAGAATGGCCAGTGGGAAAGTAGTGCAATGGCCTTTCTCACATGAACTGTCTTCAAGATAGACGCCTGCTGCCGAATTTGGCGATTCTTGACACCTAATAATCTCATCTGTTGGTCACTCAGGTTCTCTTCATTGTATTCTTCATAGAAACTCACAGCTGCTCCATACACCTGAGAGAGAGAAATGTCATTGTTTACATCCTTGTGGATTTAGTTACAACCCGAGTGTCTTCATAAAATAAAACACAATGTGTTTTGTTGAATAAACACAATGAAATGGTTACAGAAACATCTCTTAGTTAAAGATGTGTAAATATTAATAACTAGAGACCCACGGTGCCTAAGTTGTGTATGATGAAGCCGACTATCAAAGAACTGTGTACAGCATGATATCTTAGTTGTGTTGGTGGATTTGGGGTGATGGCGGAGTTTTAACATTTTTTGACTACAGAAGAATTTCAATTTGAAACACACAAAAAACACAAAAGAAATGACTCGAAATTAATAGTTAAATAAATGTTGTAATTGCTAAAATAAAAAATCCATCAATAGCTACCTTCTCGCCCCCTGCTCCTGTGAGTATAAATGTTGAAAAGCTGGGAGCGGGATGCAGGGCATCAGCAGCCCAGACCTCAATTGTTGCTCCCATAGGGAGACAGAACATCGACACAGATTGTGGCAGTGGGAAATCATCGTAGTCTTCCAAGGGATAACGGCCCAGAACAGCTGCCAGATTATGCAAATAAGTGTACAATTTTATGCTTGTCTGGCAGAATAGTTAGAAGAACAATGAAAATAAAATGGCAGAGCTATATAAAATAGACATGTAGAGACTAAGGATTTTCTGTGAGATAATACAAATAACCTAGAGCTAAGAATGAGAAAAAATGTAAGACCTAGCTTTTGCGCTCAAATGAGACGTTTATTGTTTATGTATGAGACATTAATATTAAGTTATGGACTTACAAGCATTGTAAGCTAGTGCATCTGACTTGACCATAGCTTTCTTGTAACAAAGATAAACATCTGAGCCCAGCTGGGAGGAAACATTAGGTCAAATAATTCAAACTTTTTATTTTATTTAAGTCTTTGTGGTGAACATTTCTTTATATTTTTAATAGTGAAAGGGATCAATAAAATTAAGAGATATTAAATTCTTAATAAGCTTACAAGGACAACATTATTATTATGATAAGACAATCTTGTCACAATTTGTATTTTTTACACAAGCCCACAAAAGTCTTTACATTATTTTTTATAGTAACTATCTATTTAGTATTATAATTGTTCACTCACCATGCCCTTGTTCAAGTTTTTCAATATTTTCAAGAAAGTCAGAGGTGGCTCCTCACCCTGAGATAAAGCAACAATTAAAGCCACTTATTTCACATGAATGGCTGTCAATTCTTTTATATATATATATATATATATATATATATATATATATATATATATATATAAAATTAAAATTGTAATCTCTCCATTGCCAAATATATAACAACCACATGTCAACAATGAAAACAAGAGATTCAATTGGAACATTAAACCATTAAAGAAGTAAATAACAAAAAGATTTATTATATTATTTTCAACAAAATATGAGGGTTATTTACCCTGTTTCCTAGAATAATACAGATATCTACAACCACCAATGTATCACTAGGAGCTGACTTCTCGGCTCGCCTGAAAGTGATGTACGTCCTGCTGCTGTTGCTGTTGTTGACATTGGCTGGATGTCCTTCCATTGTTGTGCTGACCACCTCACAGCCTTCCATGACACGTTCCTTTCCTTCATACAATATTCTGTACATTGGCAAGATGTTTGATAAATAATATTTAGGCACATTTATGACATGATTTGGTGTGTATTTCAATTTGTTATTTTTACAACTGAACTAAGCCCAATGAATCATTTTTATCAGTTCTAAATAGCTGTTCAGATTTGCGCTTGATGTGAAACAAATGTAGATCTTTCTCAATGTAAGAAACTCAGAATGGACAACTTTATTTTAATTACAATTTGTTCATGGAATAACTGGTCTTTCGATTTGAATAACAGAAAATCCTATTTATTTAATTTATATAATTCTTTTCTCAACTGTCCACCGATTGAACTTAACACATTGATTTTTATTATGCCAGTGCATCAACATATTGTATAGTTATTATTAAATGTATAAGCTTTAATGAACTCATTAGGATGTTTAAATTACAACTCATCAAAATGAGGAACATTCGTATTACTTCAATTTCATAACACTTTTGCATAAATTTCAATCCTCCTGTTATAAGAGCATCATCTAATAGATATGCCATCCTATTACAGGTAAATCATCAGAGAGATCTATGAACCCCATCATGTTATAAGTCAATATTTGATGGATTTTAGAGTCTAACTTTTGTTATATACATCAAAACACAATCTGTAACTAACAATTAAAACTTGTTATAAGTTCATGAACTAAATGATTTACAAACCCCAAGTCTTTAAGAGGGGGTTTATCCCTCCCCCTCTTGAAACAAACAAACAAGTCCGGACATCGCAAGCTGCCATGATTGAGGTTGGCCGGGTATCCTGTTGGTGTCGTCTCAATACACTCATAACCTTTGGGGATTTTTTCACCCAAACTCCTGAAATCAGAGCAGGATAAGATTTTTATATTACAAACTAAACATTATTAAAAATAGCCCAACAGTATAAGAGACAGAGTTTTGCCATATTCCCCACCCGAGCACCTAACAACTTTTACTTTGACCCACCCTTTAGGGGAAGAGCCGACAATAGTTTTTACTAGTCCATCATTGTGAAAAATTAATTTTAACTTCGCTTCATTTTAGGCATCATTAGTTATTAGTAATTAAAATAGGTGAAATACTATTGTATTGTAATAAATGGCAACAAACAGATCACCACACCACCGCTATTTTTTCATATATAGTTGCATAATAAAGATGAGACACACAATTTGTTTAACTTCATTGCCTATATCCTAACCTATTGATGACTGTGATATCTGTTATTGGGTCTCTACTGGCCTGTTTAACATCATCACCATGCGTGTCATCCAAGGGTTCCAGGTGGTCTTTATCAAGCCCAGCTACCACAAAGTAGTCAGCCACCCTCCGGTCATCCATCGTCCTACAACAGAAACACATTGATACCAATACAAATCTTGTTAAGTTGAATCTAAGGTGGAATAGTTGAGAATGAAATGGTACCAGTAAAGGCTATATATGGTTTGCCAACGAGTACATCAGGGGTCGGTGAACAGTGGTCAATTACCCCATTTTGGGTAAAAAGGGAACTCTTGGGGGGTAATGCAGACTCATTAGGGGCATATAAAATCCAATAGAATCCTCTTTTTAAATCCCTTATATTAACTTCACCGCCGTCTCATTCGTCCTTCGTCCCTCGACCGTGGAAAAACAAAAGTCGAAAATGACCCACTTCCAGTGAAGCCATCGAGCTGAAATTTGGCACACGGGCCTTTGTCACCTAACAATGCATCGTATCAAAATTTCAGATCGATCGAAACGTACCGTAATTAAATTAATGCATTTTTAGTTTATCTATATAAATCACTATTTAGAACGTTTAGTAGTCGTCTGCTAGAGTTTTGACCTAGTTTTAAAGCCAAGGGAGATAATGTCCGCAAAAGTCGACACATGTTAAATGATTTTCGCGTTGGAACATAATCAATACTTTAAGTTATGTCGCAAATATAAGGGATTTATAGTAAAAAACTATGTTTTTACGGGGTTGTTTTATTGACTGGTAACATCAACATCAAATTTTATATTGTGGGGTAACAGGCAAGCAAGTTTGACTGGTAACGTCAACATCAAATTTTATATTGTGGAGTAACAGGCAAGCAAGTTTGGGGGGTAACGTCAACATCAAATTTTTTTATTGTGGGGTAACAGGCAAGCAAGTTTGGGGGGTAACGTTAACATCAAATTTTTTATTGTGGGGTAACAGGCAAGCAAGTTTGCCAACCCCTGAAGTACATTAATTAAGAAACTACAAATGTATAAGGAAAAATCTTGAGCTATAATGACAGCATGTGAGTACCACTATTAGGAGATGCAAATTTCATTTGAAAATACCAGTAGCAGTTTTTTTTAAAGAGACTATCAATAATATATACAGAATGCATTTCGTATTATATGAACTTTTGGAAATCTATAATTTTTAATCACTACAACAGCATGGAATGAAAGTGAAGAAAACGTATGTCTTGTTGGAGATATGACAGGTTAAAAGTTTTAAACAAGTTTGAAAGTGACATTAACTCTAAAACTACTAAGAATAAGACAGCCATAAACAACAAAGTTTCATTAATAATATTTAGATCAGCACTTTAAAAAGAATTGATGTGACACAGTTCAAAGTGCGTGAAAGTAATGAGGTTGACACACTGAATGAAAAGAGCTTGAGCGACAAATGCAGTAAGAAAAGGTTTAAGTAAGACTTAGCTTCATATAAGATGTTATTTATTGCAAAATTGCCTGTTCATTTATTTCATCTTTTTTGGAGAATATTTTTTACCATTGACTTGTAGTAAAATGTTCTGGATTAATGTGGATAAATTATGAAGAATTACCACTGCTCTTGAAAAAGGCAAATATTTTTTGAATAAGCATAGAATGATTGAAAATATTGGTCAATTAGAAGCTGAGAGATTAAGTGTCACAAAGTAAAAGTAAAATTTGCCAGTTTTTCAAATGATTCAGCAAAAAGAAATAAAACATTCAAGGCTCTCCTTCTGGAAATATTTTTTAAAACTGCGAAAAACATGGTCGGATACCGGATATTCTGGAGCCGGAATCCGGTATGCCCCTAATTAAAACTAATTCAAGGAATAACACTGAAATGAAAAATTATGAATTTGTTAAAAAGAAACTTAATCACATGCTGTGGCTAAACATAACAATCTTAAGACGAAAACAAGCTTACTAAATCAAAGTTGTTAACACCAAAAGTTTCAGTAAAAAAGTAATATTTTACTTAACATTAAACAATCTTAAACTCTTAGATAATAGATCTCTATAAGTTATTTAATCAGAAATAACTTTGCTTATAAAACATGTCTGCATAAGTAGAGATTTAAACAGGTGTTATTGGCTTGTTATTTATAACATAGGACATGTAAGCCTGAAATGTTTACACTAACCTCATATTGATATTTGGCTTTGCTATTAATATGTTGGTGCTCAGGGCATATTTATTGCCTTATTTACTTGCTGTACATCTATTATAAAAACACAAAATGTCTTTCATTAGTGGTTTCCCATTCAAAGTAAGCATTTAACATAGTTACTTATAGTAGAAAGTCAGTTATTCTTATCATATCTAATAAATACAACATTTTCTCCAATTAAGTGTTGACCTCAAACAAAATAAACCTTTTCTAGTGAGGGTTACACCATTTATTTACAATATAAATAAACATTAGACCCTAGCTCCCCAGAAATTTGTTCTAAGGTTGACATTTAAAACTCTTAAAACAATCACACGTATTCACATAAATATTAATACACACACTCTATCTTTTGAGCTAAATGGTTTTGTAGTAGTTTTCTTCACTTCATTTAAAAGTTCCAGTGTCTAGAACTGTCTGTAGCAGATAATAGAATAAAATTATGTTCCAATAGTTTTATTTATTGAGCCATGAAACATGTTTTTGATTTTTTTTATCTTCCACTTTTACTGACAAGATTTCCATAAAATCAATGGATCCACAAAATAACGACTTTTTAAACACAAAAAAACAATGAACCAAGAAGAGATTATAAACATAGAATAAACAAAAACTAAGAGTGACATGACAAAGGACTGAGCTGCAATGATAGCTTGACTTTGCAGATGATCTGTGTAGCAATGTTTGACAAAGATAAATATTTTGTTAGTGCATGTTTGGACTTAATGGGGGTGAATGTCCTAACATTAAATGTTTAGACTATATTTAACAAGTATCCCTTCCTAGTAAATAATCTGAGTATTATATTACAATGCTGCTTTGCACTCATGATACATTTGTGTAGAGTAAAACTAACAAATGTTTCAAGCTTATTGTGCTATGACTTCAATGTTTAGTTGCCCGTGTTCATATTTAAGATTTATGAAAAATGCTCACCGATAACTCATGATAGACCTTTTTGTTTATTTGATTTGTATGAATCAGCAATGTGTCCAGCAATCACATTTTATTTTACAAATTGAATATATAATTTATTAAAACATTACATAATTAACACAAAAACTTAATTCACAAGCTTTAAAGACACAAACAAAAGTCCAGTTAAATCCCTAGTTAAGAAAAGTTATCTATTGTATTATCTGATAACCTGACCATATTTGAAACACTGATAAACAGAGTAAGATAGTGGTAGACTCCCGTGGATAAACATTAGTCATGACCACCCACAATAGATAAATGGACTAGTAGCAACAGCTTGAAGGCCAGGGTTGGAAACATCAGGCCTGCTGACTTGGAATTAACTATGATAATGTATGGCCTTCATAGCACAGCAGGGCTGTGTGTCAAGACTCAAACTTAACTATGATAATGTATGGCCTTCATAGCACAGCAGGGCTGTGTGTCAAGACTCAAACTTAACTATGATAATGTATGGCCTTCATAGCACAGCAGGGCTGTGTGTCAAGACTCAAACTTAACTATGATAATGTATGGCCTTCATAGCACAGCAGGGCTGTGTGTCAAGACTCAAACTAGTAAAAACTTCAGGACTAGGGCAGATCATATCCAGTTACTACTGTATAGTGTAACAGACAGTAAGATAAGATCTAGTTTAAATTGCAGGATATATTAAACTACTTTTTAATTGCAGGTGTAAAATGTATCAAATCATGACTAGATTATCTAGAGTAGTGCTTCTAGAGGGCCCAGTAAGATGATTCCTGACAAAATGTGTCTGAGTATATCTAGTTAATAACAGTAAACAGCAAGTTTATGCTTAAATAATAGTGCACTGTACATGTCATGCACACCTAGTGAGAGAAGACAAGCGGAGGTGCATTATAACCTCTTAAATAATAGTGCACTGTACATGTCATGCACACCTAGTGAGAGAAGACAAGCTGAGGTGCATTATAATCTCTGTAAGTCACACAGATAAAAAGTTTTTAAAATTCATTAAAAATATCATGATATGTATGTCAGATGGAATTGTGAAATCTTTGGCTGAGAATCGGCTTTTATGATTTTATTTCCTAAATATGCTATAAAATATCAGACGTTTTTTTTTAATCAAGGAAATTGTCTTTAGGTATGTCTTAAAACATCAAACACACTCTTTTAAAAGACTTAGGAAACTACTCAACATGAATAATATTTTTAAAATGGAGTAATGACAATTTTTTTTTAAATGTAAGTAACATTTATATAAACAAAGAAATGGAACATTTTTAAGTTCATCTAAGAATGTAAAGGAACATATGTGACAGTGAAACAATGGTGAAGACCCAATAGAACTAATTTATAACTTGTTAGATCAATAAAAAACATACTACAAAGGGTTTGTATTCAGTTTGGGATTAGACCTACAAGCAATAAAAGAAATTTTCTATCAAAGGGCGGAAACAGTGAAGATAAATTATTTGTATCAAGTTATTGTCTCATGTTGAGAGCTTAACAACTTCAATGAATCTTAATACTTAATACAAAATTTAAATAATACATCTTTGCAATAACAACCAAATGAAACTCCTTTTAATTTATTCACAGAGAACAGACTTATCCACCAAAAAGCCCAGTTTCTGACCAGAAAAAAAATTAAAATACAGAAAATTGACCCCAAAATTAGCTTTCTTTTTTTTTAAAAAGGAATTGACTGAAGTCAACCCATTTTATAGAAATGAATTAAAATAAAATGTTACATTTTACAATAAACTATTATTTGGAGTTTACTACCAATACTATTTGACAAGCCATGAAATATTTAATAAATGTATAACGATTATGCACAGTATATAAAAGAACTGGAAAAAATAAGAGAAAGTGAGAGTTAAACTATGAGAGAAAGTGCCATGATTCTACTAGAGTAGACTTTCCAAAATAAGCTTGTCAATAAGGTTTAAGATGTGACATCTGTTTTGACAACAGCCAACTAGTAGATGCTTAACTCCCCTTCTGAATCAACCTCACTAATAATACATCACACTATTGAAATTTTTAGCCTCATGTTGGCTTTCCCAGGAAAGTGACACAGATGGGTTTTGCCAATTTTAATTGGAAGATGTTGAAGAAAACAAATGCCAATGAATGGAGTCACAATTATATTTTTTTAAATTTTAAGGATCAGGAAATATTTGAAATGTGAATGTCATATTTGTATATGTATATTTTCCTTCTTTTTTAATATAGTTCAGCAATATGAGTAGCCCTGGTGATTCATTCCACATTTAATTTTTTAAAACTTAAATACTATAATCAGTCAACCCCTTTATTTAAATAAAATAATAAAATTTGAAAATAAGCTTGACTTCAACTCAATTGGCTAAATAACTTAATATAAAGGTGGAGTTTAAAAACATCAATTTTAAAACAATGAAAATATTAAATTTGGGGTGTTTATTTACTCTACTCTTAATAAAATGTAAATATTCTATATTAATTAATACCATTAAAAAAACAAAACTGCAGTTTATAGTTTATATAATACAAAGGCCCCATATCAGGTTAGAAGAAAATTTAAAAAAAGAAAGTGATTTGAAAATGTTTGGAGGTAAGTAGATATATAACTTTATTACATGAAAAATCTGTAAAGTGCGCATTTTTTTAAAGATCTTTATGCCATCTTAATAAGCTACAAATAATTTTAATAAAACAGTGTCAGGAAATTTGTGATACCTAGATTTTTAAAAAGCAATATTTTACGACTGTAATAACAAGCACAAGTATATTTACAAAGCTTTTATAGTTTCGATTTTAAATTGTACTTACAATGCAATTATGAATGTTACACGATACTCATCATTTAAAGTTTATATTCACTATCTGAAAATAAAATTTATGATCGTTATTTTAAGCAATACTAAATGAAATTAAATAATACTTAATTCCCAAGATTTTCTTCATAAACAAATCCTGTTTTAGTACCTCTAATTATTTAAATGAGCTGCTTATTTAAACCTAAAAGGCAAAAACCAAATAACGACATAATTTGACCCAACAGTATATCATCTTGAGAACAAATACAGATTATTTGTTCATTTAAATGTTTTAAATTATTTTTTAAACTGATAATTACAAAATAATTTCTGTCTATTTAATGCAATTAAATATATTAATAAAACTGTAAAATAAAATATTAATGCCTACAGATATTAAAAAAATTACACCTGAATTTATTGTAATAAAAAAGTAATAAAATAAACATTACGTTATAGGAGCTACAAGTGAGGGCCAAGGAGTCTGGACTAGAAAAATTAAATCAAGAATCAATTAATAATCAGCATAACTAAAATGAGACTATTAAAATTGGGAGTGGGTACAAGTACTAACAAACTACAATGGAAATGGACATAGGAAAATTAAGCCAATCATGCAATAACTGTTTAACTAACACTTTTCAGTCAATTTAGTTCCCTTCCCTCTGACCACAAGACAAAAACAAATGCAGCCAGGAGATGACGGACCGATAACTTGTACAGAGTGACTGAATAGTGACAATGAAATACTGTACTATCTAATTATTGAATAATGACGATGATGATCATCTATCAATGGAATTTGCACACTTACATTTTAGTTAAGACTATTGTAACGCATTGCATGTTAATAGGACTTCAGTAAATAAACCTGCCAGTTTTTTAAGTAAATAAATTCAATAATAAATTTTGAGTAATGTTAATATGGGTTTTTTTGTGTATAAAATCATAAAACAGCCATTAAATTGTACAATTAAAATATCTACTTATTGAGTTGACAGTTGAAAGCTGAAAAACATATGGCTTTTTTTAAATAAAATTTTTCTTTACCATTGTTTTCTCTTTTGTTAGACAAAGGAACGATAAATTATTATTATTACCCTCCTCCCAGCATTGCACGAGTAGACGGAGATTCGGCACGATCACTAACAAGAGCACCAGTAACATTAAAGGACTTTGATGTAAGATGGAAAACGCCGGTGACCGTACTGCTTTGGAGCTAGTGGTGGGGAAAGATACCTCACAAACAGCTGGCTGACCAATCTTTTTTTACCACGTTTTTATTAACTTGCTTTTGTTCCTATCCGCATTGTTTTCATTCTTGTTGCAAAAATTTCAAATTTTCCAACGTAAAATTAAACCACTTCTGATGGTCCTAGAGATCTCAAAATTTTACAGCAGATAGATCTTGGTTGACAATGCATTGTATCAAAATTTCAGATTGATCAAATGTACTGTAATTAAATTAATGCATTTTTAGTTTATCTCTATTTAGCATCTGTATCGGTCTGCTATTGTTGACATCCACATACTACCCGCGTCCAGCGTTCACCCCAGCCATCGATGACCACATCCCTGTGTTTACAGCAAGGGGAGTTCAGTCAGTTTCAGCATGTAAATATTTGTCACGCGATGCATTTAAAGAAATAAAATTTTCTATATACTCTATGATTTTACACTTAGACTAAAAAGAATAAAATAAATAGAGGTAAAAAAGATTTTTAAAAACTACGTTTTTATAAGTGGACTAAAAAGAAGATAATAGTTTAAAACTAGGGCTGTAATCGATTAATTTAAATTTAATCGTTAACTTTTGAAAAATTATCGATTAATTAATCGATAATTTCGATTAAAGCCAAAAACAGAAATTTATGACGTCATTAAACGGATCATTTGTCACGGACATTGAAAATTAAGAATATTTTGAACTAAATTTTATGACAATGTGTTGATACTTGGTCGGATGTTTGTGCTGAAGGTGGTAAGTCAGCGATGTATTTGATCCTTTAAAAGAGAATTGTTTATGGCAGTGAACACAGTAAACTTTTTCACCATCTTCGACTTTGCCATCCGCAGTTAGCTTAAAAACAAAATTTTTGCTCAACTTTCTAGTTATATGTTTAAATTTAACTGCGCGGATGCTGTCAGCCATTTTTTAGTTGATGTCTGCCGGTCCACATAAAGTAATTAAATAAATTATAATATTACGCAGGAGAATTTTGTACGTAAAAAAATATATAAATTATTATTAATTATTAATTAATATAAAAAAAATTAAATATAAATATTTTCTTTAATTTTAATCGAATCTTATCGATTAAAATAATTTTATTCGATAAAAAATTTTAACGATTAATCGAGAAATTAATTTCGTTAATTTCCGCAGCCCTATAAGTTCAAGTACTTTGATTTAATATGACTAAATATGTGGTGTGGGCCCTTATGAGGTTTTACATATGCAGTTCAATCAATCTCTCACTCTTAGAACTCTCTTTTGCCTTCTAAATTATAAATCTTTAAATTTTATACCAAAAACCCGTTTTTAGTCATATTAAATGAAAGTACTTGAACTTATAAGTTTTAAATTATTTTATTCTTTTTAGTCCACTTATAAAAACGTGGTTTTTAAAATCTTTTTTAACCTCTATTTATTAAAGATTCCACATTAAGAGGTCCTTCAATACGAGTGGCCTGCCTTAAGAACCTAAATATAATATGTGGAATGAAATTCTGTCAGCAAACAACATTAAACTTCTTGATAAAGAGTCATTAAAGAGTAAAGCTGTCCAAAGGTGATCAGCTGAGACGGAGATCAACCCCAGTATTTTGTCATTGAATGCTGGTAACGGCACACTGATTTAAAACTGATTAGCGCCATAGAAAGAGATGGCTATCAAAAATATAATTTTACAAACTTCACAAACCTAGTTAGTAATTGCATGACTAGAAAGTTTGCTCATTTCAAGGCTAGGTAAGGTATTTACTAGAAGTAGCAAATAACTTCTATTTATAATGATAATGTTTGACAAACTACAACACAATCAATGCACTATATTATAGTAGGGGTCTACCGATATGCATTTTTGCCGATATTGCCGATATCTTTTTGCCAATATGAGTATTTGTTAGGATAAAAACCAGCTGTCATATTTGATGACGTCATTCTTAAATTTATCACTCTTATTTATTTATCTTTTATGTTAGGGGACTACCAATAAGCATTTTTGCCGATTACACCGATATTTTTTCCCCATATGAGTGACGATATGAGTATTTGTAAGGACAAAAACCAGCTGTCTTGTTTGATGACGTCATTCTTAAATTTATCAATCCTAATTGTTTATATTTTATATTAGGGGTCTACCGATATGCATTTTTGCCGATATTACCTATATTTTTTTCGATATGAGTATTTGTAAGGACAAAAACCAGCGGTCATATTTGATGACGTCATTCTGAAATTTATCACTCGTAATTATTTATCTTTTATATTAGGGATCTACCGATATGCATTTGTGCCGATATTACCGATATGAGTGCCAATATGAGTATTTATTAGGACAAAAATAACTGCGGTCATATTTGATGACGTCCTTCTTAAATTTATCACTCATAATTATCTATATTTAATAATTTAGGAGTCTACCCATATGTAGTTTTGCTGATTTTACCGATTTTTTTTATATTTTTTTTGCCGAAACGAAGTTTCTTTGTTTACAAGTTCCAGATCATGACCTACATAGGACTCATGACAAAATGAACCGTTCTTTATAAAATGTACAAGCAAAATTAGGAACTCCTTTTTAAACTTCAACTTTGACTCATAATTATTAATCCTAACAAATAGTTTAATAGCTTTTCCACACGGCCATCTTTTCTGAATGAAACAATGAGAACAAAGTAATAGTAATACAGTCAAAATGAGGTTGAAGGATGAATGGTTGCCAATAACAACAAGTCTGCATACGGTACATTTTGTTATTCCATACGAAACAAAATGTTTTAGACATCTGCGATTCTGCGTGCATCTTTGCTATTAGAGCATTTACGTGAACATAATGTTTACAAGTTATCCATTTATTAAAGCAATTACGGTATACTTGTCATCGGCTCTATTTACACAGTGTTTCCGAGTATATGAAAATCGGCCGATACCTAAACATTATCATAGCACACTGTATCGTGGCTGTACATATTAATACTAGGACTCTTTTGACTATTTCAATACCGGTATCGGGGTCGATATATTAATTTGTAGAGATATTGTAAATCTAAATGATTGTTTTTTTTCTGTTTTTTCTTTTTGGTCTAAATGTCATTATTATTAAATATCGGTGACGTCAATATTGGGACCTTTACATGCTACCGCTACCGATACCGATATTGCCGATATCCAGATATCGGTGCCGATATATCGGTAGACCCCTACATTATAGTATATTATATCTACTATAAACTTTATTCTTGCATTTTAAGAATGTGTTAGTTACACACAGATTGTGAGTACTGCATAGCTCGAGCAGTCACTGGCCGTTGTTATTAATTTTACCAATGCTGTGTAAGCCAATGCTGGTGGACCAGGCTTTGTGATCTGCACCTACCCTGGCGTTGAAGTCATCCACAAAGTGTCTTGGAGACACCCCCGCTCCAAGCACTGGCACCAGCTTGATCTCGTTCTCACCAGGCGATCTGACGTGGCCAGTGTGCTCCAAACACGCAGTTACCACAGTGCCGACTGTGACACAGACCACTCTTTGGTCGCAAGTAGAATCAAATTAATACCAAATAAATTGTGTCACTCTAAGAGCAAGGGTAAAACTCGCATCAACACGCAGAATATCAACTGCCCTGAGATAAGGGATCAGCTTAACACCAAGCTTGAGCAAGCTCTTAAGGCCAACACCTCGCAGAAAGCAATCCCCATGATACTATAGGGACAGAACAAATCGATGCGAATTGGCTCCATCTTCTAGACACTATTTACAACACCTCTCTTGCCGTCCTCGGGAGGAAGGAAAGAAAAAATGTAGATTGGTTTGAGGCCCACTGGGTTACAATGAATCCCGTGACGGAGACAAAAAGAAAAGCTCTATTGGCCTACAAAGCTTCCCCAGGACCTGACACCCTGCAATGTCTCAGAAATGCCAGAAACACATCCCGCAAGACTGCACGTTTTTGTGCTAACACTTATTGGGTGGAACTATGCAAAAGCATTCAATCTGCTGCTGATCAGGGAGATATTAAAAAAATGTACGAAGGCATAAAAAAGGCCACTGGGCCCACAACATCAAAGTCAGCTCCAATCAAGACAAAAGCAGGTGAGATGATCACAGAACGAGACAAGCAGATGTGGCGCTGGACTGAGCACTATCTAGAACTCTATGCGACACAGAATGTAGTATCTGACTCTGCCATAGCAAGAATCCCAGATCTACCAGTTCTAGATCAGCTTGATGCTCCACCGTCACTAGAGGAGCTTAGTAGGGCTATCGATCATCTGAGCAATGGGAAAGCCCCAGGTAACGATGGCATTCCTGCAGAAGTCCTTAAGCACGGCCAGCCAGCACTACTGAAGCCTCTGCATGAACTCATATGTGATTGCTGGGAACACGGTCACATCCCACAGGATATGCGTGACGCCAAAATAGTCACGCTTTATAAAATCAAAATCGGGCTGGCCGGTCAACCATGGGCATGATCTTCTCACTCCATCAGCTACAAGAGAAATGTCGGGAGCAACAGAAAGCCCTCTTCGTTGCCTTCATAGATCTAACAAAGGCATTTGACCTGGTCAGCCGCAAGGATCTGCTATATATATTGGAAATAATAGGATAGTCAATAAGTTCTCAGAGGCATGCAAGGGTTTTGGTCTAACGATAAGCCTCAAAACATTATGAGACAAGGAACAGACTGCTTCCCAGCAATCTCCATTGAGGGAAACACCTTGGATGTCGTCGAGGATTTTACCTACCTTGGCAGTAACATCACAAGCACACTCTCCCTGGAAAAGGAAATTGAAACCAGAATCGGCAAGGCTGCATCATTAATGGCTAGGCTGAATCAAAGAGTGTGGAACAATGCACAGCTCACTGATAGGACGAAAATCACTGTGTACCAGGCCTGTGTGATCAGCACACTCATCTATGGCAGCGAGTGCTGGACGACCTATGCCAAACAAACAAAGCTACTCAACAGCTTCCACTTACGATGCTTGCGCAGGATTCTGCACATCAAGTGGCAGGACAAGATCACAAATGTCGAGGTACTCAGAAGGAGTCATTTGATGAGCATGCACTCAATCCTGAGTGAGAGGCGCCTGCGGTGGTTTGGACATGTCCGCAGGATGAGCTCGAAGCGCATTCCAAGAGCCTTGCTTTACGGCGAGCTGGCAACTGGTATGCGGGAAGAGAGGACGCCCCTGCTTGCGCTTCAAGGATGTCTGCAAGAAAGACATGACTCTGGCGCAGATTGACCATAAAACGTGGGAGACCATTGCTGAGGAGTGCACCTCCTGGCGGGCAAAAGTGCCCGAGTGCATTCAAGTCGCGGAAGCTTCCCTTACAGCCAGGAGAGAGGAAAAAAGGACCAGGAGAAAGGGGAAGGGGGGTAGAGGAGCAGGAGGGAACGCCATCATCCCATAAGGATGGACGGATGCCATAGAGATAGATAAACTTTATTGAACTCAGTACGGTTTACTGAAGTGTGTTTAGTTTAGTCTAGTACTGTTTAGTATGTTATTGAATTGTAAGTAAGTTAACTGGTAAGCATGAGTTAATGAGTAGTGTACTCACTGTAGTCAGCACTGCAATTGTATTGCTGACAGTACACGTACAGTACTGTAGACCTAATCAGTATCAGTCTATTAAATTTATACTAATTACTAAACTACTACCACTAATACTCATTATCACTAACTTAGACTAACTACTAACTAAATGAAATCTGAAAGAAAAAAAATGTATCAATGAATTCTGTCAGTATCATAATCAAGATATGTTTAATCATTTAGTTTTAAAAAACATTTTTCCTTACCTTAATTTGGTATTAATTTTACACTAAACGTAACAGGTGGGCATTCTTCTTAATATACCTTAATGAAACGGAGATAAGAGATTACGTTCAAAAAATATTTGACAATTGTAATAGTTACGTTACATTTGTGATGGGCTGGGCTCCATGTTATTTGACCCAGACTAAATTGCCAGGGTTTGAAAGAGGAATTTAGAATTTAAAAAATAATTAAGTATTCAGGAATTCATTATTAAAAAATGATATATTAATATTATATTCAATATTTATTCTCAATTATGACTTAATAAAATAGATTATTAATCAAATAATAAATAAACGAGACAAAGAAAGCATTTTAGGTAAGGCTACAGATCAGTCAAACTGGCAGTTAGTGTAATCTCCCATAACATTTTTTTTAAAATTAAAGCCAAATATGTTATGGTCCATTATGAAAAAATATCTCATTCCTCTATTTTTTTTAAGGGCATACAATCAATGATCTGATCATTATAGCACCTATAAAACTAACTACTAATATTTGCAGCTGTTAAGTTTTTACATTTTTTTAATATTGCGAAAATAGAGAGAAAAAAATTTACAAGTACATGTAAAAACAAATTCCTCTCATTAATATTATTAATATTAAGATAATGGCAATGGAAAAGTAAAATAGAATTTAGCTTTTCCAGCTTAATTTTAATTGCCCTGAGCCCAATTTTAATTTTATAATCATAATGTCCCAGAATACGAATTACTTAATTTTCCAAATTCTGGCGGTTTATTTTCTTTACCGAGAACCGAGAAAGGCTTCTAGCGATAAGTTCGTTATAAGTATAAGTTATATTGTGCCTTTTTAAACCTTTTACTTACCTCTAATACCAATATCTATACTATACTATACTATACTATAAACTTATACTATACTATACATACTAGTAACTATACTATACTGTTTCTTTTACTAGCTCAATTACTTCCTTACTATTACTATAAATTATAGTTATATCTTATGAAACTATCCATATCAAAGTTATTCTAACATAAAATAATTTTAGCGAACAGAGACAGTGACACAGGTTTGATAATGATATTATTATTGATAGTGATTCATAAATAATTGAGAGCTACGGCTACGGTACGTGACGTTACGCCGTTAATTTTTACATTACTAACACAAATACATTTTAAAAAATAAATTAAAAATTTTTAAGTAAAAAATTGCAATTTTATTTTTAAGCATTTATTTAACATTGTGCATTATTGTGTAACTTTATTTCCCCAGAAATTATTTTTATTATTATCAATATGAAAAATGAACAATTGTTGTATCGTACTCCTTCCAAAACGTAAACATGACCTTTGACACGATACCCGGAAGAAACTTGACGACGTGGAGGAGTGCTTTAATTTTATTTATAGATGATGAACGCTACTTTACGCTACTGAAAACAAGCCGTAAGTTGTAAGAGGGTTGGTACATCTCAAATATTCTCAAAGTTATCTTTATTTTTTTTAATTAATATGTTTTGTTCTATTATTTTTTATGATAAATCTGTCCTTTTTTATAGCCTAATTTTTTAAAAATAATATATGAGTAATGTGTGACTATAATAATAACTAACATGTGGGCAATATAAATATTATAATAGCCCAGCCCCAAGTCACATGTTGAATGTGTTTGTGTAATGCTAGGAATCATGAAGTCATTTTTTGAGCTTACATTTTAATACAAGTTGTGCATTGGAAGGCGCGCAAAAAGGTGTGCAAAATAATTATAAATTAAAGACGCGCTGTAAAAAACAAAATCAAAAATACGTTGGTACTCCTGCAGTTTCTACACGTATATTATTTAACAGCGAAATTTAATTTTTTTGTGAGAACTTACGTTTTTAGTTTATTAAATGCATTATTATGTGTTGTATTTCAGCTATTACAGTGCTAATTTGTAAGTCTTTTTAATTTCTAAGGCATTTTTTCGTCTCTCAACATTAAATAGTCTGATCGTGATGCAACCATTTTGTTTATCTTATACTTATATCTATCAGTCTACTTGCCGCATTGTCCAAATAAGATGCCAAATGGAAATTTCTTACTTACAAACAAACAAAATAAGAATCAAACATCTAGTAACAAAATAAATTTTAAAAACCCGTAAAAAAAACAAGTTTTTGACTATAAATCCTTTATGTACGAGACATAACTAAAAGAATGTTCATTATAATACGCAGCGCAAGACCATCCAAAAAAACAAAATTTCAGTTGTGTCGTAAAACATGTTTAATATAATGCGCACTGATCAGGAATTTGTTTATAAAAAGTGTTGTCAATAAAATACGCACCTTATTGCGCGAAGGAAAGGTTGTTCAATATAATACGCACTCTATCTCAAAATATAACATGATACATAGGAATAAATAAAATAATCTAAAATATCAATAATTTAATTACGGTACATGCGATTGATCTGAAATTTTGATACACTGTTTTTTTCATCAGTACGAAACTGCCTTCAAAATTTCAGCTCGCTAGCTTATGAGGAAGTGGGTTAAAAATCGAGCCAAAGTTTTGGCGACAAGCAAGGGCGCAAGCAAGCAACCAGACACCACGAGTTAATATAAAGGATTTAAAAAATGAAATTGTCTTTAAAATATTTATTTATCTTCTGAGAACATTAAAATAGATGAAAAATACCTTTTACAAAACATTTTCAGTCAGTAAATTTATTTTAGCATGGGTCGAGCCAGGTAAAAAAATCTGGCAAGCAGTTTACTAGGTAAACAAAATGGACGTATCGTGACCAGATTATGTATTATATAGAGCCGATTAAATGCCTTAGAAATTAAAAAGACTCAGAAATTAGCGCTGTAATAGCTGAAATACAACATATAATTATGCATGTAATAAATTAAAAACGCAAGTTCTCAAGAGAAAATTAAATTTCGCTGTTAAATAATATACGTGTAGAAACTGCAGGATTACCATTACATCATTGTTTTAGCTTATATTTTAATTTTGGAAAAGGGAACAACGTAAAAATATAATTATAAAATACTTTGTGTACATTTTAGCAAGTTTAATATTTTGTATTTATCAAACAAGGATAAGTCACTTGGGCTTTTGCCAAAAAAAAGTAGGCGCCTTACAGCTGCAGTGAGCGCCGTAGGCGCCCTACAACCCCTATTATAAAATACTTTGTGTACATTTCAGTAAGTTTAATATTAAGTATTTATTAAACAAGGATAAGTTAGTTGGGCTTTTTAAAAAAGTGGGCGCCTATTTTCCCTAAAAAAGTGGGCGCCACGGCGCCCCAGCGCAACCTAGTATATTTAATATTATTATATTTATAATAATAATATTATTTAATAACACATTGATACACTGCACATGAACACATGTATTATATTATAATCAGTGCTTTTTTTTGTGACGGTACGCACCGGTACGGCGTCCTGGCAACTTTTTCAATGCAGGGAAAAATTATTACTTTTCTTGTATTTTAACGTTTGTTATTATTTTTGAACTTGAACTATCCCTTAATGCGTCATTTGGTCGTTTGGGCACCATCGTGAACTGCACACTATCTCGTGCCATTTGTCTTGGTGCTGTGCTGCCTTTTGGGAGTCGCTGAATGACAGGCCGGTCCTCTCTTTGATATCATCTTCCCATCTCTTCCTATGTCTGCCTCTTTTTCTTCCTCCCTGGACTGTGCCTTGCATTATAGTGTTTGTGAGACCTCCATATCTTGCCACGTGTCCGTACCATCGCAGTTTCCTCTTCTTAATTGAGGTGAGAAGGTCCTCGTAAGGGTCCAATGACAGCACATATTTTGTTGCGGACCGCTTCGTTTGTGATGTGCGCTGTGTAGACCGACATCGCCAGAGAGCGCATTAGTAGAATCTTTGATCTCAGGGAGAGTTCCTTGCTGTGCCAGATGTGTTTTAGTGTGCTCAGTGCTGCCGTTGCTTGGGCCATTCTGGCTTTGAGCCTTCGTCGGTTATTATGGCCCCTAGATATTTAAAGGTGGAGACCTCTTCTAGTTTTTGCCCGTTTATACGAATTTTATTTGTGTATTTTCTATTTGCCATGACCTTGGTCTTTTCTGCATTGATTTCCATGTCATACTCCTTTGTTGTTTTCTCTAGTTTTGCAAGGAATTCTTTTAGTTCGTCGTCACTGCCAGCTAGGCCGTCTATGTCATCGGCGAAGTGTAGGTTGGTTATAATTCACCCTCCGATGCTGACTGTTCCGACATGGTTTTCTGTCATAATCCTTTCAAGGAAGAGGTTGAAGAGGATGGGGGAAAGTATGCATCCTTGTCTGACACCAACAGTGGTCTTGAACCAATCTACCAGCTTGCTGTTGAAGAGTAATGCGCTAGTTGCTCTGTTGTACAGGTTCTTGATCACTTCAATGAGGTTTGCATTAATGTTGAATTTGTGCATGGTTGCCCACAGTGCCGCATGCAACACTCTAACGCTTTTTTAAAGTCTATGAAGACATGATAGAGGTTATTATGATAGAGACATTATTATTAGTTAATTATAAAATAAAATTGTTTTAGACATTTAGCATCTTTGCAGTTGTGATTTAGCTTGCATCAGGGTGCGAACTGGTAGTTAAAAGTTAGGCAATCCATCACTGAGTACCTTCTTTGAACTTGTCCCTAAGGAGATTTTTTGTCTGCAAATCAATGACCTCCAGCTGCAGTTCATCTGAGCACCTGACCACATCTGCTTCAAATGGATTTTGAAATAGCCTCACTTCTTCTGCCTTTAAATCCAAGTCAGAAAACCGCTCCTGAAATTGCAGCTGGAGGTCTTTGATGATCTCGCATGCAAATGATGTAGGGAAAACTCAGCTATTGCTTCACCCATGAAGGCCTTGAACTTCTGAAAGTGTGTCAAGTTGTTAGCATGTACTTTGTTCCACAAACAAGACAAGTTTAGATCTGAAGGCCTTTAGGTGATTGTATAGATCAGAAACTATGTTTTTCTCTCCTTGTAGTCTTAGGTTCATAAATTTTAAATGACCAGTAATGTCTGCAGCAAAGGCCAATTTCCATACCCACTCTTCATCAGACAGTAACGCTGTGCTTTCCTTTACTTTCTAGGAAGTCAATGTATTTCCTTTTTTAATTCAAATACTCTACGCAGAACTTTCTCAAAACTTAGCCATCTTACTGCTATGTAATACGGTAAATCTTGCGATTCTGTGTCTTTATCTTTCAACATGTCTCTGAACTGTCTATGGCAGGAGTCAGGGAAATTTTTTGTCTGAGAGAGCCATAAAAACCACATATGTTGAAAAGTAATTCTGTGAGAGCCATACATTATGTTTAAAACTAAAAATTCAAGGAAATGTGAGCATTTCGTGTAGTTTTAACACGAAAAGTACAATAATTATGTTTCTAAATTCTTTTTATTAACATTATTATGCTGTTTTTTTATATGCAATTAATATGTAGATCAAAGGAGTCTGAATGGACTTTTATATACATAGCTGAGAGCCAGATGGAGCCATCAATAGAGCCCCATCTGGCTCGCAAGCCATGGTTTCCCGACCCCTGGTCTGTGGTTAGAGATTAAAAGGTCTCCGGGGCCGGATGAGAGGGCCTCGCGGGCCGTAGTTTGGAGACCCCTGGATTAGCAGATGAATAACATGTTGTAAACAAGGGTATGAGTGAGCCTGACAGGGATGTAATAAAACATCGAACGTTTCGGCAAAGAGTCTTCTACAACAAATAGTACACAAATAAAACGAGTATAAAGAAATAAAAACTTAGCTGCAGTGAAATCCAGAGCCAAAGACTTCAAAGAGAGAAATGGTAAGAAGAGAGTATTATGAGTATGAGCTTATAACTTATACTTATATGGCTTATATTATAAGAAAGGAGAGAGTCTCCTGACACTTCAATGGACGCGACCATATGGGCGTCCATGACCTGTCTGTCATCGCTATGGTCTCTTGCACAATCACAAACACACCCGGCAGGGTCAGTCTGGAGAATAGACTAATCAAAGAGCATGGGACCCTTGCACCAAAGGGGATGAATTTTGTGTTTGCGCTAACAACCTAAATGATTTGAAACACCCACTCTCTCCTTTCCTATATAAGCTCATACTACTCTCTTCTTACTACATGTATTGCTCTCTTTGGCTCTGGATTTCACCCGCTGCTAAGTTTTTATTTCTTTATATTCATTTTATTTGTGTACTATTTGTTAGTTGAAGAAGACTCTTTGCCGAAACGTTCGCTGTTTTGTTACGTCCTGTTAGGCTCACTTATACCCTGTTTACATGTTATCCATCTACTAGTACTATGACTAGTATGACAAATGTGACTGAATAATGTAAAATTAAAATACGCTCCGCTTAATGATTATGAATAATGCTTAATTTAATAATACTTATATACCTTGTGATGTGATCGTCATGTCTCACTGACATTTTTTTACTCACATGCATAACTAAATATCTAAATCTTAAAATAGAGTTAAAGTCTATAATTTACTTTTATGATTTTATAATAATAAAAGTATTAAGGCAAGTGTATCAATTTCAATTGTACTTTATATAAAATAAATAGGGCTGCGGAAATTATCGATTGATTTCTCGATTAATCGTTAAAATTTTTATCGATTAAATATCGATTAAAATAATTTTAATAGATAAAAATTCGATTAAAATTTATAATATTTTTTTTAAGTTTTAGTAATAAATAATAAAATATTAATAATAATTTATATATATTTTTTTACGTACAAACATCTCCCGTGTAATATTAAAATTTATTTTATTAATTTATGTTGACCGGCAGGCGTCAACTATAAAATGGCTGACAGCCAGAGCCGTCTTTACACCATTTTGGGCCCCCGGGCAAAGAAATAGTGTTGGGCCCTTCCCCCGCAGGAATAAAAAATGAATATACATAATATATATAAATAAACATATTCCCATGGGGCCCATATGCTCGTGGGCCCCCGGGCAAATGCCCAAACGGGACTATGCATTTAGACGGCCCTGCTGACAGCATCAGCGCAGTTAAATTTAAACATATAACTAGAAAGTTGAGCAAATATGTTGCTTTTAAGCTAACTGTGGATGGCAAAGTCGAAGATGGTGAAAACATTTACTGTGTCCACTGCCATAAACAATTCTCTTTTAAAGGATCAAATACATCGCTGACGTACCACCTTCAGCACAAATCAAGTATCAACACATTGTCATGAAATTTAGTTCAAAATATTCTTAATTTTCAATGTCCGTGAGAAATGTTCAGTTTAATGACGTCAGAAATTTCTATTTTTGGTTTTAATCGAAATTATCGATTAATTATTCGATAATTTTTCAAAAGTTAACGATTAAATTTAAATTAATCGATAACAGCCCTAAAAATAAACTTTCCAATCTGTCATTACCTCTATTGTGGTCATATATGCATAGGCTAGGGCTCTCTAATAGGCCATTAATTATAGCAAAATAAGTATACGGTAAAATTAAATCCAGAATCAGCCAGACAGTGCAATAACTATATGCCCTTGCATCTTGAATTGTTGTCCCTAATATCAGATCTTTTTTGGTTAACAGAAAAGTTTTATTTTTAAAATTAGAAAATACAGCTAAAACATCACAAAATGGCAACATGCTATTTTGGCAGAAGAGCAGCTTCCCCCCTTTGGGGCCGGCCATAAATGATGTCACGCGATTTTGGCCGATTTTTGTTACCCCTCGTCACACTTCGTCACGAAAACTTAGACCACCCCTCCAATATGACGTCACAAAGCTTTGGCACAAAAAAAAACTTTTTTGCCATTTAAATATGTATTTAGTGTAAGGTTGCACTCTAATATCATAAAACGCGTGAAGACGTAAAAAACATCATTAATAAATTGCAAGCAATCAAATATTTAAGTGACACTTTTATATAAAGTTGCTCGTTTTTTGATGTGACGTCACATTTCTTAAACACCCCCTCCCCCTCGTCACACATCGTCACAAATGCATGACCCCCTAGGTGCGTGACATCATTTATGGACGGCCCCTTTAAATATTAGTCTATTAGTCACAAAGTTTAAACAAATTCTTGACACTCTTCAATATGTGAAGACTACCAAGACAAAGTTGCACAGTTAATGCTTGTAGACATGCATATATTACACAAGTTAATGGCAGCATGCATTTTTCTTAAGTCTTTGTGTAAATTTGATTTTGTTTTCAAAATATATCCAGAGCCACATGTTGCAACTGGAACCCTTGATATACATTAATTGATTATTATATGGTAGAATTTTTCTAGTTCTAGAGATAATAATTTGTTAAATTAATATGCTGTAAATAATATTATTACATAATTTCCTTTAGGCTTCTCAAACTCATTTTCTTCTGTTTTTGTAAATCTCACACAACCTAAGATTGTCTTTATTATTAACCTAATGTCATGGAATACATTTGAAATAAGTTATTTTTGTATCATATTATTAAATGTGCGTGCTCATTTATCCATACTTTTATTTAACAGAAAATGAAGACAAGAAGTGGAAAAACTAATATTCAAAATGGCCAGGACACTCAGAACACCTCTAAAGGAAAAAATATCACAAAGGATGTTACAGACAAAATATTCTACACTGTGTTCATTTCACTTATTTTGGATCTTTTAGCATTTACTGTTATCCTTCCTTTATTACCAGCATTGTTGGATCAGTATAGTCAAAATGATAAGGTTAGTCATTGGTAAAAAAAAATCTTATTTATAGAGATAAGCTATTTATAATATATATTAAGCTTCAAAAGTTAATAAAGTTTCAAACTACATGTATGTTAATTTATTAATTTATTTTTTCAATTAATTTTTTTTTGAATTATTTTTTTATGGGGTAAGGGAAAGACCATACTGTAACAATATATTTGTGCTATTAAAAAACTGGAAATAAATATGCTTGTTTTTTTACTTAACTTTAATTTAACTATTTTTAATATAGTCTGGTTTTTATACGGCCTTGAAGAACAGTGTATCCAGCTTTCGTATTCTGGTTGGTGCACCTGACACACCAAGATGGAATTCAGTTTTGTTTGGTGGTAAGAACTTACATCAAAGATATTATAATGAGTTAAGATTCATTTGAGACTTTTAAGATTATTACTCATGTTATAAGCCACATTGCACATTTATTAGTGATTAAAATGTAGTCTAGATCAGTGGTCCCCAAGTGGTCCGCGGAGATGTGGCTGGTGGTCCGCGAGCAAAGGAACATTAAATTATTGATTTTTTTAAAATTGTGGTGTATTTCTCAATGGATTGTGATTTCCATACACCAGATGGAAAAACTTGTTACCCATTTTGGCGGCACCACGTCGAAGAATATCGACACATAGCGCAGAGCGGACAACCGCCTACAATCAATATTTGCGCTCTGTGTCGGCGCTCTATGTCGGCGTTCTTATCACGGGGCTTTTGTGTCGGCGTTTGAAAAAACAACTCTTCCAGTCTTCTGGATTAAAGAATATCCTGAGATTGCCACCAAAGCAATTAAATCCCAATTGCCATTTCCGACATCCTATCTGTGTGAAGCGGGGTTTTCTGCAGTGACACCAACGAAGACAAAACAACGGAAAAAAATAGACATACGCTGAAAAAATCGGGTGTCATTGTCTCCTATTACCCCAGATGGAACAGCCTCGTTGCTGAGAAACAAGCTCAGGGTTCTCATTGATTTCAAATTCTAGCAAATTAAAATATTAAATAATGTTTAATGCACTTTTTGTGTAATTGTATTTTATTTTGAAGGCATGTTTAAGTACAATTAAATTAAAACTATAATCAAAACAATCTTAAATACCTTTATAAACAATCAACGCAGTCGCAAACCCTACCCCCCCCCCAACATACCCATTAACCCCCCACCCCAGGTTAGTGGGCCGCGGTCAAATTATCAAACTTCTAGGGGTCCGCGGCGCTAAAAAGGTTGGGGACCACTGGTCTAGATGATTGGATATCCTCTGTGCCCTCCCTTGTATTTCATGATTAAACATAGTGATAGAACAATAAGTAAGTCAGAGAACAATAGCGATATCTTACAAAAAGACTTAGAGGAATTTATCAAATGGGAAACTAATCGGAGTATGTCTTTTCACCCAGATAAATGTCAACTTGTCAAAGAAAATAAAATAAATTAGCGCAAACTATTTCATTTATGGAAAACAGCTGATTCAAACTCAAGATTGCAAAGTAATAATAAATGTAGGGCTGGTACTGATTTAAAAAGATTTGTTTGATTAATGGGCAAAAAATTTAATCAATTAATTTTGATTATTTATATTTTTATAACGCATATATAGATCCTGTTAAGTCACGATTCATGATTTTGTGAAATCGGTTAAGTCGCGGCTCCCAAATTTTGTGACGTAACACAGCAAATTTGTTCTGCTATGCAAGAAATAAGGAAGAAAATCGTATTTGTTCACGTATACACGTCTAAATAGATAATAATAATAATACGAGGGAAAAGTATGTAACTAAAAAAAAATTATTAATAAATTGTGGGAAAAAGTATTAGAAATATTTTATTATATTTTAATTGAATTTTAATCGATCAAATTAATTTTAATAGATTAAAAATTTTAATTAAAATATTAATTAATTGTTAATTTCATAAGCCCTAAATAAATGAGAAATTATCATTGAATAATTATGGTAATAAAATAATTTTAAAATCCCTCAATACATCAGGCTTTATAGAAAGAAACTTTTCAAATGTAATAAGAGCATTAAACTAAAATACTACCTTATGTTGGTCAAACTTATACTAGAAATAGAATATGCATTTTCTGAATGGGACCATAGTTCTCTGACTTCATTGTTCTATAGATTATACAATCATTAGCAAATAACCCAAATTTTGTTCCTAATGAGATGCTGTTGGGTAAATCATTTATTTAAATTAGGAAGAGTAGGGGGCTTAGGACACATCCTTGTAAAACTCCAGAGTTTACTTTTATTAGTGCCAATTTAGATCCAATAGAAATTAAGAAAATATAGATGAACTAGAAAAAATTCAAAAATGAAACAGCAAGGTTCATTATTGGAGAATATTCAAAATTGTCAAGAGTAAGTAGTTAAATTACTAAATCTAGAAACACTAGAGGATAGAGGAAGAAAGAAAAAAGTAGTAATAATACATAAGGTATTAATTCTAACTTGGAAATAAAATGAAACAATCTATTACAATATTCAGATAGACATAGAGATAAAAACACTTTTCTTGATTCACTCGCAAGAACAAACACAAATATTCCTTGTTTCTATCAGACATTGGGAGTGGAGTGGGTTGTCTGAACAAGCCAGGAAAACAATATAAACATTTAAATACCCACACAAAAAATGCAAGAGTAGACTTAAACAATGTTCGACACAATAATTTTCTGTATTAAAGGCGCCCCTGTAATATATATATATAGGAAAGATTTAATGCAAACCATGTAATCATGTCACTTCACCCCACAGTTTTTTTAACATTGTTTCTTAAGTTGTTCCCATAAAGATCAAGCTCTAGGAATATATAAATATCATATTACAATATTCATAAAATTCCTTTTTTGTTTTTGTGATGCAGTTTCGATTTTAAAAAAAAATTTTAAGGTGCACAATATGATAAAACTCAAAAGTTTGTCAAATTTACCTATAAGTTTTGAAACTTGTTGATATATTTTCTTTTCCTTAGGTCTCATTGGATCTTTATTTTCAATGCTTCAGTTTCTCACATCTCCCATCATTGGGGCTGCATCTGATGTTTATGGAAGGAGACCTTTAATGTTACTTTGCCTGGTAATAAACACTAAAAACCAGTTCTATTCAAAACATTAACTTATTTTGTTTAATGTTTATTTTTTTTAAATATAACTTAATCTACATACCTTATTTATTTTTGCACTAATGCCTTATCATTATGCTACTCTAATTCATGTGTCTTTTTTTATAATCATTCAACATGAAAGCAACTTAGCTACCACATATGTTTCTATTAAAATTAAGTTCCATTTTTTAGGAGAATGATGCCCTCCAGTAAGGAGAAAATTCAATTTCAACGCTCTTAAGCAGTTAATACAAAGCTAAGGGATGAAACTAGATAAAATATTGTGAAAATGTTCTTGTTCCAGATGCTAACAATGGTATAATCAGAATAATATTTGTGCTTATCAAGTGGCACTGGAAATTACTTCACGGATCCTTGTTCAAAATCATTTAATAATGAAGACATAATAAGATAATATAGTTATTGGTCTTTTTAAAAAAAACAGAATTCATCACTTCTTGTTAGAGGATGATTAAATGATTCAGAAAATACCCAAGAAGTCCAACTTTTACGAGGTTTTAGCCTCATTGTGAGCAAGACAGGCTATGATGTTCTATTTAAAATATGATACTGTATCTATTTCTTGTAATTTATTGTCTACTTGCATTTTCTTTTTTTGGGGTATTAAAAGTGTATTTTTAATAAAGGTTATAAAAATTCACATTTATTGCTTATCTTGTTTCCCAGCAAATAACATATCTGTAATTTTCTTTCTCTTCCAAGATTGGCATTGCAATGTCCTATGTTCTTTGGGCACTGTCAAACGATTTCTTCATGTTTGTCATTGCTAGAATAGTTGGAGGAATCAGCAAGGGAAATGTTAGCTTGTGTACAGCCATAGTTACTGATGCTTCTACAACTCAGAAGCGTGGAAAGGGAATGGTAATTTTTTTTTAACATATAGTTAGTATAATAAATAAAGGTCAGCTCTGTTTAAAAAATTCAGTTTGTCTCATTTTTATATGTTTTCTACTTTCTTTATTTACTAAAACTTTGCCTCCAAACTAATGTTGCTCACTTTATTCATAATTTCATTTCTTACCTAAGTATTATTTAAGGGTTAGCGCTACAATTTTTTAATGTCTTTACAGAAATATACTTAATGGACGCTATAAAAAATGCTTGCTCAGTTAATAGTATTAGGTTATCCTACTGGGTGCATTAATTTTGTTATAACTATAAGTTGACAAGTTATACTGCCAGTATGCATTCCGGTATTTCTTAAGAATGCAAAAATTAATTATTTAAAATACATGCATTGGCTTACATAAAATTATTATTTTTACTCACAGGCCTTGGTTGGTATTGCCTTTTCAATAGGATTTGTCTTTGGGCCAAGTATAGGAGCAGCATTTTCTATCCTTACCAAAGATAGCGATTCGTCTGTTTCTTATGTCATACCTGCATTGTTTTCTCTGGTCCTTGCCTTAGCAGATCTCATTTTTGTATATCTTTTCTTGGAGGAGACCTTACCATCAGGCAAACGGGTATTTGATATTTATTCCGCTATAGATTTTAAGTACACAATTTTTTTCCTGTTTCGTTTCTTCTAAAAAAAATTACTGTCTTGATACTTTTGCTATTTATTAATTAATATTAGCTTACTTGCAACAGTATAATGAGATGAAAAACATAATCAATTGAATCTATTTATTTTGCAAGCTTAAGAATGTAAAGAAAGATTATTGTTAAATGCTTTGAAATAAACATTCTTCGGCACCCACATCTATTATTTTACTCAAGGTAACACTATTTGTGTTATAATCTTTCAACAGACATCAAGGTATTGCTTAATTTATAAATATTTAATTTAATTACAGCTTCAATCCAAGAACTTTCTGCGCCATGCTTTTGAATACATCAACCCTGTTTCACTATTTAAATTTTCATCTGTTGAAAAGCTCTCTCGAAGAGGTAGGCCTATAAAAAGTTATAATGGTTCATTTAGATCACAGATTATCAAATTTATGGGATGTGACCCCCTAAGTTTTTATCTGGGGTTGCCAACTTTTAAAGTAAACTATTTTTTTAAAAAATTAACCATGATTCAATTTTTTTTTAAATTGTATTTTGGTGAATTTTTATTTTTAATGGTGTTTAGAAGTTGAAATGTGAATCATGTCTTTGACTTGAAAGATGAAATTAAGTTGTTCCTGGAAATGCAAGTGAAACAACTTTTTAGTATATTTTAATGACAAAGCTTGGTTTAGAAGGGTATCATATTTAGCAGATAAATTAGAATATGAAAGAGAAAATTACTGGGAATCTCAAATCGATTGAAAATGAACTCCATTGTTACTTTCCTGTGCTGAAAGAAGAAGAAGCTATATTGACACAAAATCACATTCTCTGCTTCTCTTTATGTAAACAGCATTCCAGATGAATTACAAGATGAAATCTTAAATTAGCAAAATAATTCCTCAGGACATAACTTGTAAAAGGAATAATTGCTGACACAAGTCTGGCGTGGTATGAATCATTCACACCTAAATGTGATGATACTTGCCCTTCAAGTTTTAGTTCCATTTGCATCAGGGGTGGATCAAGATTGCACAGGGCCCCTGGCTGCAATTCCACCTGGGGCCTGGTCCAGACACCTTTATTATACAATATAATAAGTTTGGGGCCCTTAAATCATTGGGGGCCCCTTGCTTTAGCCCCTAAATCTGCCATGTATTTGCATCTACATATTTCTGCGAGACTGAATTTTTTAACGCTTTTTTTTTAAAAATATAAATAAAAATAAATCAAATGTTGAGAATGACATGAGTTAGGTCTTAACAAAATCTCATCCACAAATTTTAAGTCTGGTTAATAACATGAACTTTGCACGTTCGTAATAAATTAATTATTAAAGATAATTTAAAATAAAATCATTCTAAAAAATATTTTAGTTTTTAAAAATTTTAATTACCTCATTAAAAAAGCCTTTTTCAATTGTATTGGGGGGTTGCAGGTCACTTTACTTTTATAAAAAGGGGTTGTCGCCCAAAAAAGGATGGGAACCTGTGATTTAGATTGATGTATGAAAAAAATAATGTAATTTTATTGGTCGCAAATCCAAGTATCAAATATATATTTTAATGAACATTTTATGAATTGTTATTCATAATGATTTTATTATGTGGCAGTTTATTAGATTAATTACTTTATGATACATAAGTTGACAATTTACTATAAATTTATTAAATTATAGGAACACCAAATACTTGTAATAAATGCTCTTGTTTATTTCCTTGACAGAAGCATCTAAAATACTCTTGTTTATTTCCTTGACAGAAGCATCTAAAATACTCTTGTTTATTTCCTTGACAGAAGCATCTAAAATACTCTTGTTTATTTCCTTGACAGAAGCATCTAAAATACTCTTGTTTATTTCCTTGACAGAAGCATCTAAAATACTCTTGTTTATTTCCTTGACAGAAGCATCTAAAATACTCTTGTTTATTTCCTTGACAGAAGCATCTAAAATACTCTTGTTTATTTCCTTGACAGAAGCATCTAAAGCTCAGAACATTGGTCTCATCTATTTCACCTATCTTTTTATTTATTCTGGACTTGAGTTCACTCTACCCTTCCTAATGCATAACCGTTTTGAATATTCAAGGTATGTAGGAAATAATAACCGTTTGGAATATTCAAGGTATGTAGGAAATAATAACCGTTTTTAAATATTCAAGGTATGTAGGAAATAATAACCGTTTTTAAATATTCAAGGTACAGTAGAATCCGGTTAAGTCGACGGCCTAGGGGAATGCCAAAAGGCGTCGAGCTAACCGATGATCGAGTTAAACAAAAACCAATATGGCGACAAAATATTAACATGTGCTTGAAATTTCTTTATGTACATGATAAGGTTGTTAACGGTTAACCGGTTAGCTGTAACTTCGGTATAAGCCTATTACGCAGAGTAATACTTTGTTGTGTTACCAAGAATACCAGAACCAATACGCAAGCGACCGTGACATCAAAGCGAGCGACCGTGACATCAAAGCGTTTTCTTACTATTCCGGTCTTTAAATAATATACACGTCATCACTATTAGTTTAGTTCGCCTGCGGCTGAGGAAAGTTTTTTTTTAATTATACTTTGCTTGGTTGTGGAGGCTCTGTACGAGAGCTAACACACAGTGCGCTTATGATATGAACAACGGTCAAAGTCAAGGCCGCGACTGTTATTGTTACTATTTATATTACGAGAGTCATTTGAAAGACGTAGCAAAGATACCTGGCGATTAATTGGTCCTCAAATTTGAGTTCTATCTTTTAGTGACAGTTTTCCTGCTAGTTAAAGGCATTTGTCGTAAGATTACCACATTAATATCAAAACTGATTTTTGCTTTAAAAAATGCGTACGGCTAGTGAACGATTTTTTAAAATTATTTTTTTAAAACTCTCTTAGTTGACGAGAACTAACGCGCAGCCGTGCAGCAATGTTAAAATGTGAACAACGTTCAAGGCCGCGAGGAGTAGGGTTGCCAACTCTCCCGTTTTTGCCGGAGTCTCCCAGAATCGGCTTTCTTGTGCTGTCTCCTGGTTAACTATGACCCGGGAGATATAAATTGCAATATGTTATTATAATTTTTTTGTTTAGATCTTTATGTTTGCAGTTCTATAATCTCCCAGGTTTGAGGTTGTGGGAGTTGGTAACCCTAGCGAGGAGTGTTACTATTCAGCACAAGAGAGCTGAAAACAAGTGGGCTGTGACATCACATGTTCTTCGAAGTCACCATGAGACGGCGCGAGGCGAAAATTAAATAATTGATACACTCTCTTAGTTGCTTTTTGCCCGTGATGTCATACAAAACAAGCCCCCGCTTCCCTCTGCGCGTCTTTGTTCTCGACACACTTTGCGCGACCCAGTCCTTCTTCACACGCCCAGCACTGCCTAAATGGGGACAAAGCGTGTTTTCGCTCGCATCGTTGGCTGGCTGTTAATAATAGTGCAGTTGAACCCGCAAAAATACGGTAGTGAGATGGTGAAGTGGCATCGATAACATTTTCAAAAACTGACGATTGGTCATGAGGATCGAGATAACCAACGTTAAGTTGCAAATTTGGCCCTCTTTTGTGCTCGAGGTATTAGGGTTCGGCGACTTAAAAGAATCGAATTAACCGATGAGAAAATGCTAAGAGAAAGAGAGAATTGCGGTTCCAATAAAAAACATCGACTTAATAGGGTTGGCGAGTTAACCGCGCTCGAGTTAAGTGGGTTCTACTTTATGTAGGAAATTAAATTTTAGGAATTCAAGATTATCATCTTATTCTTGAATGATAATTTAATTTATTAGTTCCTAAAATAATAAATACAATTTATGATTTTAGTGTATTTTCTGTTTTTAATCTATTTTTAATAGTAATAGCTTCTAAGTTGATTTTCTCTAAATATTGACAGCATGCAGCAAGGAAAAATGTTCTTCTATATCGGTACAATCATGACATTAGTACAAGGTATTTATTCTTATTCATCTCATGGACCTTGTTTGACCTAAACAATACAAAGATGCAATTTTTTTACCAATGCTTTAAACGCTCCAATATATTGTCTTGTTACTTTATTTTCATTATGATTAGAACATTTTAATAATCTCTTTTAATTTTATCTGTATGTTCTTGTTTTAAGCAAAATTAAAATCCACCCATATCAAGTATTTGTAAAAAATATTAGATAAGAAATGATTGTCTAATAATAATTTTTTTTAATAAATCATAGATAGTTGAGGATCTTTCCATTTTATGTATTTATTCAGGTGGATATACTCGTAGAATAACTCCCGGAAAAGAAGCCAAAATTGCTTCTCATGTAAGTTAGAATATGTAATTTAGTTATATTATTATTTAACATTTCCTTTAAGTTAAGTGAAACTTATTTAAAATGAGTCATTGTAAATTTCCTGTCTCTGTAACATTGTGTAAAAGCTGTTTAAGAAAAGTTATTTTTTAGAGGAATTTTAAAAAATTTTGGGCATGCTATCTTCAGGAAAATTATTACCAATGCACTGTATATATTTTTTAAATTGCTTTTAGGGCATCCTGATATTGATTCCATCATTCCTGCTAATGGCCTTTGTCACAAACACATGGCTCATGTACTTAGCACTGACTTTGTTCTCTTTTGGTAAGCAAAATTTACTCAGTTTATTTAAATACCTAGATTTTTAAAAAAAACTGTTAATGCCTTGTTATATTTTTTTATTTCATAATCTAAAATTTTGATAACATTTTTCTTTTCATTATTTTTGTTAGAGCCATGTTTGAATATAATTAAATTGATACAATATTACTAGTCTTCTTGAAAGCATTTGATGAAATTCACCATTCTAGTTTACTCAAAAAACTTACATATTTTGGCATATCTGAACCATTACACCAGTGGATTCAAGATTTCCTAATTAGTAGAGAATAAACTGTAATAATTAGTGGATCTAAATCAGAACCAGTAAAAGTAAACTCAGGAGTTCCAAAAGGAAATGTCTTAGGCCCCTTACTTTTTCCTAATTTAAATAAATGATTTACCCAACAACATCCCATCCTCTAATATTTCATGTAGGACTTGGAACGTGTTGGATAGTGTGATCATGATTTTTTTCTAATTTGTCTTTTTCCTTCATGAGGGAGGTAGGTGATGTAGCAAAAACTTATCCTATTTGCTCAGTGTAATGTCTTTTCAGTTTTAGTTTGAGCCTGGCCACTTGGAGATGGTGATCTGAGGCACCATCAGCTCCCCTCCTAACTCTTACATCTTGGAGAGATTGCCAGAATTTTGTCCCAATACACACAGAGTCCATTTGTTTATTGTTGGAGGTCTGGTGAGAATTGGCTTTATGCACTCTCTTGTGTTAGAAGAAACTCTGGCCTATGACTAGATTTGTTGTGGAACATAGGTCAGGAAACACTGACCTATGACTAGATTTGTTGTGGCACATAGGTCAGGAAACTCTGGCCTATGACTAGATTTGTTGTGGCACATAGGTCAGGAAACACTGGCCTATGACTAGATTTGTTGTGGCACATAGGTCAGGAAACACTGGCCTATGACTACCGTGTTTTCACGCATATTTCCCTTGGGTTATACCAGATTTTACAAACCCCGCACCCCCCATGTGGGGTATCTCCGTGGGCGGGGTATCTGAAATTTTATTTACTGAATAATGCATCAATGGCGCTATTACTTGCAAAACACGAAAATAAAATTAGATTCTGTATAACTTCTGGTAAGTTTGTTCACAATCTACCTTTAATCGTTTGATATTACGTAATTGATTTTATAACGTGGTGAGCGATAATATATATATATACAGTTCATTCAAATAGAGTGGTTCAGCGGGATATGACTTCTCAAAATGTGGTGGGATAGTGCGGGGCAGGGGCGGATTAAGACTGCACGGGGCCCCTGGCTGCAATTCAAACTGGGGCCCTATCCAGCCAGTGTACCTTTAGATAAAATGATTGCTAGCAGCTAATATAAGACTGTAACTTGTAAATATTCATCCAAAATGATTATTCATGAAAAAAACCGATTCGAAGAAATAACTTTTTGCCGGTATCCTAAAATTGAGTGTAAAAGACAATTTATAAAATTAAAAAACACATGAAAAAAAAATTCACACCCCACCCGGGGATCGAACCCGCCACCGCTTGCACCATAAGCCTTAGTACTTCACATTCGGCCACGAGAGCTCATTTAGGGTTGTCAATTTAAAATATATATATAATATTCTTTAATAATTTCTGTTATTGAGCCTATCAAATCAGGTTTTTTGACTGCTAAGACTATCGTGTGGGAAAAGAGATCATTTTAATAGATGAGATTTTATTAATTTATCATATTTTCAGCAATTCATGTATACATTTGTCCACATTTATTATAAAATATGCTAAGTTTGGGGGCCCTAAATCATCGGGGGCCCCTGGCTTTAGCCCGTTCAGCCCCCCCCCCTTAATCCGCCATAGGTGCGGGCAGGGCCGGCTTTAGACTTTAGGGTATTGGAGGCCCTAGGCGAAGTGAATTTGGTTGCCCTAAAGGTAATAGAAAAATAAAAAATAAATACGAAAGAATTAAATTACACAATTAATTAAAAACTACTGTATTTATATCAAAATCAACAAACAACTGAAATTTATACAACCATATTCGTGCAGATGTCATAAACCTTCAACAAAATCAACTTTTCGTGCTTTGATGGCAGCAAATTCCGCAATAAATTGTGAATAATCCAGAGACTAGACTATATGTCGTTTGATAGATATCATTGCCAGACTGTTCAGGCGTTCTTGAGTCAAAGTCGTTTTTAAAAAAAACTATTTTTTTTTAAATTATTTTTTTTTAAAATAATTTCAACTTGGAAAAACGTCTTTACCCCAATGCAACAGTAATCAGAATTGTCAATGCTATATGAAGGGATATAGTGACACTTGGAACAGCAGCATTCAAACCATGATATAATTAAAATGGAAAGCATGAAGAGAAGACGAAACAGTATCTGGAACAACGTTGGAAAATATTTGCAATTCCCTGCATATATCCTGCGGATCCATATCTGAACCAGATGCATCAGTGAGCGCAATATTTCAAATCCATGCACCATTTCATCAAATCGTTTTTGGTCGAATTCTGCAATTTTTTTGTGTTGTGCAGAAAACCAAAAAACCAAGAAGACCAAAATAACGTTCCATTTACTCAAAACGTGCAGTCAATGACATAACTGCTTGATCTAACAAAACATAAAAAAATTCCACTCGATATTTTTCCTTTGAATCTGTCAATGATTCATCTATGCTTTCATAGTCGAACTGTTTGTGCACTTTCTGTCTTCTCAAGCTTGTGGCAGCTGGAAATATGATTTCATCTGGTTCCATCTCTAATTCTTGAGCCAATTCTGTGGCCGAAATTTGAGCGGATACAAATCTATTTTCTTTGGGTTTTTTTATGAAATCGTTTACACTTTTTATACATTCCCGTGCAATGTCAAATTGCATGTCTTTCGATTGCATCAATTTGCTGATCATATTCATTTGAAACAATAAATCGTACCAGATGACTAAAGTTACCAGAAATTGAAATGTGTTTTAGTTATTTCGCCAATCCAGTTGCTTCGGTCCTTGCTTTTGGATCGTTGGCATTTTCAGACACTTCCACCAATGCATTGTACACTGCTGCTGTTTGAAAACGAACAGCTTTAACAGTATCGATCCTGCATTCCCAGCGTGTATCGGAAATAGGCTTTACTGTCAGATTTTTTACATGAGTTTTTAAGATCTTCCATCGCTGTGTTGAAGCACCAAACGAAAATAAATTTGATGCAAAACTCCAAAGAGTGTCGCTGCAACCACTGAAAATTTCGCCCATTCTCCAAGAATTAGATTGAAACTGTGACATCCACATAAAATGATTTCAGATTGAGTTCATGTAGACTTTTTTGTACACCACGATTGCAGCCTTTCATATTCGCTCCATTATCATATCATTGCCTCTGCAGTTCTGGAATCATGAATTCAGATCTTCAAGCTTTTTCAAGCATGCTTCCGTGAGACCTAAATCAGTGCTGTCATCGACAGCCATGAATCCCACAAAATATTCATTGATTTCTAATTGCGTACTCACAATGTTGCATATTCGCAAAATCATAGTTATTTGCTCTTGGTGACCAGCATCAGGTATCAGTCCAAAATGATGGCATAATATTTCGAATTTGGAACATTATTTTTATTTTTTTCAAGGTGGCATCACCGATCAGATTAACTACCTCATTTTGAATTATTTTGCCATTCAAGTAATGATCATGAATTTCTTTGTTTTTTTAATACGTCTTAAATGATCTTCTAGGCATGAATCGTAGATTCCTAACAATTCAACCCATCCCCCCAAAAATACATTGGTTGAAACAATCGATCCACAGTGCCACCAAGTGGTAAATTCCGTTCTGCAAGAAACTGCACAATTGAAATGATTCTTTGTAAAACATTGTTTCAGTCCTGACTCTTTTTTGCATAAGTTTTTGTGTTTCCTTGTCAATTGTCTTTCCTTCCTTCAACCGATTTTCCAGTTCAATCCAAGCGCCGATAGCACGAATGTGCTTCATGGACAATTCATAGACGCGAATTAAACTTTTTCCAGTCACTCCTTTATTCTTGTATTGTTCATTTTTTTTGGGTACTTTCAAGATTCACTTAATCCCTTGTGTAATGCAGCATGAAAAGAATGTGTGTCCGTTTACGTGGCTGTGCAGAACACGCGTTCTGAAATGTCACCCCAGAATAATAACCCAAACGCCTGGGAAAATTCGACTGAGGGAGGTTGGAAGCCTAAAAATCTTCGATTTTAGGAGATCTAAAATACAAATTAGTCTTATGAAATTTGACCGGGACCTAACAATTAATTCGATAAAGGGAGGTTTTCGTTTTAGAGAAGTTCGACTTAGCGAGGTCCCGTTGTATTTTCCAAATTAATTATAATTACTAGTTTTTAACCTATAGGTTTTTCATTCTGTCCCATCGAAGGAAGTTGTGCAGAATGAAAATGCTTAAAAGCATCGATAATATTGCATTTTTAAATGAACTTTTCAATGCGATAGGCTCAAAGTCTAAGTCGATGGTTATTGACTTATTTAATAAATTTTCAGTATTGGAGAGATGATAAAAACCGAAAATATCAAAATAAAACAAAAAATTAGCCATGCCAGACTACTAAAATAATCTTTTATTATATTTTTGTTTAGCTGTTCTCGTTGCTTATCTCTGAAAACGAAAAAAGTGTATACTTTGAGAAATCAGTGAAGTTTCGTCAAATAATTTTATTGACACAAAATTTCTACATCCAAACCCATGCTTAGAGACGTTTTTATATTTTGCTACTTACAACAGCATTTAACTTTTAAATATTAAATGTTCTGCCTGGCATTGAAGTCTCCCATTAGGATGACAATGTTCTGCCTGGGGCAACTCGGGCCATGGTCAGTAATCTGCTATAGAATTTCTCTTTGTCCCCTTCTTTGCTTACATTTGTTGGTGCCTAACATTTGTTGGTGCCTAACATTTGTTGGTGCCTAACATTTGTTGGTGCCTAACATTTGTTGATGCTAACACTTCTTTGTGCTAAACATTTGTTGGTGCCTAACATTGGATGACATCTAAGCTGATACTACACTTCTTTGCTTAGGTTTGTTGGTGCCTAACATTGGATGACATCTAAGCTGATACTACACTTCTTTGCTTAGGTTTGGTGGTGCCTAACATTGGATGACATCTAAGCTGATACTACACTTCTTTGGTTAGGTTTGGTGGTGTCTAACATTGGATGACATCTAAGCTGATACTACACTTCTTTGCTTAGGTTTGGTGGTGTCTAACATTGGATGACATCTAAGCTGATACTACACTTCTTTGGTTAGGTTTGGTGGTGTCTAACATTGGATGACATCTAAGCTGATACTACACTTCTTTGCTTAGGTTTGGTGGTGCCTAACATTGGATGACATCTAAGCTGATACTACACTTCTTTGCTAGATTTGTTGGTGCCTAACATTGGATGACATCTAAGCTGATACTACACTTCTTTGCTTAGGTTTGTTGGTGCCTAACATTGGATGACATCTAAGCTGATACTACACTTCTTTGGTTATGTTTGGTGGTGTCTAACATTGGATGACATCTAAGCTGATACTACACGTCTTTGCTTAGGTTTGGTGGTGCCTAACATTGGATGACATCTAAGCTGATACTACACGTCTTTGCTTAGGTTTGGTGGTGCCTAACATTGGATGACATCTAAGCTGATACTACACTTCTTTGCTTAGGTTTGATGGTGTCTAACATTGGATGACATCTAAGCTGATACTACACTTCTTTGGTTAGGTTTGGTGGTGCCTAACATTGGATGACATCTAAGCTGATACTACACTTCTTTGGTTAGGTTTGGTGGTGTCTAACATTGGATGACATCTAAGCTGATACTACACTTCTTTGCTTAGGTTTGATGGTGTCTAACATTGGATGACATCTAAGCTGATACTACACTTCTTTGCTTAGGTTTGATGGTGCCTAACATTGGATGACATCTAAGCTGATACTACACTTCTTTGGTTAGGTTTGGTGGTGTCTAACATTGGATGACATCTAAGCTGATACTACACTTCTTTGGTTAGGTTTGGTGGTGTCTAACATTGGATGACATCTAAGCTGATACTACACTTCTTTGCTTAGGTTTGTTGGTGCCTAACATTGGATGACATCTAAGCTGATACTACACTTCTTTGGTTAGGTTTGGTGGTGTCTAACATTGGATGACATCTAAGCTGATACTACACTTCTTTGCTTAGGTTTGGTGGTGCCTAACATTGGATGACATCTAAGCTGATACTACACTTCTTTGCTTAGGTTTGGTGGTGTCTAACATTGGATGACATCTAAGCTGATACTACACTTCTTTGCTTAGGTTTGGTGGTGTCTAACATTGGATGACATCTAAGCTGATACTACACTTCTTTGCTTAGGTTTGGTGGTGTCTAACATTGGATGACATCTAAGCTGATACTACACTTCTTTGGTTAGGTTTGGTGGTGTCTAACATTGGATGACATCTAAGCTGATACTACACTTCTTTGCTTAGGTTTGGTGGTGCCTAACATTGGATGACATCTAAGCTGATACTACACTTCTTTGCTTAGGTTTGGTGGTGTCTAACATTGGATGACATCTAAGCTGATACTACACTTCTTTGCTTAGGTTTGGTGGTGTCTAACATTGGATGACATCTAAGCTGATACTACACTTCTTTGCTTAGGTTTGTTGGTGCCTAACATTGGATGACATCTAAGCTGATACTACACTTCTTTGGTTAGGTTTGGTGGTGTCTAACATTGGATGACATCTAAGCTGATACTACACGTCTTTGCTTAGGTTTGGTGGTGCCTAACATTGGATGACATCTAAGCTGATACTACACTTCTTTGCTTAGGTTTGGTGGTGCCTAACATTGGATGACATCTAAGCTGATACTACACTTCTTTGCTTAGGTTTCGTGGTGTCTAACATTGGATGACATCTAAGCTGATACTACACTTCTTTGGTTAGGTTTGGTGGTGTCTAACATTGGATGACATCTAAGCTGATACTACACTTCTTTGCTTAGGTTTGGTGGTGTCTAACATTGGATGACATCTAAGCTGATACTACACTTCTTTGCTTAGGTTTGTTGGTGCCTAACATTGGATGACATCTAAGCTGATACTACACTTCTTTGGTTAGGTTTGGTGGTTTCTGGGAATCTATTGGCTTTCACTGCTTGGCATCATGCATTCCTCAGCTGGGAATCTATTGGCTTTCACTGCTTGGCATCATGCATTCCTCAGCTGGGAATCTATTGGCTTTCACTGCTTGGCGTCATGCATTCCTCAGCTGGGAATCTATCCATTCCCAGGACCAAAATGTCTTCTGTTACTGTTGTTGACATTTTTGTAACAAAGATTCTTTTATGTGGCAGGGTTGTAAGCCTTGCCTGGAACCATCTGGGGACAGGATGCCACTCACAGCTGTCTGAGTAGCTGCCTTTGTTTGGATCGATTACCAAGTCTTTGTGGGTCCCTCCACTTTCTACAAGGCAGTAGTACTAACTTTGGTCCGCCCCAGGTATTATATTTCCCCAGTATACTCCATACCTGGGGGGGCTTTCCCATATCTGCCGCCTGGGGAGGCATTTGTTGGAAGATCAGCATCTCCGCATGAGTCCTTACAAATATTCTGAACAAAAATGTCCCTAGATCATTACCAACAAAGATGGCCCTAGATCATGACCAACAAAAATGGCCCTAGATCATGACCAACAAAAATGGCCCTAGATCATGACCAACAAAAGATGGCCCTAGATCATTACCAACAAAGATGGCCCTAGATCATTACCAACAAAGATGGCCCTAGATCATTACCAACAAAGATGGCCCTAGATCATTACCAACAAAGATGGCCCTAGATCATTACCAACAAAAATGGCCCTAGATCATTACCAACAAAAATGGCCCTAGATCATTACCAACAAAGATGGCCCTAGATCATTACCAACAAAGATGGCCCTAGATCATTACCAACAAAGATGGCCCTAGATCATTACCAACAAAGATGGCCCTAGATCATTACCAACAAAGATGGCCCTAGATCATTACCAACAAAAATGGCCCTAGATCATTACCAACAAAGATGGCCCTAGATCATTACCAACAAAGATGGCCCTAGATCATTACCAACAAAGATGGCCCTAGATCATTACCAACAAAGATGGCCCTAGATCATTACCAACAAAGATGGCCCTAGATCATTACCAACAAAGATGGCCCTAGATCATTACCAACAAAAATGGCCCTAGATCATTACCAACAAAGATCAACTGGAAAAGGGCATGCCATAAATTAAAGATGACATCACAAGACCTGGATTCCACAGGGGAAAGGGACAAAGGGACTAAATGAATTGTGGGCTAAAGACAGGTACATTTAGTATGGAATACACCTGGCATCTAATGAAAGGAAAGCACTAGACCTGGATGAAATGAACATTTGTTTTGATGGCCTAAGCCCTAAGTGGAGTAGTTTGATGGCCTAAGCCCTAAGTGGAGTAGTTTGATGGCCTAAGCCCTAAGTGGAGTAGTTTGATGGCCTAAGCCCTAAGTGGAGTAGTTTGATGGCCTAAGCCCTAAGTGGAGTAGTTGATGGCCTAAGCCCTAAGTGGAGTAGTTTGATGGCCTAAGCCCTAAGTGGAGTAGTTGATGGCCTAAGCCCTAAGTGGAGTAGTTTGATGGCCTAAGCCCTAAGTGGAGTAGTTTGATGGCCTAAGCCCTAAGTGGAGTAGTTTGATGGCCTAAGCCCTAAGTGGAGTAGTTTGATGGCCTAAGCCCTAAGTGGAGTAGTTTGATGGCCTAAGCCCTAAGTGGAGTAGTTTGATGGCCTAAGCCCTAAGTGGAGTAGTTTGATGGCCTAAGCCCTAAGTGGAGTAGTTTGATGGCCTAAGCCCTAAGTGGAGTAGTTTGATGGCCTAAGCCCTAAGTGGAGTAGTTTGATGGCCTAAGCCCTAAGTGGAGTAGATTGATGGCCTAAGCCCTAAGTGGAGTAGATTGATGGCCTAAGCCCTAAGTGGAGTAGATTGATGGCCTAAGCCCTAAGTGGAGTAGATTGATGGCCTAAGCCCTAAGTGGAGTAGATTGATGGCCTAAGCCCTAAGTGGAGTAGATTGATGGCCTAAGCCCTAAGTGGAGTAGATTGATGGCCTAAGCCCTAAGTGGAGTAGTTTGATGGCCTAAGCCCTAAGTGGAGTAGTTTGATGGCCTAAGCCCTAAGTGGAGTAGTTTGATGGCCTAAGCCCTAAGTGGAGTAGTTTGATGGCCTAAGCCCTAAGTGGAGTAGTTTGATGGCCTAAGCCCTAAGTGGAGTAGTTTGATGGCCTAAGCCCTAAGTGGAGTAGTTTGATGGCCTAAGCCCTAAGTGGAGTAGTTTGATGGCCTAAGCCCTAAGTGGAGTAGTTTGATGGCCTAAGCCCTAAGTGGAGTAGTTTGATGGCCTAAGCCCTAAGTGGAGTAGTTTGATGGCCTAAGCCCTAAGTGGAGTAGTTGATGGCCTAAGCCCTAAGTGGAGTAGTTTGATGGCCTAAGCCCTAAGTGGAGTAGTTGATGGCCTAAGCCCTAAGTGGAGTAGTTTGATGGCCTAAGCCCTAAGTGGAGTAGTTGATGGCCTAAGCCCTAAGTGGAGTAGTTTGATGGCCTAAGCCCTAAGTGGAGTAGTTTGATGGCCTAAGCCCTAAGTGGAGTAGTTTGATGGCCTAAGCCCTAAGTGGAGTAGTTTGATGGCCTAAGCCCTAAGTGGAGTAGATTGATGGCCTAAGCCCTAAGTGGAGTAGTTTGATGGCCTAAGCCCTAAGTGGAGTAGTTTGATGGCCTAAGCCCTAAGTGGAGTAGATTGATGGCCTAAGCCCTAAGTGGAGTAGATTGATGGCCTAAGCCCTAAGTGGAGTAGATTGATGGCCTAAGCCCTAAGTGGAGTAGATTGATGGCCTAAGCCCTAAGTGGAGTAGATTGATGGCCTAAGCCCTAAGTGGAGTAGTTTGATGGCCTAAGCCCTAAGTGGAGTAGATTGATGGCCTAAGCCCTAAGTGGAGTAGATTGATGGCCTAAGCCCTAAGTGGAGTAGATTGATGGCCTAAGCCCTAAGTGGAGTAGATTGATGGCCTAAGCCCTAAGTGGAGTAGATTGATGGCCTAAGCCCTAAGTGGAGTAGATTTGATGGCCTAAGCCCTAAGTGGAGTAGATTGATGGCCTAAGCCCTAAGTGGAGTAGTTTGATGGCCTAAGCCCTAAGTGGAGTAGTTTGATGGCCTAAGCCCTAAGTGGAGTAGTTTGATGGCCTAAGCCCTAAGTGGAGTAGTTTGATGGCCTAAGCCCTAAGTGGAGTAGTTTGATGGCCTAAGCCCTAAGTGGAGTAGTTTGATGGCCTAAGCCCTAAGTGGAGTAGTTTGATGGCCTAAGCCCTAAGTGGAGTAGTTTGATGGCCTAAGCCCTAAGTGGAGTAGTTTGATGGCCTAAGCCCTAAGTGGAGTAGATTGATGGCCTAAGCCCTAAGTGGAGTAGATTGATGGCCTAAGCCCTAAGTGGAGTAGTTTGATGGCCTAAGCCCTAAGTGGAGTAGATTGATGGCCTAAGCCCTAAGTGGAGTAGATTGATGGCCTAAGCCCTAAGTGGAGTAGATTGATGGCCTAAGCCCTAAGTGGAGTAGATTGATGGCCTAAGCCCTAAGTGGAGTAGATTGATGGCCTAAGCCCTAAGTGGAGTAGATTGCATAATTCTAATCAAATAATCAATTAATTAAAGGAAGGAGAGATTAGCTAACCAGTTAAAGTTTTAAGGGAGAGATTAGCTAACCAGTTAAAGTTTTAAGGGAGAGATTAGCTAACCAGTTAAAGTTTTAAGGGAGAGATTAGCTAACCAGTTAAAGTTTTAAGGGAGAGATTAGCTAACCAGTTAAAGTTTTAAGGGAGAGATTAGCTAACCAGTTAAAGTTTTAAGGGAGAGATTAGCTAACCAGTTAAAGTTTTAAGGGAGAGATTAGCTAACCAGTTAAAGTTTTAAGGGAGAGATTAGCTAACCAGTTAAAGTTTTAAGGGAGAGATTAGCTAACCAGTTAAAGTTTTAAGGGAGAGATTAGCTAACCAGTTAAAGTTTTAAGGGAGAGATTAGCTAACCAGTTAAAGTTTTAAGGGAGAGATTAGCTAACCAGTTAAAGTTTTAAGGGAGAGATTAGCTAACCAGTTAAAGTTTTAAGGGAGAGATTAGCTAACCAGTTAAAGTTTTAAGGGAGAGATTAGCTAACCAGTTAAAGTTTTAAGGGAGAGATTAGCTAACCAGTTAAAGTTTTAAGGGAGAGATTAGCTAACCAGTTAAAGTTTTAAGGGAGAGATTAGCTAACCAGTTAAAGTTTTAAGGGAGAGATTAGCTAACCAGTTAAAGTTTTAAGGGAGAGATTAGCTAACCAGTTAAAGTTTTAAGGGAGAGATTAGCTAACCAGTTAAAGTTTTAAGGGAGAGATTAGCTAACCAGTTAAAGTTTTAAGGGAGAGATTAGCTAACCAGTTAAAGTTTTAAGGGAGAGATTAGCTAACCAGTTAAAGTTTTAAGGGAGAGATTAGCTAACCAGTTAAAGTTTTAAGGGAGAGATTAGCTAACCAGTTAAAGTTTTAAGGGAGAGATTAGCTAACCAGTTAAAGTTTTAAGGGAGAGATTAGCTAACCAGTTAAAGTTTTAAGGGAGAGATTAGCTAACCAGTTAAAGTTTTAAGGGAGAGATTAGCTAACCAGTTAAAGTTTTAAGGGAGAGATTAGCTAACCAGTTAAAGTTTTAAGGGAGAGATTAGCTAACCAGTTAAAGTTTTAAGGATTTGAGAACATTATTTTGTATGAGGAACATTCAGAAAAAAAATTTATAAGAAATACAGCAGGAACCAAAATTACAAACAGGATGGAGTGACGTGCTACTTCATATTGCAGAAGCAACTTATTTGACACGCATTTACTGTGTACTGACTTCTATATTCATCACACTCCCCTAAACATTTACTGTACTGACTTCTATATTCATCACACTCCCCTAAACATTTACTGTACTGACTTCTATATTCATCACACTTCCCTAAACATTTACTGTACTGACTTCTATATTCATCACACTTCCCTAAACATTTACTGTGTACTTACTGGCTTCTATATTCATCACACTTCCCTAAACATTTACTGTGTACTTACTGGCTTCTATATTCATCACACTTCCCTAAACATTTACTGTGTACTTACTGACTTCTATATTCATCACACTCCCCTAAACCTGAACTTGTGCCACTTGAGGCCAGTGGGAAAAGTTAAAGAGAGTTGATTGTATTGAAAATTATTTTTTAAATTTAAATCTGTTAAATTTATTTAAAATGAGAAGCAACAAAATAAACATTAGCTAGAGCTGGAATATTTCTTTTGAGTCTGTCTAGATTATATCAATGATCAATGTAAAACATATTGATAAATACTTATTAAAAATCTGTCTTTACAAAGAGGTTATTTAAATTTTCTATAAAAAAAAATATTTAAATCAGTTGAAGTAAATTAAGTATAGGTATCATAATTGATTTGATATCTTTAAATATAAGTAATATTTTTCTTTTAGCATCAGCCACAGTTGTTCCTTGCCTAACCACATTGATATCTACTTATGGTGGAGATAATGAAAAGGGTACTATCATGGGCATATTTAGATCTCTTGGCGCCCTGGCTCGGGCAATCGGACCCATTTTAGCATCAACAGGTAATTGGTCTTATATATTTTTTAATTTTATAGGGTTAAATTTTCAACTTATTTTCCATTACCTTCTGCCATTTTAACCCCTTTCCTACCAGCATAAGTTTGAAATTTTCTCAATACAATGTGTGTCAAGTTACCATTACAAAAAATGCCATTTAGTGTAATTTTTAAAAAAATTTAACTTTAAAAAAAATACTGCAGTGTTCATGCTTAATCCCCAAAATAAAATAAAGTGTTAAAAGTTAAAAACTTCTTTATTGAATTATCGACAGTATTAGAGACTTAAGGCTGAGAATTTTAAAAATCTTTTAATTCATTGTATGAAATAAAAAACATCTGACTTAAATTATTTAAAATCTTCTGTATCCTGTTCAGTTTATTGGAGCTTTGGTGCCCATATCTGCTATGCAATAGGCGGACTGTGCCTCACTGTGCCTCTGTTTCAAGTCTTTCGACACATCAAAAGCAAGTCCAATTAAAGTTTAATCGATCCAAAACAATTGTTATTACTCTATGCAAGCATAACATGCACATTATTTTTTTAATGTTTTTAAACTAGACTAAACCAATTTGAAAACATTGTAGTTCTTTAATCATTTATGCTGAGAGTATTTTTGTAATGTTTGCTATAGCTTCAAAATGTGATGGGGCCAAATGATTTAATTATGTTATCATCTTTCTTAAATATTCAGTGTAGTACTTTTCGTTTAAGTGCATTAACTTTTTTGCCCTGAAATTTAAATAATGTACAAGTTTTCACCTGATATTTAACAAAAATAATATTGATTTTAAATCATTTGCTCACTTTTATAAAGCAATAAATAATTTGAAAGTTATATTAATAGAAGAAAAAAAATGTTAAAAATTATTTGTGGAAATCAAATGTTAATTTCCATGTTTAAGGTGAATTAACTCATTTTTGACTTGGAAGATCTCAACATAGTCATCTCAAGCTGTATTATTATTCAAATTATAGATGATGTCATACCATTTTTTTCCCTTGAACTTCCTCAGTTTCATAATTAATGAATTTTAGAAAAAGTATATTTTAAAATAATTTTGATATTATATGTGCCAGTTACAAAATATGTGAATCAGATTTATTGTGCACAAAAAATAGTATATCCCTTACATTATCCATAACAATATATCCAGTTTTTTTTTATTTTTACAACTGCCAAGAACACTGAAGTTAATGTTTATATATGTCACAATTTTAAATGTTTATGTCACTAAATATGCTAATAACTTGAAATCGTCAGTTAAAGAACAATTGCCCTAACTTTTCTTTATAAAATTTTTATATTGGGATAACTAAAGAAACATGTTTCAATGATTTGCCAAGTAATTTATCTAAAATTTGTTGAGCTGTACTGTTTTATTTCTGCCTACAGCATAACTGTGATGAATTATTTCTAGTTAAGACTTTGAAAACTACATTTATTAATAAGGTCTTATTTTAATTTTTTTTTATTTTGCCATAATGGATTTGGCGGCTGGATAGCGAAGTCAATAGTGCGCTCGCCTCACAAGCTGAGGGGTGTGGGATCGATTCCACGTTAAAGCCACTATAAAAATTTTGATGAATGACCAACGCTAAGAAAGTCCTCCGCTGACCTGGAGAGGGATGGGCGCCGCCAGGTCTATCAAGCCTGAGAATATTCTAATGGAAACATTAGAACCCCCTACGACTACGGGGTTATAACGACCACGAGGTTATGGGACTAAAAAAAAATAATAATAATAATGGATTTTGCAATAACTTGCATAAATTAAATGAACATATTTAAAACCAAACCTTTTATATGATACCTAAAATTAGTGATGCATGTTACAAAATACAATCCTGTTGGGGAACTAATGTGATGACTGGTCATATTTTGAAGATAAATCTGCAGCGACTTATAAGTGATGGTTTAAGATTTTTGGTGCCTCAGCTTAAAATAAGTGTGAACAGTTCATTTAACCAATTCTCATGACAGTTGTTAATGTTTAAGCATATTAAATATTCCATCTGTCCTTATTTACATACATTTTTTGGGTATGATGGCTCTTTTGTTAACATAACTTTGTATAGTAATAGTATTTATATATTTAACCAGATTATTCAAATTATATTTTAATTGTTTTTAATCATGTTCACCTTAAAATGAGTCATTTTATATTGTTCGCTTTACTATTTAATTAGACATATCACATGTGAAAAGTTTTATAATTGCTTTATTTTCAGAACATATATTCATATATATTTTTTTAAAATTATTTACAAGTTACAAGACTTCAATCATTTCATTATTATTCTTCCATTTCTTTTAGAACCACATGAAGAGCAATCAATAACCAAATTTTGAAAAAATGATTTGATATTTTTTAAATGCACAACTTCACATGTCTATAAATCTATCTACCGTATATACTCGCTCTATAGCCCGTTCGTTCATAAGCCGACCCCCCCCCCACTTTTGGAAGAGAAAAGTATTAAAAGTGTATAACCCGCTCGCAAGCGACCCTAAAAAATAATAGGACAGCTTAAACAAAATGGTACACATTTTTTTTTAAATACAAGCTAAATCGGTCATAATGATTGTTTACTTTGTACTGCTTATCTTTGTCTTTGTGCTCTTTGTTAGGCAGGAGTTACCGGTATTTAAAAAAAAATATTCTTTGGTAAACACTAGTAAACAGTGACGAAAGCGTGTGCATTAAAATTTGTTGTTGTTAACAAAATTTGTAAAACAATTTAGTAAAATGTTCACAAAAATAGATAAAATGATTAAATAAGGTAAGGGCAGATGTTTAATAATATATTATAGCTTCTGATAGAGCAGTGGAATCTTGTAGAATGTAGAAAAGGACCTTGATGATCTACAATAACACCGATATTCAATATCCATGCAGAAATAGGTTAATGACCCGTTTTCCCCTAGATTTTGCCCAAAAAGGTCGTCTTGCGAACGAGTATATATGTTGTTGTTTTTCCCCCAATTCATTATATAATACAATTTTTTGTCTAAAATTTATTTTATAAATTTCTTACAAGTTCTTTGTAATTAACTTTGTAAGTTCAGTTTTTATTCATAACATTTTACTGTAGACTATTTGAAAAATATACAAATATTTACAAACTGTTTATTACAATTACATACTTATTTAAAAGTAATTGTATACAACTTCATTCTTATACTTATAGCCTTAATTTCAAGGTACTTAGCTACTTTATTCTTCCAATCTGGACTCTTATAAAATAATTCTGAATATTTATAGATACTTTTATTTACTTACGAATTGTGCTTGTTTGGATGTTCTGTGTCAAACGTTGAATCTAGGAACAGATTTTGTATTTCTCATGCTACTGAGTCAAGACTTAATGATAACGCTCAGGAAACTGGGTTCAGTGAACATAATGGGAAGGGAGTTAAGGGTAATTTTTCAGTTATGAGGGAAAGACAAACTTAAATATTAATATAACATGAAAACCTACAAAATAAAAAATAATAGTTTTATAAACTCTTCTTCTAGTGAAAAATTGAAAAGTAGCAAATATATAAACTTTCCTTAAAGCACATTGAACACAGAAAGTTTTTTTGAAATATTAATTAATAAAACACATTGACTTTATCTACATCCGCTCAGCTCTACACCAATGTTCCCTCTAAGAGTTGTTGGTCTGTGTGCAAAATTTTACACCCCCATAAACACTAATATTGTATTATCAAAACTTGCTGTAATTCTAAACTGCTGCGCTGCCTAGGTCAGATATCTGCGCAGCCTCACAGCTTAAAGGGAACATTGCTCCACATATGCAGTCTCGCTTTGCATAGTGCAATTTAAGAAATTTTAACGTATTTACTACTTTTTAAGTGCGTTGCTGGTAGGTTTTTATCCTTTTTTCACTTCTGCTGAGAGATTTTTTACAAGAGATTTACAAGAAATTGGAAAAGTTTTTCTTAATATCGCTTAATCTTTCACTTATTTATGGTTATTTTTGCATCTGTTGGTTTACATCAAATTTGAAAAGTAATTTTTTTTCCCCCTCAAATAATTTTATAGTAAAAAAGAATCTATTTGAATTATTTGTTTTACTGATATTTTATCATGTTTTGTTTTCATTCAGATTTTTAATGTTCTTATTTTTCTGTTAAAAAAAAGTATGACTGCTAGAGACTTTCTTTTTGATAAATATATATTGATAAAAAATTAAATGATTTATATTTATAATTTGTTTTTTATTTTGCATGTACCAGTTTACATACATATTGAATGATATTTTCTTAAATCAAAGGTGTCATAATTAAAAACAAAATGTATAATTAATCAAATAGTACTTTTATCAATACTCAAAATCATAACTAAAATATTGGTTTTTAGATTATCGGTATATAAGTTTATAAGTGATATTAAAAGTTTAAAGTCTTTACACACACTCATAGAATATGTTCTTTTACATCTATATATTTAATAAGCTTTTTGATGTTGAAGATTTTTTTGTAATTTAAATTTTCAGTTTTCTTAAGGGATTCAAAAAAATTATGAGAAGTTTTTAACTTTTTCACCCCAGTACCATCATCATAAAACACAAAAACTAACATTCTCAGTACATGGCACCCCGACTTTTTCCCCCTGTGTCATGCAGTGTTAAAACGCTGCATATTAACTTAGAAAGCAACAAATTAATTATCAATTTTTAAATCATACCAGTTTCAGGGGTTGTCAAGTAATGTTGATATTGGTGCATGGTTATCAATTGACAGAGTAATGTTGATATTGGTGCATGTATATCAATTGACAGAGTAATGTTGATATTGGTGCATGTATATCAATTGACAGAGTAATGTTGATATTGGTGCATGCATATCAATTGACAGAGTAATGTTGATATTTGGTGCATTTATATCAATTGACAGAGTAATGTTGATATTTGTGCATGTATATTAATTGACAGAGTAATGTTGATATTGGTGCATTTATATCAATTGACAGAGTAATGTTGATATTGGTGCATTGTATATCAATTGACAGAGTAATGTTGATATTGGTGCATGTATATCAATTGACAGGTATAGATCAACTTCAGTTGATTTGTTTGTCAATTGAAATGTTGAAAATTGTCCTCAGCATTAAAACCTCCATCACATTTTATGTTATATTTTTATATTTAAACTAATATTGAGTTGCAATGAGTTATGTCTTGTAATATTTGAAATTATATTATTAGCAGGTATTTATAGTATTTTTATAGATACTTAAGAAACATATCTTATAAGAAAAATTTTTATTCCCAGGTTGATTAAAAAGTTATTATTATAAGTTGTAAGCAATATAATAATGAAAGTCAAGTCTTCTGGTGTGACATTAAACATGTTTCTGTCCATATATTTAAGAGTACAGAGTGCAGGATGGTTTTAACATTTTATTCTTCATGTTAAAATGAAGAAAGGATCTCTTGTTGCTCCAATTGAATAATTATTAAAAAGTTTCATTAAAAAACCAAAGCCTTATTTTAGTAACATCAATGTCAAATTGTCTTATCACAATTATTTTTCTTTCTAATGCTTCAAACAATGTAATTAGAAATTATTTGTAAAATTTCTCAATGAATAACATAAAATTAATTGTTTTGTGCTGGTTTTATCTAAAATGATTCTAATTTATGATGTTTTTGAAAGTTTCAATTTAATTACTTATTTTAATAGGGTAATGGTGGTGGTTGGTATTTTTTAATTATTTAATTTTGTTTATCTTTCTATTAGTCTATTGACACCATTTATTTAGACATTTTTTCATCAACTTCCCTTTTAGTATAAAGGATAGTGGTTATAAAAAAAATCCTGAAATAGCAAATAAAGAACACGTGCGTAATCCAAACTTGTAACTGTATTATTAGAATGTTAGAGTACCTATGTCCACATACATTTTATTGTTAAATACAAAACTCCTACATGTGACTAATCAAACATTTATGACATCTCAAAAATGTAATGTTATGTTAAATATCTTTACAAATATTCAGTTATTTCTTTGCTGTTGAAAAATAAAACTATAATGCCAGAGTTTTTTGTTCTTTGATTCATAAATAGTGGTCAATTTGGAATCATTGATGAATGTATAATTTTTACAGTTAAACTATACTGCAAAATTAGTAAACAAATTATAATATTTGTTTTATTGCAGGGCATCAATATTAATATTTTATTAATCAGAGATATCAACTCAACAAGCGAGCCAAAACCCAAGCACAATTTGAACAAATAAGAAAGAGGTTGCCAGCACTTCGTTTGGCGAGCTGGAATGTCAGAACTCTGTGCACTGGTTTTAATTCTGACCCTTCATGTACAGAAGATATAAGTATAAGGAAGACTGCGGTCATTGACGGGGAACTTTCTCGATTCGGCATCGACATTGCATGCCTACAGGAGACGCGGCTGGCTGACAATGGCAAAGTGGTCGAGGCCAACTACACATTTGTCTGGCAAGGACTACCATCAGACAGACCAAGGCAGCACGGCATTGGTTTAGCCATAAAAAACTCTCTTATGTCATATGTTGAATTGGCGGCACATGGCACTGAGAGGATGCTCGGCATTAAACTTTTAACATCATTGGGCGCAGCTCATATCCTCAGCCTGTTTGCACCAACTCTCTGCTCTGAGGCAGAATTAAAAGACAACTTCTACGAGGCTCTGGACTCCGCAGTAGCAAATATCCCCACACATGAGAGGTTATACCTCTTCGGTGACTTCAACGCTAGAGTGGGTGCTGATCACAATGCCTGGTCTACCACCATTGGCTTACACGGCATTGGTAAAATGAATGACAACGGCCAGCGACTGCTCGAGCTGTGCAGTACTCACAATCTGTGCATAACAAACACATTCTTCAAATGCTCCAAACACGCAGTTACCACAGTGCCGACTGTGACACAGACCACTCCCTGGTCGTAAGTAGAGTCAAATTAATACCCAAGAAATTGTGTCACTCTAAGAGTAAGGGTAAAACTCGCATTAACACATACCATATCAACTGCTCTGAGATCAGTGAACAGGTTAACACCAGGCTTGAGGCAGCAAATACAATGCAGATAGCCTTACCCAATCCTCATGATGCTATCGTGGCTGCGACAGAAAAAATTGATGCGACATGGCTCCATCTTCGAGCCCCTATATACAACACCTCTCTTGCCGTCCTCGGGAGGAAGGAAAGAAAAAATGCGGATTGGTTCGAGGCCCATTGGGTTACAATGTTGCCCGTGACGGAGAAAAAGAAAAGCCATATTGGCCTATAAAGCTGCCCAAGGACCTGACACACTACAATGTCTCAGAAATGCCAGAAACACAGCCCAGAAGACTGCACGTTTTTGCGCCAAAACTTATTGGGTGGACCTATGTAAAAGCATTCAATCTGCTGCCGATCAAGGAGATATTTAAAAAAATGTACGAAGGCATAAAAAAGGCAACTGGACCCACAATATCAAAGTCTGCTCCAATTACATTACGTCAAAGTCAGGTGTGATGATTACAGAACGAGACCAGCAGTTGCGGCGCTGGACTGAGCATTACCTAGAACTATATGCGACACAGAATGTAGTAACTGACTCTGCCATAGATAGAATCCCAGAACTACCAGTTCTAGATCAGCTTGATGCCCAACCGTCATTGGAGGAGCTTAGTAAGGCAATCGATCATCTGAGCAATGGGAAGGCTCCAGGTAACGATGGCATTCCTGCAGAAGTCTTTAAGTACGGCAAACCAGCACTACTGAAGCCTCTGCACGAACTCATATGCGATTGCTGGGAAAGCGGACACATCCCACAGGAAATGCGCGACGCCAAAATTGTCACGCTTTACAAAAACAAAGGTGATCGCAGCGATTGCAATAACTATCGTGGTATCTCCTTACTGAGTATTGTGGGAAAGGCATTTGCCAGAGTGGTCCTTGCACGCCTGCAAATTCTGGCACAAAATGTCTACCCAGAATCACAATGTGGTTTTTCGAGCTGGCCGATCAACCATGGACATGATTTTCTCACTCCGTCAGCTACAAGAGAAATGTCGGGAGCAACAGAAACCCCTCTTCATTGCCTTCATAGATTTAACGAAGGCATTTGACCTGGTCAGCCGCAAGGGTCTGCTACGTATACTGGAAAAAATAGGATGTCCGCCGCGGCTTCTCTCCATCATCAAATCCTTCCACACCAATATGCACAGCACAGTGCTCTTCGATGGTGCCACCTCAGAACCCTTCCCAGTTTGTAGCGGAGTCAAACAGGGCTGTGTACTGGCTCCAACACTCTTTGGTATCTTTTTCTCGATGCTATTGCGACATGCTTTCGAGGTCTGCTCCGAGGGTGTGAACATTCATACCAGGACGGATGGAAACCTATATAATATCAGCCGACTCCGTGCGAAGAGCAAATTGGAAAATGTATTAATCAGAGAGTTGCTCTTCGCGGATGACGCAGCCCTTACCTCACATACAGAGGCAGGACTCCAACAGTTGGTCAATAAGTTCTCAGAGGCATGCAAGGATTTTGGTTTAACGATTAGCCTAAAAAAGACCAACATTATGAGACAAGGCACTGACCGCCTTCCAGCAATCTCCATTGAGGGAAACACCTTGGACGTCGTCGATGATTTCACCTACCTTGGCAGTAACATCACAAGCACACTCTCCCTGGATAAGGAAATAGGAACCAGAATCGCAAGGCCGCATCATTAATGGCTAGGCTGAATCAAAGAGTTTGGAACAATGCGCAGCTCACAGATAGGACGAAAATCACTGTGTACCAGGGCTTGCGTGCTCAGCACACTCCTCTATGGCAGTGAGTGCTGGACGACCTACGCCCAAGCAAACAAAGCAGCTCAACAGCTTCCACTAAACGATGCTTGCGTAGGATTCTACGCATCAAGTGGCAGGACAAGATCACCAATGTCGAGGTACTCAGAAGAAGCCATATGCTGAGTATGCACTCAATTCTGAGTGAGAGGCGCCTGCGGTGGTTAGGTCATGTCCGCAGGATGAGCTCGGAGCGCATTCCTAGAGCCTTGCTTTACGGTGAGCTGGCAACTGGTATGAGAAAAAGAGGTCGCCCCTGCTTGCGCTTCAAGGACGTCTGCAAGAAAGACATGTCATTGGCACATATAGACCATAAAAGGTGGGAGACCATTGCCGAGGAGCGCACCTCCTGGCGGGCAAAAGTGCGTGAGGGCATTCATGTCGCGGAAGCATCCCTCATAGCTTTGAGTGAAGAGAGAAGGGCCAGGAGAAAGGGCAGGGGGGCAGAGGAGCAGGAGTACACGCCATCGTCCATGAGGACGGACGGTTGCCATATCATACCAATATTAATACCACAGAGATCAAAACTAATTTAGCATTTCAACCAATTACCGTAATCAGAGGAGAAATGACAAGTGTGCTTAAAATTAAGCTATGAAAAAGCTTTTGAAAATATTTAAATATGTCTCAAAGGCTTGCGAAATGGATGCCAATCTAATGAGTTGGTTTATAAATTATCTTGATCCAGTTTTAAATCACTTAGCAAAATCAGATCAATGATGTGTTTTAAAGTGAAATCAAGGCATGATACAACATTGAAGATATAGAACAGTGGTTTATTTAAAAATTGATACAAAATATAAGTCATTTACATTAGATCCTGACAAGTCAATCATGCATAGTTACAATCACAAGTTGAATATAAAAATATGTTTATTATTTAAAATGAAATAGTGGTGATTGGTTCTGTGTTAAGTACATCCTGCAGCATATTTAACCTTGCTGCTAACTAGACACTAAATCATTAAATACAAGTTCTTGATTAGTCATCCAATTAAAATATAAAATTTTACCAGAGGTTGACATTATAGCCATAATGTATAAAAATAATAGCAACTGATAAAAAAAAAGACTTCAGCCATAGTAAGGGATCTAACAATTTTGCTTGATTAGCCTTGAATGAAAACTCTTTTAAAAATAACCACACAAGTTTCTACTTCAACCTTATGCGGATTTAAGCATAATTTCCCATTAAGTCAAGGAAATAATTAAACTAATACAAAATTTGAAAATATTATATAAACGGGGTATAATAATATGTATATATATGTAATATCATATTTTTTTTCTCCCCAGCCTGATTGCAGTCTCACCTCTCTTATATACAAAATTTAAGTAAACAAAGTTGGGGTGTACAATAAATGTTAGTAACATAAATTTGGGGAGGGGGGGGTGTACAATAAATGTTAGTAACATAAATTTGGGGAGGGGGGGGTGTATCTTAAATGTTAGTAACACAAAGTTGGGGAGGGGGGGTGTATCTTAAATGTTAGTAACACAAAGTTGGGGAGGGGGGGGGGTGTATCTTAAATGCAAATAAAAAATAAATACAACTAAAACAAACATAAACAAATGTTGTTAAATTAATGCAATATTTAGAATTACATGGAGTTCATAAATGACAAATAGATTTAGTTATTAACTTGTCTGAGGTTAATGTATCAGTATTTAGTTATTAACTTGTCTGAGGTTAATGTATCAGTAAGTCATGAAGTCAAATGTGCATGTCTGAGGCATCTCAAAGGAAGTAAAGAAATTAATCTTTAAACTAAGAATCTAGTCATTATGCTGGTGGGTTAAAGGCAATTAAATGATTAACAAAATTCAATAAAATTTTGATTCACAAATAACTTATCAAATATAAAAAAAAACTTTATAAATATATATTTAAATAAAAAAGGTTAAGAGGTTTGACATACATTGTATTTATGTGTTTGTAAGCAGACATTTCAAATTGTATATCTGGATGTTAATCAAATTTTTCATACATATCCATCATGTTTCAGATTCTAAAATTTAGTAGTTCTGAACTTAATAAAAGTGTTCCATTGGGGCAGAGGGACCAAAATTTTATTCTCTTATAAACAGGCTTTGATATTACTATCTGGTTCGAAGTAATTTTTGGACAAACTTAGATATGAATAGTCTATATTGATGGATCATAAATGTCTGACAATGCAAAAAGTGCAATACATATTTAATATTTGAACTGAAAAATATTTTGTTTTGAAAGTTGCTCAAGTTGAAATTTCACATTTGCAGCAGGTTTTGGGATGCAACATTGCTTTCATTTCTCAGACTTGACATCCTTTTTTCACAATAAATCACATAACTTCTGTTTCTTGTTTTTTTTACAAAAGTATGTTTGAATACTTGTTTCCTTTTATAAGAGAAAAAAAGTTATTTCTGATTATATAATTTTAGTTAAATATTTTACATTTAACATTTCAATTATATTATACTAAATCGGAGTATTGAGATGAAACCCTCCAAAGATCCACAGACAAGATCCACAAGTATTGTATACCTAAGCTTCACAGGATTGGTGTCAAATAAACAAATTCAGAGTAATGGTGAGTAAAGTTTCTCTTGTTTTAAAATCCTATAGATGGATGTGTGATCGTGGATCAAACTCAATTGATAGGGAATTATTTTTTAATTTGCGTTTTAGATACATGCCATAAGCGTAAGATTGAAAAATTAAAATGAATTATACCCTTGAACGTGCTACTTACTTTAACAATTTACCATTCCTGGCAAGCACATTATGATATTTTGATTGTGCATATATCAGCAAAACATTGTTCCTCACACACTAAGTTTAAAAGCAAACACATCTAATTATTTTTCACAAATTATTTGAAATGTAAAGTTAAATACAAAATTAATGTCCACCATTCTTTTTTATATTGGATGATTTTCATTTTGACACAAATGTTTTAGTAAGATGCAAATACTAGGATATGTCACTGACTATAAGTGTGTTACTGATTTTTAAAAAACACTATATAATAACTAAATGATTTATGAAATTAGATCAAGTAATCTCATTATAATAAGAACATGGTTTGAAATCCATCCCTGTAGTTGTTCCAGTTGATTCTGGCACCAAATATTCTTGTACAATAAGTCAAAGTGAAAAAATTAAAAAATCCAAGTGTTGAGTTAAACTGGAATTTCAAGAATGTTTTTTTGTGTGTGCTCTACAGCTACTGTACTGTTGACTTTATTATGTACAGAGGATCACTAGGATGCTTGATACTATACAGATTTTTCCCATGTATCAGGCAAATAGAAGTGTAGGGAGCATAAATAACTTGTATATTGTTTTATTTTAAGTACATACATTTTAAAATATTCTCCAATAGTTACACTGACTTATAGAAAAATAAGGTTAACATCAACAACTATTTTTTCACTCAAGAGGAGAAAAATTGCATGTTGTGTCTCAGAGAAGGGAGAGAGTACAGTTCCTTAATTTATATCTTGATCAATAATTTAGCTTGATTTACGAAGTTGTCAAAATATTAAATATGGTTGTGGTGTTGAAAAAAAGTGGATCCTTCTAGGTGATCTGAAATATTCTCATCAGTATTCAAGAAGAAAGGATGATGTTGATGTGGGATTCCAAATGTCATCAGTACTCAAGAAGAAAGGATGATGTTGTTGAAGTGGGATCCCAAACTTCTTTAAAAGAGGAGCTGGGTCTGTCTCCAACCAAAAGTCTTGTCACTCAATCCAAATATAAGTCAGTGTTTACTGCACCTTTTATCTTATGTTGTGTTACACATCTTTTATTGGGGCTGACCTCAGACTGTAATAGTAGTGGAAATGGTTCTTTACATTCAGCAGCTGCTTCATGATGACACAGTTTTTAATGAACTTATCCTGCTATTTCTTGGAACTTGAGCCCATTAAATTCATTTGTTTAACAAATAAAGCATGGCTCCTATTTAGGCCTGCATCTTGAATGTTAGAAAGTATTAGCGAAATAAAGTGATCAACTTACAAAAGTCCACAATTTCGTTCACTTAATTGAATTATTTGCTGCATGGGACCCCTGAACTTCTTCAGCTGATTTATTTTCATGTCGTTGTATTCTGAGTTAGATGGTCAATAACTCTACAGGAAGCTTAACTCCATATTCAAGAAACGCAACACGTTACAGAAACATTACAAACATTAGTTCCAGCCCAACTTGCCTTTTGTATAACAGTAAGTAAAGCCTATTAATATATTAATATTTAAAAAAATATAAAAGTAAAAAAAATCATTTTGATAAGCTATACATGTGTTAACTAGTCAAGCATGCCAATTCAGCTTTAAAATAACATTAACAACTTTCCTTATAATAATATTTTTAAAAATCTAAACAATTAAAATACAATCTTAAAATTTTGTAAGCTTAACATTGCAAACTTTACATAGCTCAAAACAGTTGGGGAATTTCAATTAAGAGTGGAATCAACAGGTAATTGAGCTTTACATAAGATGCCATATGATAAAGCTCAAAGTACCCCTTAGTTTTAACTATTGAACATCAAAGTGGTGAGACTTGATGACTAGTACTAGTTATAATATTCAGTTTTTTCATAGAAACATTGTAAGATTTAAAAACTGAATGTTATTTGGTGAAAATAGGGGGTAGGGGAGGGCATCTTCCCAGATAGATGTCTATAGATGTGGGCATCTTCCCAGATAGATGTCAATAGATGTGGGCATCTTCCCAGATAGATGTCAATAGATGTGGGCATCTTCCCAGATAGATGTCAATAGATGTGGGCATCTTCCCAGATAGATGTCAATAGATGTGGGCATCTTCCCAGATAGATGTCAATAGATGTGGGCATCTTCCCAGATAGATGTCAATAGATGTGGGCATCTTCCCAGATAGATGTCAATAGATGTGGGCATCTTCCCAGATAGATGTCAATAGATGTGGGCATCTTCCCAGATAGATGTCAATAGATGTGGGCATCTTCCCAGATAGATGTCAATAGATGTGGGCATCTTCCCAGATAGATGTCAATAGATGTGGGCATCTTCCCAGATAGATGTCAATAGATGTGGGCATCTTCCCAGATAGATGTCAATAGATGTGGGCATCTTCCCAGATAGATGTCTATAGATGTGGGCATCTTCCCAGATAGATTTCTATAGATGTGGGCATCTTCCCAGATAGATGTCAATAGATGTGGGCATCTTCCCAGATAGATGTCTATAGATGTGGGCATCTTCCCAGATAGATGTCAATAGATGTGGGCATCTTCCCAGATAGATGTCAATAGATGTGGGCATCTTCCCAGATAGATGTCAATAGATGTGGGCATCTTCCCAGATAGATGTCTATAGATGTGGGCATCTTCACAGATAGATGTCAATAGATGTGGGCATCTTCACAGATAGATGTCAATAGATGTGGGCATCTTCACAGATAGATTTCTATAGATGTGGGCATCTTCACAGATAGATGTCAATAGATGTGGGCATCTTCACAGATAGATGTCAATAGATGTGGGCATCTTCACAGATAGATTTCTATAGATGTGGGCATCTCAAGAAGATGAGAACATACATTCTGGTATATAAACATAGAGGAAGATGAGTACACAGTAGGGCACCAAGTTAACATAGGTACCTTTCAGAACATGAGTATACAGTATATGAAGGAGGGCACCAACAGAACATGAGTACACATAGGTGTGCACCAACAGAACATGAGTACACAGAGGTGTGCACCAACAGAACATGAGTACACAGAGGTGTGCACTAACAGAACATTAGTACATAGAGGTGTGCACCAACAGAACATGAGTATACAGAGGTGTGCACCAACCTCTTGAGTACACAGAGGTGTGCACCAACAGAACATGAGTACATAGAGGTGTGCACCAACAGAACATGAGTACACAGAGGTGTGCACCAACAGAACATGAGTACACAGAGGTGTGCACCAACAGAACATGGGTACACAGATGAGATCACTAGGAGTACATTGATATAGGATTAAAGAATTTATAGTGACCCATATTTTACCATTCTGTCTACTAAATTTATTTCCCTTTCTCAACATTATCTACCACATTTTCTAAGTCATTTTCATTTTTTTCTCTGACTTTTTCTAAGCTAGTTGGAATAAATTTTCTGTCATCATTCTGCTTTAAGATCTCACTGCCAATACTGTTGTCTTGTTGTAAAATGTTAACTGGATTATTATTTCCATTGTTATTCTTATCTGAGCCCTGGCCTAATAGCTGCTGGTGAACCACAGTGTTTATCCCATACGGTTTCAGGTGGTATATGAGATACTCTAGCACGTACATCATATTAGGGGTGACGTAATGAAATGTGATTGAATAGTCACTGCAACATTCTTGACCCTGAAATGTATAAAAAAATTAACTTAGTTGCTGGCATTTCAAATAAATTCTTTTGTTTAAAGACTTGTCACTAAAATTTAACTTCGTTGCTGGCATTTCAAATAAATTCTTTTGTTTAAAGACTTGTCACTAAAATTTAACTTCGTTGCTGGCATTTCAAATAAATTCTTTTGTTTAAAAACTTGTCACTAAAATTTAACTTCGTTGCTGGTATTTAAATAAATTCTTTTGTTTAAAAACTTGTCACTAAAATTTGACTTCTGTAAGATTTAGGGCCTGACATTTTTTCAAAATTCATTTTTTAAATTTAGTTAAATTTCAGAGTGATGGTACAATTTAGCAATGAATTAGACATTCTGAGGAAATTATTGAATTCCATTTAAATCCATTAAGTTCTGAATGAACGTGCAAGGTAACACTTCTGCCCTGTGTTTCATTGATAGAGATAACTATATTCTATGTTATATGTTTCATTGATAGATTACTATATCCTACGATTTATTATTTTTCAAACATGGAATATACCTCTTACCTGCTTTGCTGGGTAAAAATTATAGGACCAATACCACATATCTTTTGGTAATATATCAGGGATTAGGTGATGCTCTGGTATAAATGGATGGAACCTTTCTCTGCCAAGTTCATCTCTCGTGTCACCTGCCAAGACGCCAACATTTTCAAGACACTTGCCCATTTCTAGATCTTCAGCTCCTCCGTTGTCACTGCGACACTTGTCAGGATTGTCCAGCCCTTGGGTCACTACTCTCAAAAGGGCTTCCTTACTGAGCACATACCCTGCACCCCCGCTCATGTAGCCCTGTTTGACCATAGGCTTAAACTTTCGCCCATAGAAGACAGGTTCTGTGGGGAGCTTGTTCTGGAGGAAATACCTCAGATTCTCAACGACCATGTACGTGTCATCATCAGCCTTAACAAACCAGTCAGCATCATTCAAGTGTTTGGAATAAATGTATTTAAAGGCTGCTTTAGTTTTAGCCCACAGATGATCTCGACCTTCCTGAAAAATGTTTGTTCAGTAATATTTGTTACATTTCAGCAAAGAATAGAAAAAAGAAACACGACATTAACATTGCTAGCTAAAAATATTCTGACACTTTTAATTTCAATTTTTAAAAAATATTCATGCCATGCCAAAATCAATGTAATCTATAAATAAATAGTATACTTTTAACATCATTGAATCTAGGGGATTTAGAAAATCAATTAAATGGGTTTAAAAAATAAAAAGTAATGCACCTACATTGTGTTGTGTGTCAATGAATATCTCTAAATGCACCTACATTGTGTTGTGAGTCAATGAATATCTCTAAATGCACCTACATTGTGTTGTGTGTCAATGAATATCTCTAAATGCACCTACATTGTGTTATGTGTCAATGAATATCTCTAAATGCACCTACATTGTGTTGTGTGTCAATGAATATCTCTAAATGCACCTACATTGTGTTGTGTGTCAATGTATATCACATAAAGTTAGAAAAGACTTATAACCAATATAGATTCTAAGCTTCACTCAATGTGTATATTTATTGCCAGAAAACTCATTTATTTTTAAATATTTATTTTTATTGAGGTAGTTTAGAAACTATGTTGCACCCACCCTCAGATAAATAAAAGGGAAAACTAATATAAAAAAAGGTTATAGGTTATGTTCTTACCTGAACATTTAGTGCAACTGCTGGCAAGTCCCAGTCTGTCTTAGAGCTCATGAAGAGTAGAATATTGCACCTTTTCCCCCATGTAGCTTTCACGTGTCTGGCTTTTGTGTGGATATTGTTAGGGTTAGTCATGACCCAACATAGCACACGCACCTTTTTATACAGGTATTGAGCAACAGAATTGTTCTCACCTACATAATAAAATTAGAGACCAGTTAACATCCACAAATAACATAAAGTTAATTCCTGAAATATTAAGTTAGATTGGCTTTTACGTGATTTAGGAGATGGTTAGAGATTTTTACAAATTGCATGAATTAATTATATTCTGTATCCTCATTATTATGAAATATTTACATTCAAATATTGTGAGGTGGGTGAAGAAAAATAGATGTAAATGCAATTTTGCGTATACTTCAAAGTGATTAATACACGTTACAATGAATAGATTCATAACAAATATATTTAAATGAATAAAACATTAATTTTCTATGCAATGACTATTGAAATACATAAATATTACTTGCTGTTTAAATTTCAAGGAAAAGAAAATTGCTGGACTGCTACAAATTTTTTTCTAACATAGAATTACAGATTAAAGTATTATATTTTATAGTAATAGGCAACTTCTGAAATCATAAAAATTTGGACATTTGTTCGGAAATAAATTTGATTAAACATACCTTAAAGAAGTCTTAAATTATTGTAAAAAAATTCTTACTGGCATGGCTGTGAGAATGTTCATCATGCCAGCTGAGGGAACTATCAGGTCCACTGACATCATCATTCTCTCCATGACTGTGAGGATCCGCAGGAATGTATCCTGATTGTGAATTTCTTGGTAATGTTGTATAACGAAATATATTTGATACAGAAATCCCTATGAAAATGCCAATAGCCAGTGTAATAACACTTACTTTTCCAAATCCATTAACAATTGATGGCATTCTTACAAAGAACTGTTTAAAACCAAGCTATGTGACTGCAATAAACAGTTAATTTTGTCTACCATGATTTTGTTTCTATCATCTCCTTTCCTGAACAGATTGAAAAAATATCCTTTCCTAAATGGAAAAAAAAACATTCACAATGTATTAAATAACTGACAAAAATAGCCTTTAGGCAGTGGAGTAGCGAGTGAGGGTGAGGCAAAAGGCAAATGCTTGGGCTGCACTTTGTTGGGGGTGGAAAATTCCTTGTCGTTTAGAATGGAGCTTTTTATCTAAATAAAAGGAAAGCCAAGGAAGAAACTAATAAAAGAAATAAAGGCATTATCCTAAAATATGTGGAAGTTCCTTCTTCCAAATCTTTTAACTTCATAAGTGATGCACATTCTTCTGATACATGTACTAATGCTACTAAACTGAAAAAAAAACAAGGAGACTAAATGAAGACTTTTGCCCTGGAACTGTATTTTATTTGTCAACTTTGTCAGCCGCTCCTGTTGTAAAGCAACAAAATAAATTTCAACTTCATATGTGGACTTAAACAATATTAAAAAATTGCCTGAACGTATAGGTCAAAATTTACAATTACTTTTAGTGCTGCCAGATTGTAAAAGTGACAAAAATATGAACATTAACTCAAATCAGTCGTTACAACCAATGAGAAATGTGCCAGCTAATATGAAAATGATTTTACAGTAATAAAAAGTTAGGTATTAAAGTGGTTTGATGTGTAGCATAAATAAACCAAATTAATTTCATTTGTGCTCATCTAATGGAGTTAAAAATTCGTAGAGACTAATCCTAAAGTAGTCTTAAATCAAGTGCTAAAATACTATCACAATTTTTGCAAATCGAATGAATTAGCAACAAGACTTCAAAAATGATAGAATGTTTAAAAATTACAGGAATACATTGTTTAAAAAAAAAGAAGAAAATATGGTGAGAAGTTCTTGTTAAATGATTACATAATTTAATTATTGGCAAAAAAGGAATTTTACTATTAGTCTCAGTGACCAGACTAAGGTGTAATTTGGAAGTTTGCAATTGATTCATCTGCAAATTTTTATGTTTTCCCAAACAATTAACTAAAACATATTTGTTTACATGACGCTTCAACTGAAAAAACTCTATAACTTTTTTTGAACATTTAAATGTTGCTATTATTTTTACTTGTCTATTTCTATGAGCAGTTCTAAAATTGCTGCTAAAGAAAGGAAAGGCATTTAATAGCCTTGGAGATACACAATGGTGTAGAGAGGGCTGCTCAAATAGTCAAATAAATATACCATGGATCCATTTGAAGATTATTTTTCAGCTATAGAAAAACCTGACAGAGGCGAATGTAAACTTAAACACGTGAACAGATGCAGTTGTCTTGTACTCTGCTATCTGCAATGGAATTTTTTCCATGTTTTTGGGCCCCTGGAAACATGTACTGTGTACTTCATGAGGCCGATGATGCCCAACATTAATTACAAACAGAAGGACTTAATTTACATCACTGTGTTCATAAAATAAATGATTTGCAGACGCTACTCACAGAGAAATGAAAGTGATAGACTTAGAGGATGCTAACATTTTATGTGAAGACCTAGGCTTAAGTATTAAATGGAACTTACCAATGAAGTACAAAACATACCAATACCAAATAAATGAATGAACAATTTTTGAAATGGAAGTAAGGATTTAATTTTAATGTTTTAGAATTGTAACATAAAAACATGTTCAGAAAAAAGTTGTATTTTTCTTTCATTACTACTATAAGGTAACAGTGGAAATTCATGCGAGTCTTTGGCAGCTACAGAAGGGGAAAAGACTTAAACAGTAAACAGAGATAATAAATAATGTCCTATATATAATTATTTAATTCATATCCTGGGTATTTATTGAATTGGCCATGACTTCATTAATTGTGTTATAATTATTTATAAAAGACTAATAATAATAATAAATACTCCAGAAAATGCGGGTACTCAGTTCTATCAATGAATCCTATTATTCTTGTCAGCTATTAATGTTAAATTAAAACTAACCCAAGTCTTCTTCATAATCCAATGTAAAGGAACCAACGAGCTAAAATTATTTTTTCCCTTGTTTTTAAATGAAAGTGAACTAGAATAACCCCCCTTGTCTTTATAAAAATTCGATGTCTAAACAAATACAATTGCAAAAATTGGAACTGCCCCTTTTTCCCCCGAGATGATTGAGATATTTCCTTCAAGATAGATTTCCCCCTCAAACCAACTTAAAAATTTATTTATTTTAAATATGAAAGCAGATATTAAGAAACGTGCTCAGAATATAGATGCTTACATGTGGGACTCGTGTAGTTATAGCTGGCCTATTTATTTGAAGGAAGTAATGGGGGTGAGACTGCAATCAGGTTTTTAAATAGGTAAATGTAAATGTATAATATAAAAACAGGGTATTAGTAGGCCTGACAGGACATAACACAACAGCGAACGTTTCGGCAAAGAGCCTTCCTCAACGGACAAATGTACACAAATAAAACGAAATAATAATAAAAACACTTAAAATAGCTGCGGTGAAATCCAAGTAGTCCATTAGAGATAAAGTAAGTAGAGAAAAGTAAGAGCTTATATAGGAAAGGATAGGGTGGGTGTGGCCAATCAATCAGCTTGTCAGTGCGAACACAACGTTGATCCCATGTGGTGTAAGTGTCCCATACTCATGGATTAGTCTATTCTCCAGACTGACCCGGCCGGGTGTGTTTGTACAAGAAACCAAGGCGGTGACGGACATGTCATCGACGCCCATGTGGTCCCGTCCATTGAAGTGTCGGGAGACAGGACACTGTTTGTCTTGTTTAATGGCACGTACATGCTCAGTGATACGGCAGGAGAGTAACCTCCCCGTCTCACCAATGTACTTCAGACGGACCAGATTGTCTTCCCTAAGGGGATATTCAAGATTATGAATGGCTCTCTTTGTACCAGCCGCAATGTGGTCTACACCAATGTGTGTAAGCGCTGTCCTTTGAAGTACATTCCAAATTTAAAATTATATTACTAATATTAATTCACAGAGATTTGAAAAATAATTTTTGTTAAATATTAAATTTCAAGATGATAGATAGATAATAAATGGATATTTCCCAGATACTAAATGATTAAGTAAGAGTTAAAAACAAAGGCATAAATGTAAGGAATCGTACATGCAGAAGTACGTCACGCTCCGGACATACGAGTATGAGAGGTATAGAAAAAAAGTGTGGCAAAGAGTGATTAAAGATCTTATGTCACATCACTTATTTAATTAATTTTTAAATTATATACACATCGAGCCTCCGAGCCTGAAATTGATAAGTACGTTGAACTTGCTGACTGTCGTGACAGTGATAGATTAATGTTCACACTGTATTCTGTTATAAGAAAATTGATTAAATTATGGAATTAGAGATTTCTTATTTAAAAGTAAAGAAAAAGATACGAAAACATTATTCCTAAAGAACCACAGTAACTCCTTGCTCTTGTATTATACTTATAGTATAATAGTATAAGTATAAGTTATACGGAATATACGTTTATTAGTTTTAATTTTTAATTAGCTACTTTTGCGCCTAGAACCTAGAATAGCATAGAACACACTCACCAGACTGCTCATACTTATATAAATATTTAGTTTATCTTTTAATTGTTATGTATTGTTATTAATTAATTATAAATAGGAAATAATTTTTTAATACAATCAAATACCTTTTTATTTCAATTATTTTCTACATTTTTCGAAGATTTCTAACTTTTCATTCTCGTTAAAGTTATATCTGGGATATATATTTATTATACGTTAGATCTTGGTTTGAAAGTGTTAGCAATCAAAATATGGTTACCCGGTGACTCTTTCGTCTAAGTCTAAGCCTACTCTAAGCCATGACCACAAGCATATTCAATGAATTCTGTTTTAAATTTTAATTTACAGAGATATATGATATGGCGAATATTAATTACCATTTGGACAAAGAAGGATTTTGTAATGTTTTATGTACGTTTAATAATGCCATATGAGCAAAAAAATATATTTTTTTAAAGATTGGCTTGGCTTAGCCGCCCACACTGCCCACAGCCACAGGTCATCAGTGTGCCACAGCTTTTGTTAAATAATTAAATATTATTTAGTTAATAACTTATTTTAGTGAAATTTAGTCTCGTGTAACTTTAGGCTTAGTATGAAGGACTGGCATGATGTTTATGTGTTTATTAATTATTAATATTTTGCCCAAGCCCAAAGATTTATCATTATCAGAATGCACCTCAAACAATTGTAATAGTAATGTAATTAATGTAACGAAAATTTGGGCTGATTCATACTTGTCCGACCGTGACGTCACAGCGACGCTACCTGTTGCTGGCCGAGAGTTGCTGCCCTTGAAAAATGTTTGTTTTGATTGCCTCCCCTTGTAAAGTATCTTGTCCGTTGGTCTTCATACGCGTCACTTATTAGTTTCAAATAAAATTTAATGATTAGACTAGTGCAAGACCGGCATTAAACAAGTAGGCGAGGGCCGCAGCCCCGAGCGCAGGGGCTAAAATGAAGCAATCTGGCGCATAATCTAGTTTTTATTTCAATGGTAATGATTAAGCAATAGAATTATTTATAAAATTAGTGATAAAATTATTAGATAAGAATCATCGAATACGAAACTGCAGACATACTGATTGATGCAATAAGCCCGCGAATTTGAAGCTCTCTCTTTTTCGCTTTGCCCATTTCATTTTCAGCATTTTCCCTCGGTTGGGACTATCGATCCGCCCACCATCTTTTTCACGTGCATAGCAACTGTTCATGAAGTAATTAAATTTTACAAAATGAAGTGTCTGCTGCTGCGACAAAGTAACGGCAGTCGACTCGACGGGATGTTGCTATTGCTACGACATGTCGTAAGTAACACTAGCAACATCCCGTCGAGTTGTCTGCTGCTACGACTAGTCGTAAAAAATATGCTGTAGGCAGTGGCTATTGAGACGCTAGCGTCTTAATAGCCCACAGGCTATAGAGACGCAAATAAAAAAAGGGGGATTACAAAAATTGAAGAAAGGAGCAACTATCCCTAAACCTATCCCTAACTAACCATAAAACTAAAATATGTCACTAAACCTAACCCAAACCCTATCACTCAACCTAACCCAAACCCTAAAACCTATCACTAAACCGCTAAACCTAACCCACACCCTAAAACCTGTCACTAAACCTAACCCACACCCTAAAACCTATCACTAAACCTAACCTACACCCTTAAACCTATCACTAAACCTAAAATATTTGATTCTGTCAGGGACAAACCATTAAAAAAATGTTATTAATTATCAATTTATGTTTAAAAAAACAAACAAAAAAACAACAGCAAAAAAAAACCAAACTGAAAATTGAACCCTGGATCAGAAGATCAGCTGTCTATCGCACAATACATGAGACCAGACAGACTAGATGAATTGGGTCATTTTTAAACTTATTTAAAAAACTCTTTAATAATATGGCTTACTTGTAGCTCTTCAATTTTAGAAACATTATTTATTTATTTGCGTCTCAATAGCCTGTGGGCTATTAAGACGTTAGCGCCTCAATAGCCACTACCTATGCTGTATTACTATTAGTATTTTAATTATGCTAATACTAATACTTTAATACTAAACAATAGTTCTCATAATCAAATTTCATGATTACTAGGTAAGCCGATTAATGAATTTTAAAGGTAAAAAAAAACTTGATTGGTGTCCATATAAATATAATCATATAAATATAATGACAAACAGTAATCAGTTATAATTTTAAAAAATCAAAATCTGACATGATCTTGGCTAGACAAAGTGGTAGTTGGATGAGTTTGATGTTAAAACCGATAGTGGGATCCAATCCAGCTCCCGTCTAATTTTTTTAAATAATTTATTATTTTGAAAAACCACAATGAGCGTGCTTGTAATTATAATTTTTTTTCTTCGTATTCTGAAAAATGGATACGTTGATTGAATCTATTTAAATAAATTTAGATTTTAGAATTAATACACACATAACACATAAATAAGCCCAGATCTATTAATATCGTATTATATATGAATATATGCGTATAAAATATTATGAAGCATTTGTTAAAATATTATAGCGACTTAGTTTTTTCGAAGTGTTTACTGCTAAGAGTACTAAGACCTAGTCGTAACTATACAAAATAATGTTATTGCTGCGACTAGTGCTAGTGCCGTCCATAAAATAAAAATAATAATTAATAGTTATAATTTTTAAAAATTTAATCCCAATATGGTCGTCTATATTTTCTTCTTTTTTTCTTTGTATTTTTTTTTAAAATTATTTTTTTATGTAAAGTATTTCTTTTAACCATAATTAGGGTGTTGGCAAACCTGGGGATTGTAATTTTTGTACTGCTTATAAGTTATTTTGTAAAGCGGATACGTTGATTAAATATATTTAAATAAATTGAGATTTTAGAATTAATACACACATAAATAAGCCCAGATCTATTATATTATATTTGCATATGACACATAAAAAAGAGTTTGTTAAGATATTAAAATAAGGACTTAGTTTTTTCGAAGTCTCTACTGCTAAGACTAGTCGTAGCACTAGCCAGGAAACTTCTGCTATGACTAGTCGTAGCAGAAGTTTCCTGGCTAGCGTTACGACATGTCATAACGCTAGCAACATCCTTTACAAAAATATAACATTATTTAACATATTTAAATTTATATTCCTACTGTAGATGACTTGGTTCATCCGATGCTTGCATCCCATAATTGGTAAGTATAATTAAGAGTTGCTTGCATCCCATAATTGGTAAGTATAATTAAGAGTTGCTTGCATCCCATAATTGGTAAGTATAATTAAGAGTTGCTTGCATCCCATAATTGATAAGTATAATTAAGAGTTGCTTGCATCCCATAATTGGTAAGTATAATTAAGAGTAACAAACACCTTTTTTCACATCACAACCCTTTAACAGGTTTCATAAATCTGACGTTTTGTAGTTTGACGACTTCAATCTAATAATCCAAGTAAAGATAACAAACCTCAGTGCATTATTTTTAGAATTCAAATGATAGTTTAGAACTCTGTAAACTCTGTTGTTATGTTGTAAATGTGGTAATAATATTATATAAATTGATCCCTCTGTGTTGCTTTCAAATCAGCTGTTTTTAAAAAGTGTTAATAGGATAAGCATTTAACTTTTTTATTTTATACTAAATTAGAGGGGTTTTTAAAAAATAAACACAATCTTGTTAATTTCTTTTTTTAAATGTATGTTTATTGATACTGAGAATTTCAAATATCTTTTTTTATAATTAAAATCCAATAATTTATTCTCTCACTCTGTATTTATGCATTCCCAGTGTGAAGTGCATCAGCTCTGATGGTGAGGATGTGTTTACAACTGACGTAGAAACACTGCTGTCAAATCTGGACATTGAGGTGTGCTATTGTTAATCTGAAAATTTTCAGGAAGTTTGTACTTATCAAGAAATATATATTTTCCAAAATAAATTAATGAATTGTTAAATTGGAAGCTGTCAAACAAGGGACTCTACATAGCATGCAATAATAGAATGCAGAGAATCATGCCTGTCAATCAATCTTGCTTCTTTTCCTTACACTATATTTTATAAATATATAGTTTTACAGAATTAAATTGGTTTTTAACAGCTAACTGTATTGTAAATCCTTACATATATAGGTTTAATATCTATCTACCGTACACCACTCAATAATTGTTACTGTTTTATTATCAGTCACTAAAACTGCAATGAAAGAAAACTGAAAAAAGCATACAAATTTGAAACTCTTGGATTTTAAATGAATCAGGCTAAAACCACTTACTACACCAGAGATCTTCCCACTCTATGACAGAAGGGATTTAGTCAGCACATAATAAATGAATTAGTTCTGACGGCCATGTTATATTCATTCACTGGGGCAGTTTCAAAGCATTAATCCAAGTAACTAAACTCAATATAAAATATGTTACTTTACTGATAGTTTAATACAAATCTCTTTTTTTTAAAAAATTTGTTTAGCACCCTGGTGGTGAACTTATTATTCAAGTGTTGTCATCACATCAACATCAGCACAGAAGAGGGATGAAAACTTTGTTATTTATGTTGACTCGGCTTGTAAAGGCCGTGCTTCAACTTCAACATTTGGTGAGTCTGTCAAACTAAATTACAGTAAACACACAAATGAACTAAATACCATGCTATTTAACATTTCATGACATTAAACATTTATTTGATTATGATAATGAGAATTCCATTGTAACTTGAGCAACTGACACAACTTTGAGTAGAAACTAGATGTTATTAATTGAGTTATGTATGACTTTGGTGTTAAGTCGGCCGACTGTATGAGTTATGTATGACATTGGTGTTAAGTCGGCCGACTGTATGAGTTATGTATGACTTTGGTGTTAAGTCGGCCGACTGTATGAGTTATGTATGACTTTGGTGTTAAGTCGGCCGACTGTATGAGTTATGTATGACTTTGGTGTTAAGTCGGCCGACTGTATGAGTTATGTATGACTTTGGTGTTAAGTGGGCCGACTGTATGAGTTATGTATGACTTTGGTGTTAAGTCGGCCGACTGTATGAGTTATGTATGACTTTGGTGTTAAGTCGGCCGACTGTATGAGTTATGTATGACTTTGGTGTTAAGTCGGCCGACTGTATGAGTTATGTATGACTTTGGTGTTAAGTCGGCCGACTGTATGAGTTATGTATGACTTTGGTGTTAAGTCGGCCGACTGTATGAGTTATGTATGACTTTGGTGTTAAGTCGGCCGACTGTATGAGTTATGTATGACTTTGGTGTTAAGTCGGCCGACTGTAGAACAGAGGTCTCAAACTCATTGCCCACAGAACAACAATTTTATGGGTCATTACCGTATATACTCGAGTGTAAGTCGATCTCGAGTATAAGATGACCCCCCAATTTGAGGCTTGAATAGTGGAATTTTAAGATTTCTTCCATGATCCTTATGGTAAACTCATGGCCTTAAAAAATGAGTGATGCGAGTAAAAATCGACCCTATTATTTTGAAAAAATAATGGCGACGTATACTCGAGTATAAATGGTACTTGCCAGCAAAGTCAGTAATGCCCCCTGTATCTTCAATCTCATCCTTTTATACACTTGACATCAATATTTAAAATTTTTGAGTAATATATATTTCTTGGATTGCCAAAATTAAACAAGTCTACAGAGGCTATAAGATTATTTATTTCACGAATCAACACAAGAGAGTTATGATCAGCCAAAGTTAGGTTTTTTTTTATGAGTGGAGAAGTGAACCTTAAAGGAAAGTAATGAGGTGGTTTTTCCAGCACTCAGTGATCCCAAATGGCTGATGGACTTAACATTTCTTCTTTACATAATGTAGGAGTTGAATGGACTCAACAAGTAGTTACATAATGCAGGAGTTGAATGGACTCAACAAGGAGTTACATAATGCAGGAGTTGAATGGACTCAACAAGGAGTTACATAATGCACGAGTTGAATGGACTCAACAAGGAGTTACATAATGCAGGAGTTGAATGGACTCAACAAGGAGTTACATAATGCAGGAGCTGAATGGACTCAACAAGGAGTTACATAATGCACGAGTTGAATGGACTCAACAAGGAGTTACATAATGCAGGAGTTGAATGGACTCAACAAGGAGTTACATAGTCACAGACTGTGTCACCTTTGACAAAGTCAGAACTATGTCTAGAAATTATGTGTTATGGAAAGTTGCTCAGTTCATCATGAAGTCAGCAAATGATTCAGTATTAGTTTTACTAAGGGTGTTGCAAAGCTACAAGCAGAATTCATTCAAAGGTTTGCAGAATTCAAGACACCTGGCCACTTTATAAACCTTTCCTGACCCCTCTCCTTCAGTGTAGAAGATTCACCTCCCCACCCCCCTTTTGCTCTTCAAAGGAAACAAATGAATCTTCCTTGGAATTTGAAATGAAAGCTAAGTTTAGTGATGGGAAATGTAAAAACTGTCCATCTTGGTCAATTTATGAAAGATAGCCAAGATGTTCATGCAGATCATGTTTTTTTGGAGCAACTGTCTGTGTGAAAATCTCCTGAGCACCATGAACTATGAACTTTAATAACTCAAACTTTCTTATGAACTTATTCAAGCTATACAGAGTGGCTTAGTTGCTTCCTCACTCAAACTAAATGTTGCTCTTCTGTGTAGGAGGAAACACAGGTTATCTCTATTCTCTAACAACAAAAAAGAGGAAATAGGTGAAAACCGTTAATGGTTTTAATTTGTAAAAAGCTGGAGCAGGTTAAAATCAGTTTTAGTTTTTAAATTATTTTTTTAAAGCCCTTTTTATGGAATGCTTGATACTTACCCGGTCTGTACTTCCAACTGCTCACAAATAATTTGAGTTTAGAGACCTCTGCTGTAAATCATGTAAAATATATATTAAATATAATATTCTTTATGCTTTCACCTTGCTGTCCCTTGGGGGTAAAGGAAAAGAGTGAGGGTGTTTCCAGATTAATTTGGTGCCGAAAAAAGACTAGGTTTGGCTCTGGCTCTTTGAATGGATGTCAGTAATGAAGAAGTTTCATTGAGAACAACTTCTCAGTACTTTCGACAGCAGAGCATCAAGACTTTACATGGGTGCAATGATTACTTTTGAAAATACAATTATTTCATTTATAATTATATAGGCCTTTTAAACACGCAATTTAAATAGTTTTTTTTACAATTCTTTCAGGGCATCTCCACGGCTACTTCTCTTGGTGTCATTCAGTGCAGTATGACTAACTTGATTGAGATGGTACATGACATTGCTATTCCTTTCTGTGCCGTAGCCATGCAGGACACAAAGGAATCTGCCCCAGTTTTAAATTCACCAACCAGAGCTCAGTCGTCACATTGTTCTGATGTATCAACAAGAGCTCAGTCGTCACATTCTTCTGGTGTACCAACCAGAGCTCAGTTGTCACATTGTTCTGATGTACCAACCAGAGCTCAGTCGTCACATTGTTCTGATGTACCAACCAGAGCTCAGTCGTCACATTGTTCTGATGGTTGTGCCTGGATTAAAAGTAAGGAGCCAGATGTCAGTAAAGATGCGGGATCAGAACTCACCTGTAACACGACTGAAGTGGAAGAATTTCACCATAAACCAGAGAGCATTTTTCCCACTGTATGTGAAGACTCAGTGTGTTTACAAATGAAGGAAGTTGCCAGAGCAACTGATGAGGTGTTAGATATAGGTAATGTGGATTGGTTCTTTGATAACTTGTCACAGTTAAGATCTGAGAACAGTGATAGAAATCAAGCTTTGCCAACAGTCAGGTCAGACAATGAGTCCTTACAGAACTTTGTGACAAGCTCTATCCCTGAGAGACAGAACTTGAAATCAATGAAAACAGATCCATCATTACATACAAATGTGCATTGTGTTAACCAAAGTTTGACACCAAGTGTGCATTGTGTTAACCAAAGTTTGACACCAAGTGTGCATTGTGTTAACCAAAGTTTGACACCAAGTGTGCATTGTGTTAACCAAAGTTTGACACCAAGTGTGCATTGTGTTAACCAAAGTTTGACACCAAGTGTGCATTGTGTTAACCAAAGTTTGACACCAGTAGCCCACTTAGACGACTTTGAGGATGCTTTCAAGGAAATAGACATTAGAAACTCCTCTATGAAGGCTGGCTCATCTACAAAACTGTATGGCTCATCTATAAAACTGGATGGCTTATCTACAAAACTGGATGGCTCATCTATAAAACTGGATGGCTCATCTATAAAATCGGATGGCTCATCTACAAAACTGGATGGCTCATCTATAAAACTGGATGGCTCATCTATAAAATCGGATGGCTCATCTATAAAATCGGATGGCTCATCTACAAAACTGGATGGCTCATCTATAAAACTGGTTGGCTTATCCACAAAGCTGGATGGCTCATCTATAAAATCGGATGGCTCATCTACAAAACTGGATGGCTCATCTACAAAACTGGATGGCTCATCTATAAAATCGGATAGCTCATCTACAAAACTGGATGGCTCATCTACAAAACTGTATGGCTCATCTATAAAATCAGATGGCTCACAAACAAACAGTGATGTCATAAATAGTTTAAACAGCCGGTTAAATCTTCTATCTCTAGCTTCAGACAAACAGGCGTCTGCAGCTGACCTCAAACCTACATTCAAAGACCCCTGTAAGAAGCAGGCTTCTCATACTGTGAAACCATCACCTGTTACAGTCATTAATGGCCTACTGAATTCTCTTAATGTGTGCAGAGATAAATTAACAATACCGGCAACAAGCAGACACATGAGACCGCATAAAAACTGTACAACAGACAGCAAGAGTGGCCAGAAAGAAAGACAAGGCAAGTTACAGTCAGCCATTAGTGACATGGTATCACACAATGACAGTCAAGGATGGAGTGAGACAGATTTAGTTGATCCAAATAGTTGTTGGGGGCAAGATAAGCCTTTCAAGCATCCCAGTGTTAGAACAACTGTTAGACCAAGTGTTGTCATTGAGCCAGTCCCACCCAGCAAGCAAAGGAAAGATCCTAATCATACAGCTGAGTTGACAAACACAATAGACTCACATCTCATACTACCAGAAGAGAGCACAATAGACTCACATCTCAGACTACCAGCAGAGAGCACAATAGACTCACATCTCAGACTACCAGAAGAAAGCACAATAGACTCTCATCTCAGACTACCAGCAGAGAGCACAATAGACTCACATCTCAGACTACCAGCAGAGAGCACAATAGACTCACATCTCAGACTTCCAGCAGAGAGCCTGGGTTTAGATACTTGCCACCCTGAGATAATGGAGTTAGCTTCACACTTGTGTCACAATCAAATGAAAGTGACAGGAAAGGCCAGGTATGTATCATTTGACTATTTTTGTTATAGTATCTTGTCTAGTTGTTTCCCATGTTTAATAAGGTACAAGTAATAAAAGAAGACAACACAAAAAAATAATAAAAAAAATAAATAAATAAATTAAAAAAAAATATTTTTTAAAAAAATAATAAATAAATAAAAGAACAATAAAAAGAATACTTTTTTTCTTTGCTAACTTGTCAACTAGATTTTTTTTTCATGTATTGAAAAAGAAAAGTTGTATACACATTGCAGCTATACACTTTCATATTTCCATATAATTATTGAATATCAAATATTGTAATTATGAAGTGCTTACATAAATTTCAGCATAAATCTCAACTTAATTTCCTGCCTGACTGTACCATTAAAGCTAACAGCTTGTGAAAGAATCTCAGCTACAAATGCATCTATCCATGAAGGTTTAATTATAACCAGCAGAGGGGGAAATCTAGAGTATTTTAGCATTGGCAACAGTATGAAAACTTTGGTAAGTTCAAGTTATTCAGCTTCTAGAAGAGTGGACAACCCTCATTAAAACAATAATCTCCCTTTATTAAACAGTTAATACATCTTGTGTAAATTGGGCACCAAGGCTTTTGTCATCCAGTTATACATATTAAAATCTATTTCATGCATCAGATTTTCTTTAGAATCTTTCTCACATTTTAAAATCTATTTCAAATATACTTCAATCTCTCTCTCTCTCTCTCTCTTCCTGGCTCTTACATTGTGGTATATCTTTATATCCACTGTGTTTCTGTTGTTTGGTCTCAGCTGGTCAATGCTGACCTCAAGTCATCTCATCACCACAAAGGATACCAACCGACTTTGAGTAAAAAAAGCTGGATATCTGAAAAGTCAGGATCTCCTGACGGAAGCAGAGCTTGGGACCGTAATGTCCTGGCTGCCATCCAAATGGTAAATAATCAGTTGACATTTTATGCCATTTGTGTGCAGACCTCAGTTATTATCATTAAGGATACATCTAAATAAAATTTTAAAAACCTGTAAAAACAAAGTTTTTGACTATAAATCCCTTATATATGAGACATAACTAACAGTATTGATTATTTTCAAACATTTACAGACTGAATCTGTCTTAACTCAAGTTTGCTTCATAACCCTGGGGGGGGAGGGGTGGGTGGGAGGGGAAAAGTCTGGTCACCGATTCGCTTGACCGAGCTCAGCGTGACACGTAAAATGTAAACAAAAGCACCCCGTCGCTTCGATGGGTCGCCTCAATGCGTCAACTCAAATTTCACGTGGGAAAAAAACAATAACAAACCGTGAATTTGAATTACATACCTCATATAAGGATAAACTAAAAATGCATTAATTTAATTACGGTACGTTCGATCGATCTGAAATTTTGATACGATGCATTGTTAGGTCAGACGGGTCAGTGTGCCAAATTTCAGCTCGATCGAATCACGGGAAGTGGGTCATTTTCGACTTTTGTTTTTCCGCCCGCCCGCCGGCCCATGAGATGATGAGATGACGACAGAGACGGCCGCGAAGTTAATATAAGGGATTTAAAAAGAATAGTATTAAAAATCAAAAGGGAGACAAGTGAAAATGCTTCCTTAGTTTTTCATTAAAAAAGCACAATGCAATGACATGAGTTATCAATGCTTTCTTTAATGTGTTCATCAGTCAAAGAAATGACCAGTGCAAATTATTCAATGTCATATTCAATGTATTCAAAGTTATATAGATGCATCTGTAATATAAAAATCTTCAGCTTTTATAATTTTTTAAAAACTAATTTCTTTGTTCTACAGCTAAAAGTGGAACTTGTTATTGTAAAAGGCCAAGTAGATGACACATTGTTGGACATGTTTACAAATGCAAGAATTATGGTGCTGTGTAATGTTCCCTACAAAACGCTAGTGACCCTTGCTCACTTGTATCAAGTTGACATGTTGACATACATACAGTACTGCTCTCCAGTTAGTAACAATTTCTTCAATGTTTTAGTTAAATCATTTTTCTAAATATTATTATCAGCAAACATAGAGGATTGAAATGATAATAATTTTTTTTAGCGTTTAATGCTGGTGTTTGAAAGTATAAATAAAAGTTATATACTGTTAAAATCTTAAATACACATTCCAAAACTCAAGTACAGTCTAACCCACTTACCTCGAGCTCGGTTAGCTCGACCACCCCACTAACTCGACGTTTTTTATTGGAACCGCCAAATTCTCTCTTTGTCTTAACATTTTTTCATCGGCTAATTCGATTTCTCTAAGTCGCCGAAACCTAGTACCTCGAGCACAAAAGAGGGCCAAATTTGCAACTTAACTTGGTTAGCTCGATCCTCGTCGGTTGGCCTAGCAATGCACTCTGTCATTTTTAGTTCAAAACAGTGTTGACATCTCGCTTTTCTTCGAGACTTCCGGCTATTGCGTGATTCTACGAGATTTCAATAAAATTTACCGGATGTTTTGCGTGTGTGAATTACAATTCGACGTGTATCCATGGAGTATGTATTCACCCGAGGTACTGGACAATCGCGTTAGAGGTCGTGAATCGTCATTATTTCGCAGTGCATGTTATATTATTATTAAACTTAATTCATTTTCAGATGCATTAATCATTTTATTTTTAAAGATAAACGAATATCCTTAGAAATGAAAATAAAGGTTTGTATCGAGAATAGACGGTGGTTTTTATATAATATAATTAAATAAAAAATTATTATTCTTTTAAAAGTTTGTTGTTGTTGCTTTGTTACCAGTAAGATACGTGAATGTGACACTAACACGCGCGTGACGATGAAATGAAATCATTTCTGATAAGGAATTATTTTTTAAAAAATTCGCTTAGACTTATTTGCCGGCCGAGGTCTAACACAGTACACACAGCCCACAGCGTGCTGTGATCAACGGTCAAGGCCACAATAGTTTTATTTATATTACAAGTTTGATTGACTGAGGAAATTCGAGAACGTTCTGATAGTTAAGTAACAGATATCCTGCACGTCAAAAGCATTAAACTTAAAATAACCATATTGATTTGTTTATTTGTATTTTAAATTCGCTGATATGACGGCAAACGCGACTGTGACACTGCGAAGCGTAAACTTTGACCTTTTAGCGCATGCGCAGACAATTATAAACTGGTAACTTATTTTTCATTAAATGGAATCGAAACATGACAGAGGCGTAATCAAAGTCCTTTACTTCGGCATAAATATATATACATGTGTATATATATGTATATATATATATATATAAATTCCTGATTAGTCATAACTTTTCCCGACTTTCAAGGCCGAGAATTTATTTTTAAGAATTCCCGACTTTTTCCCGTTTTTATGAGTGGGAACCATGGTTATATTTAAATTTTAAACGCTCCTTAAAAACGAACGGTCACTACAACCTTAGGAAAGAGTGAAGAAATATTAGGGTTCCGATACGATTCCGATTAATCATCCCATCACTAATTAACGCTAACTAATTAATCATGTACATAAAGAAATTTCAAGCACATGTTAATATTTTGCCGCCATATTGGTTTTCGTTTTAACTCGGTCATCGGTTATCTCGACGCCATTTTTCATACCCCAACGCCGTCGACTTAAGCGGTTTCGACTGTATAAATAATTGGTTTATTCTGTTAAAATCTTAAATAAACATACCAAAACTTCATTTCTTAATCTATATTCTTGAAGCTTAGTGTTTGTTTGCTTAGTCTACATACAGTGAGAAACACATGGAACGAACCAATTCAGAGTGACTCTACAAGGATTCAACATTACCTTATGGTGACTAACACTCAAATGGTTCAGGCAAGTTTGTTTCCTTGTAATGTTTTAATTGTGTATGTTTTTTCTTTTTCATCTGAACTGAGATATCATTATATTACATTATTTGTAAATAGGCAGAACTGTTAAACATTGGCTGGAAGGCGTGAACTTACCCTTCTCTAAATTGACTTGACAAAACACATTCAAGAAATGGGCTTATGAGAATCATGATTCAAATCTCTTCTGCTTGTCTACTATACACAGCATTACAATCTTGTGTACTGATATAAAAAAAGAGAATTACTCACACTTAGCTAAGCCATCATATAATCAACTTACTATCTCCTAATGAATGGATAACATGTAACAGGGTATCAGTTAGCCTGACAGGACGTAACAAAACAGCGAGCGTTTTGGCAAAGAGCCTTCCTAGATTAACAAAAAAGGTACTGCGGTGAAATCCAAAGAGTCAATCTACAGATTTCACCGCAGCTAAGTTTTTATTCTTATTTGTTTATATTCGTTTTATTTGTGTACCTTTTTTGTTTGTTGAGGAAGGCTCTTTGCCGAAACATTCGCTGTTTTGTTACATCCTGTCAAGCTAACTCATACCCTGTTTACATGTTATCCATTTAATAATCTATAAGCCTGATTGCAGTCTCACCCCTGTTATGTTATCTCCTAATGAACAGTTATACTGTGACTATAGTCTTCTTCCCTTATACACAATTACCCTATTGTTATACTTTGACTATAGTCTTCTTACCTTATGCACAATTACCCTATTGTTTTACTGTGACTATAGTCTTCTTCCCTTATGCACAATTACCCTATTGTTATACTTTGACTATAGTCTTCTTACCTTATGCACAATTACCCTATTGTTTTACTGTGACTATAGTCTTCTTCCCTTATGCACAATTACCTTATTGTTTTACTGTGACTATAGTCTTCTTCCCTTATGCACAATTACCCTATTGTTTTACTGTGACTATAGTCTTCTTCCCTTATACACAATTACCCTATTGTTTTACTGTGACTATAGTCTTCTTCCCTTATGCACAATTACCCTATTGTTTTACTGTGACTATAGTCTTCTTCCCTTATGCACAATTACCCTATTGTTTTACTGTGACTATAGTCTTCTTCCCTTATGCACAATTACCCTATTGTTTTACTGTGACTATAGTTTTCTTCAAGGTTCATCACTTGTTTTTCTCTCAATATTCTAATCCAGACTGTTATCATGAGCTGCCCAAGTTTGGTGTCGGCCCGACTACTAGAGGAGAGACTGTGGAAATGTGTGTTCACTCTTGAAGCTGCTCTAGCAGACGCCAAGGTTCTGCCCGGAGCTGGCAGTACAGAATTCTGGTGTGCTAGTGTTGTAATGAAGGAAGCTGAAAACTCTTTGTGTACGTTAGTCACTAGTTACTAATTTAGTCGATAATCAGGAACTAATTTAGTCAATCATTATTAGGAACTAATTTACTCAATCGTTAGAAACTTATTTAGTCAATTATTAGAAACTTATTTAGTCAATTATTAGAAACTTATTTAGTCAATCATTAGAAACTTATTGAGTCAATTATTAGAAACTTATTTAGTCAATCATTAGAAACTTATTGAGTCAATTATTAGAAACTTATTTAGTCAATCATTAGAAACTTATTTAGTCAATCATTAGAAACTTATTTAGTCAATCATTAGAAACTTATTGAGTCAATCATTAGAAACTTATTTAGTCTATCATTAAGAACTAATTATTTAGTCCTTTAGTAATATAATTACAGTGGTGAGAAAATTTATCTGATACAAATGTGTTTTCTGTTTCCATGTTTTATTTACATTGTTATTTGCTAGCAAACATTGACAGAAATAAAACACAGCCATTCTAGTTTTTATTTTGTTTATCATGCTGTCTCTATACACTTCTTTTCAGTGCATGGATCAAATGTACAGACTGTCATACTGGAGGCTCTAGCAGATGTTTTCTACGATTTTTATACTAAGGTCAGGGTCAATTGCTCACTGGCATCAGCGCAAGGCTCAATAACTTTTGATGTTCAGAAAGATCAATATATTGCCACTTGTAGAGTAACTGCCCCTACTAATTATTCATATCGCCTGTCACACCAAAATGGTGCCATATCCACATATCTCCAGGGTGCACCAAACGGATATTTTAAAAGTGAGTTAACACAAGCCTTAACAATCCACCCATTCCACGAAGAAAAGCCTGCAGGCAAATCTCTTCACTTTTCACAAAACAATGCAGCTCCACCGAGTGATTGTTCCAACTTTGACAATTATCTTTCCAAAATATCAGCTTGGGAAACTGCTCTAGCTGTGTTATCTGTCATTGTGAATTTGGATTCTTTCATTGTTACTGGAGTCAACAAAGAGCAAGTAGTTTTATGAATAAAGGAAATTTTCTTTGAAAATCTTCTGTTTTATTTGATTAATAAATAGTAATGAAAAGAGAATAGCTGATGTATGGCACTTATGAAGATCTTACAGAATAACTAATTAAATTTTGAACTCTAAATTTGGTCAACTATCTTTATTTCATAAAAATAATATAATTTGAACTACAATGAGAGAATGTTAAAATATCACAGAGAGACAAAAATGAAAGCAATTATGAGCTGAATTCAAATAAAAAATTCATATTAAAATTAAAAAAAAGATTTATAAAAAAAGGTTAAATGGGATATTAGTTGATGAGATGGAGAATGAATAAATTGTTGAAGATGTTGAAAATATGAGCAAAATTTGTTTGTACATCATAACAAATATAACAAAATTTAATATTTTGTTCAGGCAAAAAAAAATAGAACAGCCACATTTAAATGAAAATAAATGATATGAATTAATCTATTTAGCAAATTTGAAATGACCAAAAAAAGATTATCCGCTGAATTAAAAGAAGCAAAATCTAAATTTTAAAAAAAAATCCTTTGTGATGAAAATAAATTGTGAAGGAAAAAAAGAAAAGAAACTCTTTCAATAAAGGTTAGAAACCCTCATATAAAGGGAAGAAACCCTCATATAAATGAGCTAAATATTCCAAGTTGTCTTCATCACTTGCTACTCAGAAATCTAAGTTAGAGCCATTTGGTTTATAGGCTTAAAGAGAGGTATGAGCTTCATACTTAGCCTCTCTATAAAAGAATTTTTAAGAGTGCTCTAGTGACCATGTTTATCAGTTACACAAGAGAGAAAAACACGTAAGATTTAACTTTAAGCCAATGAGCAACATCACATATACATTAATTTAAAATCGTATGCAGATTTTAAAATCTAACTAAATATCAGAGGAAATTTTTTTTATCAACAACAAAAAGTTTGAGCATTGAAACAGAAAATTGTTACAAAAGACTTTCCTTAGAAAAACAAGTTTTAGAGAAGAGTTTGAAAGCCTCAAAAGATAGAAATTAATTTCTTAAACATCATTACTTACAGAAAGTCTTTGCTAAAGGGAAGTAAGGCACTCAAACAAGCCAAATAACTCCAAGTACAATGTATTGCAAACGAAAAGTTGTGTTTTTTTTTAAATGTTTTAAAATATTTTTTGCCAAGACTTTATTTGTATGATGAATTTTAAGAAAATTATCTTCTTTTTAGTTAGTGCTTGTCTTTGAAAAAAACGTCTCTAATGATTTTTAAAAAAAATATTTGTTCTTTCCACTTTTTAGTCTAACCACCTTTTTTCCCCTGTAAGTATGGGTAAAAAATATTGTCAATGATGGATCCCTACATGTTACAGAATGCAGGGATTCAGCTCTTTACTCAGGTTTAAAACTAAATAGTAGAAATTACAAATTGAGGTGTTTCATGTCTCTGTCCACTTGCAATCTATCAGATTCACTAAATACTTTCAACATTTAAAAATTGGAGCGCCTCACGTTTAAAGCGCCATAAGGTTTTCGGTAAACTTCTGCCTCAGTCCCGTAAGGATTTCCCGTATCGCGATCGACTGGTTATGAAATTTAAAAAATTGCTGTAAATGTATTTATAATGTTATTGTCATACTGACTTCATCTTTTAGTATAAGAATGGTTATTTTAAATTATCCAAAAGACCGTTTTGAGTTTAATACTATTTTACCTGTAGTTTAGTACTATTATTTTTACAAAAAAGTATAGCGAAATCAAATTTTCAACAAAAAAAACGTAAAAACTACCCCGAAACTTCACGAATCGAGCGAAAACACGAGCGAAGGCAATCGCTGCCATTGCCGGAAGTCGAATACATCTTCTATCCGGCAATGAATAGTTTTTACTTTCTGTGATTTTGTTTCTAAAAAGAGTACTATCGTGGCGCGCTTTACCGCGCTTTGGTAATAGAGGCTAGGTGCGCATTACTGCGCTTTGTCAAATTAAACGTTAAGGACTTTGGTAAACAGCTTTAAAGCCTTAACTGTTCTCACCATAGCATCACACAAAGCTGATGACACATAGGTGCAGAAAAACATACTAAAAACACATTTTTGGTAACTACATTTTTCATCAAGTGCAATAGCAATGTAACAATGTAGCAATGTAACAATGTTCATTCATAATTCATACCCAAATAGCATTTGGCAATTCTATTTATAGCAAACACTTGCTGATGCAGACACTCTCTTATTTTATGCTACATGACCACCACATCTTGAAAATAAATTAATAATTTGATTTGGGACTTTGAAACTTAGAATGTCTTCCTGATGTTATTCAATACCTTCCCACATTCAGCCGTGATTTGTATTATTTTTATGTGCCTTGAACTTGTGTTTCACTATTCTTATATATCTACCAGCATTGTATTGAAGTTCATCATCTATTTTATTACCTGAAGAAACTTGAGAGAGAACATTTGAAATGATCTTACTTAAAGCTCCCATTATTTTTGTCTTTGAACTATTTAATTATTCTAAACAAGTTCTACATCTCCTTGAAACTCCTCCAACTTTTTCTCTTTCTGATAACATTTGGGTTCACTTGTGGCTGTTCCAAATGTGTTAAACACTAGTTTATTTTTTGCATCGCTGCTGCCAGTATTTGTGCTTTTCCTCACCAGAAGAGCGTCACTGACTGCCATACTTGGACAATGATTAAAAAAGTTGTATGGTATAAGGAAAACTCTGCACTGGCTGGCAGTTGTTGTGGTGCTGGGCACATCTTCAGCATGTGGTATGTGGTAGAGACCAGAAGTGATCCAAAGCACAAGGTCTGTGTCTACAATTGTATCATTGTCTTCCAGATACCTGGAGAAATCCAGCACTGGATCAAACGGGTCACCCTGGGCATAGATTGAAGAACTGCTGTCTTCAGTGTCTTTGTATTTTGTGACAGCCATCTGCAGGCAAGTGAAAAAATAAATAAAGAAAGCAAGTTAGATGAAAGGTTGCACTACTTACTTTCAAATTGTGTTGATGCAAATTTAGATGTGCAAATGAAGTTTAATACATTTTTAAAAATTTAAATATTATAAGAAATGCATGCTCCTATTTTTTGATCATTGTAAGGAAATAGTTTATAATGTTTTAGTGCTAGAGTCGTAATGTGAGCTGTGCAGAGACCAAAGTTGCAAAAATGCTTTATTTAAATTTGCCATGTGGAAAAAAAATATATTTTATACCATGGAATTACACGTGGAACCAACAAAAAGTTACAATTTTTTTTATGAGGTCTATTTTGAATACAAAACACATTTATGAATTTCTTTATCATGTAAACCATTAAAAAAACTAATAATCTTAGATTTCTTTTCTTCTACTTTAGAGCTTGAATTTATAAGCTGCTGTTTTTTGCCACATATTTTGCATCATGCAAAAACTTGTTTACTATTACAATAGTACCTAGAAGTTTATTTCAAAATATAATATATTTTTTGAGCTAGTATTCAAGAACAAGCATTCATACACAAATTTATTCTGTATTCTCATTAATGACAGAATAGAAAAAGGATGATAAATGACAGATGATAAACCACAGATGATCAATAACAGAAACATTTAACTTCAATTTTGTTTGAACAAAAAGAACAAACCTGAAATTTGGCCCAGGAAGCAGCATTGGTTACAGAGGAATCTTGCAGTAAAAATTTACTCTTAGCTTCGTTGACCACTCTGTAAGCTCTGTGTGTGTTGTATTTGTTGTCTGCCTGCCGATTGAAGATGATGTGATGCTGAGGCTGGTCAAAGTTGTAAGTAACACGCGCCTCGTTCTCATCCAATTTTAAAACTGGGTCAAATTTCAGCTGTGTTTTATTAACTGCCCCTTCGTACCAAAAACTGGACCCTGACTCTGTTGCCATGTCCAGAGTTTGATATCTGTTTATTGGTGTCTCAATGTCAAGGTCTATCTTCCAATGAAAAAGATGTTGATGTAAGTTCCCTCGTACATGGTCATGTAACCTGTTGCCATAAGGTCGCTGTCCAGCGAGGTCATATGAGGCTTGTATGTACCCTGTCAGTGATATCTTGAGCTCTATAGTGCCATCAAGGTGAAAGATGTAATCCAGTATATAATCACAACTCCATAAGCTAACTATAGTTCTAACAACCAAGCTACTTGACACAAGTCCACCGTACGAATGAAACTTCCCATCACGACTGTGAGAATAATGTCTTCGCAGTGGGATATTTGATGTCTGCTCAAATATACAAATAGAATTCTTATATCGTAGAGGAGTTCCTGTGTTAGCAAAATGATATGTGTCTCTGAAAGTGGCGGTCGCTGGACAGTCCACTCCTGGCATCAGCTCATAGGATGAAGCCCCAAGTAACCAGGAAATACCATAGAGGCCTAACCAGGCATTTTCTGGGCTGTAACCTGTGTAAAAGGCGGTAATGTCTTGCAAGGAAATTTCATAGGCCACGGTTTCTTCTTGGAAATAGACGTCAACTATCTGCAAGCCCGTTGTTGTTCTCATGTGATAATTAAAGCTCCAACCAAAATATTTAACATATTGATCTTCAATTGAATATCGATGGCCCTCTGGTTCTGTCAGCCGTGGTCCTCGCAGAGGAGAGTCAAATGTGTGATGACCTCGCTTTTTAAAGGTGGAAAATTCTGCGTCTACTTGATCCATTATGGGTTGGATTTTTCTTAAACTTCCTTCCTTGTATCTGTCTACGAGGTCATCTATTTCATAGAATAACTGTCCATTGTATATGACCCTGGACACCGACCACAATGAAGTGTCCGGACTGTTATGGTCAATCTGAATAGCGAAGCCAAGGGGATGAAGATGAAATCCTTCTGTTTCTCTGTAAGCCCCAAACCAGGTCATACGTTCACCACTTTCTGTCCCCCGGGGGGCAAAGTCCTCAAACATAATACAATCAACATTGGGCGTGCAGTTATGATACTTGAGGCCGTAACTTTCCATGAACAAAGAATTGAGCTCTTCTGTAGCTAGGGACAGGAATGATTGAAGATGAGCTCTTTCAACTCCATCAACTGGGCGGCTGGAAAATGGAATCGGGACGCGTCGATATGCCGGGCTGGTGACAACACGATGATATTTGGGCTGTGGGAGAGGCCCCACCAGATATTCCTCAACCCGAGGTGGATCTACATTGCCCCTATAAACAGTTACTTTGGCTGCTCTCTGTGGCTTTCTGTCAGTACCTTTCTGAAACTTGAGCACTGCGTCCTTTAGGGGTACTTGGAGAGTAATCATATAGATGTAGCTTGTATTGAGTGTAGCGCTCTGATATGGAGTCAGGCCCAGGCGTTTCTGGGAAAGAAGATAATCCCTGACAGATGTCATTTCATTTGGTGTTAAATCATTAAAAAGACCAGGCTTGGCCAGATTTCTGTTGCTACTCTCTAGGCCAGGTGAACAATAAGGAGGTGTCGTCTTGATGACAATCATCACTGCCAAGGCCACAGCTAGCAGTACCACCAATATGCTGGTAGCTATGGCTAGAATCCGAAGTGCCAGCCATGTCCTCGATGGAATGACCACGGCAGAAGGTCTCCGCAGAACCCTCTTTGGCACCACTGCAATTTTCTCCTCCATTTTACTCTGAGAAATACGTCAGATAAGATTAATCATTATTTATATTCACCATTTAAAAATGTTATGTCACAAAGGTTTTAATACATAGAGGCAATAAGCAAATTTTTTAGAAATTCTATTGACAAATAAAATGAAAGTAATCCACTTTTGACATAGCCAATAATAGACACCATTAACCTCCATTACCTCCCCGGACACATTTAACCATTCATAATTAATTCATTTGGTGATTATTGGCGGGACTACATGCGACTAAAATTAGGTCAGAGAGAAAATATAATGGCATTGAGCCATCAGACCGCTCCATCATAAAACTCGCTCTAAAATATAGGAGCGAAACAAACCAAACATTTATGTTCAGTCACTCACGGGAGTTTTGAGTTGTGGAAAATTTAGAAAAATTACAGGGGGGGGGGTGTATTGAACAAATAAAATTAAGTTTTTAATTACAAATAGAAAATTAAAGAGAATACGGTTTACCAGTTGCACTACCAACCACTTACAATGTAGGTACCTTCTTAGCTTCCCCATAACAACTCTCTGTCCTGATTAACATCCACACCATTAATACAGATGTCTGTCTTGACACCCCCCATAACTACGTATCTGTCCTGATCAACATCCACACCATTAATACAGATGTCTGTCTTGACACCCCCCATAACTACGTATCTGTCCTGATCAACATCCACACCATTAATACAGATGTCTGTCTTGACGCCCCTCCCCACATCCTTAATCCGCATCTCCACCCCACTTACTACCCTTCCCCCTAAAGACACCAACATCTCCACCCCACTTACTACCCTTCCCCCTAAAGACACCAACATCTCCACCCCACTTACTACCCTTCCCCCTAAAGACACCAACATCTCCACCCCACTTACTACCCTTCCCCCTAAAGACACCAACATCTCCACCCCACTTACTACCCTTCCCCCACTGACACCAACATCTCCACCCCACTTACTACCCTTCCCCCTAAAGACACCAACATCTCCACCCCACTTACTACCCTTCCCCCTAAAGACACCAACATCTCCACCCCACTTACTACCCTTCCCCCTAAAGACACCAACATCTCCACCCCACTTACTACCCTTCCCCCACTGACACCAACATCTCCACCCCACTTACTACCCTTCCCCCTAAAGACACCAACATCTCCACCCCACTTACTACCCTTCCCCCACTGACACCAATATCTCCACCCCACTTACTACCCTTCCCCCACTGACACCAACATCTCCACCCCACTTACTACCCTTCCCCCTAAAGACACCAACATCTCCACCCCACTTACTACCCTTCCCCCACTGACACCAACATCTCCACCCCACTTACTACCCTTCCCCCACTGACACCAACATCTCCACCCCACTTACTACCCTTCCCCCACTGACACCAACATCTCCACCCCACTAAATACCCTTCCCCCACTGACACCAACATCTCCACCCCACTTACTACCCATCCCCCGAAAGACACCAACATCTTCAGCTCATTCCCGAACTAAGAGAACCCCACTCACCACTCACCACTGACCACTCGCCACTGACCACTCACCACTCACCACCAGAGCATGTGCCTCCATTTGACCACGCCTTCAGACCTTGATAGCCACGTGAACGGACAAAATGACCGTGCATCAGTCAGCTCTGTGACGTCAAGGTTTGACGATGATGTCATCCTTCTCTTACCCTACAGAGGAATCGATGGTGAAAATGACGTCATCAATTCAATTTAAATATTTTAAAATAAAAACAAAAACATAATGTTTATATCTTTGGCGAATGTGTCTTTAAAAGATACAATAAAAATCTCTTTGCAGTGATTAAAATAATCAGTTGAGATCAGTACTGTGGCTGAAAATAACAACTGGATGTAAAAGCCAAAACGCGAGAGATCGCATTATATACATGACTACACCCCTCTTTCCGATCGACAAGCCGTGCCACGTGATTTTGTATTACATGTAATATGCTATTCCTTGTATTTATGACTTACGGGCCGTCCATAAATGACGCCACGCGATTTTGGCCGATTTTTCACCCCCCCCCCTCTCGTCACACGTCGTCACAAAATGGTAGACCCCTCCAACATGAGGTCACAAAGCTTTGCCACATCGTCACACTTCGTCACAAATGGTTGGCCCCCTCCGCCACTAGTTGCGTGACGTCATTTATAGACGGCCCTTAACAAATATCAATTATAATAGTTCTACACATCCCCTGTATCAATCACTTATTGAATGTCCAACTGAAATCAACCCATTCCCTGTAGCTATGACTCACCAAATGTCAATGCCAATATTTCAACAATTTGCCAATATCCGTTAAAAATCCAGTAAAACCGGTTTCATCTCTTTCCCAGTGAACATTTCCCCTGGATTCCTGAACATGTCCCAACTAATTCCCAGCACCAGAAGAACGCCCACTTGTTTGAACCCATGACCCAATTCAATGTAGATCTGACCCACTCCCTCCCATATGACCCAGCCCCACCTCATTTCATTAGACATGTCCCACAACATTCTCTTATAGACTTTTCCCATCTCATTTCCTGTGATCATCTCCCAACATCACTGTAGATTTGTCCCACCATCCCTGTAGATTTGTCCCACCTCATTCCTTGTAGAACTTTCCACCCTATTCCCTGTTACTATGTCCCACCCTATTCCCTGTTACTATGTCCCACCCTATTCCCTGTTACTGTGTCCCACCCTATTCCCTGTTACTATGTCCCACCATATTCCCTGTTACTGTCCCACCCTATTCCCTGTTACTATGTCCCACCATATTCCCTGTTACTGTCCCACCCTATTCCCTGTTACTATGTCCCACCCTATTCCCTGTTACTGTGTCCCACCCTATTCCCTGTTACTATGTCCCACCATATTCCCTGTTACTATGTCCCACCCTATTCCCTGTTACTATGTCCCACCTTATTCCCTGTTACTATGTCCTACCTTGTTCCCTGTTACTATGTCCCACCATATTCCCTGTTACTGTCCCACCCTATTCCCTGTTACTATGTCCCACCCAATTCCCTGTTACTATGTCCCACCTTATTCCCTGTTACTATGTCCCACCCTATTCCCTGTTACTATGTCCCAACTTATTCCCTGTTACTATGTCCCACCCTATTCCCTGTTACTATGTCCCACCCTATTCCCTGTTACTATGTCCCATCTTATTCCCTGTTACTATGTCCCACCCTATTCCCTATTACAATGTCCCACCGTATTCCCTGTTACTATGTCCCACCCAATTCCCTGTTACTATATCCTACCTTATTCCCTGTTACTATGTCCCACCTTATTCCCTGTTACTATGTCCCACCATATTCCCTGTTGCTATGTCCCACCTTATTCCCTGTTACTATGTCCCACCTTATTCCCTGTTACTATGTCCCACCATATTCCCTGTTACTATGTCCCACCCTATTCCCTGTTACTATATCCTACCTTATTCCCTGTTACTATGTCCCACCTTATTCCCTGTTACTATGTCCCACCTTATTCCCTGTTACTATGTCCCACCTTATTCCCTGTTGCTATGTCCCACCTTATCCCCTGTTACTATGTCCCACCTTATTCCCTGTTACTATGTCCCACCCTATTCCCTGTTACTATGTCCCACCTTATTCCCTGTTACTATGTCCCACCTTATTCCCTGTTACTATGTCCCACCTTATTCCCTGTTGCTATGTCCCACCTTATCCCCTGTTACTATGTCCCACCTTATTCCCTGTTACTATGTCCCACCTTATTCCCTGTTACTATGTCCCACCATATTCCCTGTTACTATGTCCCACCCTATTCCCTGTTACTATATCCTACCTTATTCCCTGTTACTGTCCCACCTTATTCCCTGTTACTATGTCCCACCTTATTCCCTGTTACTATGTCCCACCTTATTCCCTGTTGCTATGTCCCACCTTATCCCCTGTTACTATGTCCCACCTTATTCCCTGTTACTATGTCCCACCTTATTCCCTGTTGCTATGTCCCACCTTATCCCCTGTTACTATGTCCCACCTTATTCCCTGTTACTATGTCCCACCCTATTCCCTGTTACTATGTCCCACCTTATTCCCTGTTGCTATGTCCCACCTTATCCCCTGTTACTATGTCCCACCTTATTCCCTGTTACTATGTCCCACCTTATCCCCTGTTACTATGTCCCACCTTATTCCCTGTTGCTATGTCCCACCTTATCCCCTGTTACTATGTCCCACCTTATTCCCTGTTACTATGTCCCACCCTATTCCCTGTTACTATGCCCCACCTTATTCAATGTGAACCCACCCCATCTCAATCCTCGTGCCAATATTTTCCATTACACAAATGGACTACAAATTTGTTTAAACCTCTCGCTTGCTCCTAGAAGCCGCTCATCAATAAAATACTTTGACATGTCAGAGATCATGGATGCTTAAAGGCAACATCTACATAACACCCGTTAACACGCACGCGTCCAAACTGGCAAGGCGAGCTATCGACCAAACATCGTTGCTCTTCTTCCCCCACGGGGTTCAGTTAAAAAGAAATCCTTCCACATTTTAAAGGGGCTTAATTTACATGCCGATGCCTTTTCTTTAAACATTACAACAACAAATTACGACTGAAGTCAAACAAATAAAATAATTAGTTACTACATTTTATTGGTACTATAACATGGGTTTGGTCGGAATCAATTGTTACACCCGGTCCAGGACTTTGTGTGTTTTGATTTTTGATATGTACCTGGTGGGTCCTAGACCCGTTGTTACCCACACGAACGGCCATGTCCCCTATTCTGTCTCCACCCAGTTGGAAGTCGTTCAAGTGTGAGATTAGAACCATCTGAAGGTTTCAATAAACTAATAGCTTAATAATAATGCAATAACAAGGCATTGAATTTTAATTTGGAAATACAACGCAACCACAATCGATTACATTACAACACTTATAATGACTTATATAGACAGTTATATAGGATTTAAAAACTTTTTGTTCCCTTTGCAATAGCGAACCCATAGAAATCCGGAAAGTTTTGCCTGAACAAAGCAGAAAAGCAAACTCATTATCAACATTCAGAATTATCAAGAAAGAAAGACTAAACACAAAACCATTGACATGTGTAGGAAGAAAAAATAGTATGTATATAAGGAGCGACTGTAGTGTATATAACATAATATAAAAAAAATCTTTTTTTAAAAGGACACGCTTTTATTTACATATATCATAAAGAAAGTGCACTAAAAAGAAGAAAATAAAAATTTTCTAAAAACAGGTTAAATCGGTGAACCTATCTACTGCACATAAAAGCGTGGGGCGCCCATCACAAATCATTTCTCATTGCAACTATTCTCTTACATATAGATAGATATTTCTAATTAATGTGATAGTAGCATATATATGATCAAAGTTGTGAAACTTTTACTGTTTATTAATATTCATACAAATTTGTTTTTATGTTTCGCAGCCGTGTACACGATAGAGAGTTGTGATGAGCGCCACACGCTTTTATGTGCAGTAGATAGGTTCACCGATTTCACGTGTTTTCATAGAAAATTTTTATTTTCTTCTTTTTAGTGCACTTTCTATATGTAAATAAAAGCGTGTCCTTTTTAAAAAAAAGATTTTTTTACATTATTTTATTTTCTACTTTTTAGTATCAACATTTTTTTAAATTGGTTTTTCGACTTTATCAATTCAATTTAATTAGTTTTAAACTTAATTGTCAATAACTTAAATGTGATAGTGGTAAAAAGAAAGATTATTCATTACAAATTTATGTATAATACAAACAAAAAAAAACATTTTCCCTAACTGAAAATTGAACCTCGTAACCCCTTGTCGGCAATCGATCACGCTTATATTTCGGCCAGCAAGACTTGATAATTGATGTTGATAGTACTTTTTTAAAGTTATAATAATTGTATCCCTCTAGGGCGAATTGAGGCATGGTTCATTGACGCGAGTGATAATATTTTATATAGACAAAAACTAAAAGTGCATTAATTTAATTACGGTACATTCGATCGATCTGAAATTTTGATACAATGCATTGTCATCCACGATCTATATGTGGTAAAATTTTGAGATCTCTAGGACCATCAGAAGGGGTTTAATTTTACGTTACAAGATTTGAAGGAAGGATGGATGGATGGATACAACATACAAACAGTGTGACTTAAATAAAAGCGTTTGAAGATAAGATTTTCTTAAAAGTGTTGGCTCAACTCTCGTAGAATGAATTGTGTACAAAAGTCCACACCATTGCCTCGCCATAAGATGGCAGTAATAAACAGGAGAGGCAGCCTTTTCTAATCTTTTCTAATAAATGACGTCACGCGATTTTGGCCAAATTTGTACCCCCCCCCCTTTTTTTTTCGTCACACGTCGTCACAAAAAAAAATGTTTCAAACCACTTTATTGTCGTGTCAGCAGTGCTCTTTTTAATTTTTTAAATATTTTTTTTAAATTATTTAAAGAAAAAAATCACTGCATGTAATTAAGGTTTTAGTGTCAGACAGCACTCTAAAATCTAATATCGTAACACGCGTGAAGCCGTGTAAAACTTCATTGAATAAATTTTAAGCATCCAATATTTAAGCAGTTTTTTTTTAAGTTGGACGTTTTGATGTGACGTCACATTTCTTACACCCCCCCACGTCACACATCGTCACGAATGTGTGACCCCCTCCCCCCAGGTGTGTGACGTCATTTATGGACGGCCTCACACCAAAACACTATATATATCGTCATTGATTCAATTCCATTTAAATCATATCATTGGACTCATTTCCAAGTTTTGTACCAAGGTCAAGGTGTTTTTAAAAGGAAAAAATAAAAATGTAACAACAGAAGTGTATTACCAGTTATTCTGGCTTATAAAATTGCGATTTGGGAATATTTGGGCTGAATATTCCCGCCAAATTCCACGAACAAGACGACCACGAACAAGACGACCACGAACAAGACGACCACGAACAAGACGACACGAACAAGACGACGATCTCACAGCTTACCAAGGTCGGCAACCGCTGCATGGTTTTGTTTTCCTCTCTGTTTAAAACATCGAAGTAATTTTTTTTCCCCGAAACACTGCAGGAACAATTTTAAAAATATTTTTAAAACCTTATTTTCAGGGCAGATGATTTTCGGTGAATGAGCCAAAGGTCACAGTTCACGGGTCACAGCTCACAGCTCGGGGTTGAAGAAAGCAAACATAAAAAGGAGGAACTCAAATGTTAATTTAAAAAATCAGAGATGTGTATTTTTCTCAAAAAGCAATTGGATTAGAATAAAAAATAAAACTCTGAATAAGTTATATTCTTGAAATGTTACTGAGTATTTTGTTTTGACAAGTCTGTTGCGCTTATCGGTAGATTGACAATCAATGAAAGTAAAAAACAAACCCGTAAAAGCAAAGTTTTTTACTATAAATCCCTTATATATGAGACATAACTAACAGTATTGATTATTTTCAAATGCGACAAACATTTACAGACTGAATCTGTCTTAACTCAACTTTGCTTCATAACCCTAGTTGCACCGAGCTCAGCGTGACACATAAAATGTAAACAAAAGCACGAACGTACTTCGATGGGTCGCCTCAACGCGTCAACTCAAACTCTCACGTGGGGAAAAAAACAATAACAAACCTTGAATTTGAATTACATACGTTATATAAGGATAAACTAAAAATGCATTAATTTATTTACGGTACGTTGGATCGATCTGAAATTTTGATACGATGCATTGTTAAATGAGACGGGTCCGTATTCGACTTTTGTTTTTCCGCCCGCCCGCCAAAGACAGAGATGACGACAGAGAGACAGAGACGCCGGTGAAATTAATATAAGGGATTTAAAAACCACCACGAAGCAAAAGTAAACTAATAAAACAAACCCGGTTTTTGACTATAAATCCCTTATATATGAGACATAACTAAAAGTATTTACAAATATTTACAGACTGAATCTGTCGTAACTCAACTTTGCTTCATAACCCTGTAGAGGGGGAAAAGTCTCGTCACCGATTCGCTTGACCGAGCTCAGCATGACACGTAAAATGTAAACAAAAGCACGCGGGTACGTCGATGGGTCGCCTCAAAGCGTCAACTCAAACTTTCACGTGGAAAAAAACAATAACAAACAGTGAATTTGAATTACATACGTTATATAAGGATAAACTAAAAATGCATTAATGTATTTACGGTACGTTCGATCGATCTGAAATTTTGATACGATGCATTGTTAGGTGAGACGGGTCCGTGTGCCAAATTTCAGCTCGTTCGGATTACGGGAAGTGGGTCATTTTTGACTTGTGTTTTTTCCGCTCGCCCATGAGATGACGAAAAACAGAGAGAGACGGCGGTGAAGTTAATATAAGGGATTTAATAAAACAAACCCGTAAAAACTAAGTTTTTGACTATAAATCCCTTATATATGAGACATAACTAACAGTATTGATTATTTTCAAACACGACAAACATTTACAGACTGAATCTGTCTTAACTCAAATTAGCTTCATAACCTTTGGGGGGGGAGGAGAAGGGGTGGGTGGGAGGGGGGAGGGGAAAA